>CAWUFW010000371.1:4027500-4606641 GCA_963921515.1 Calotriton arnoldi | reverse complement strand
TTTTTCGCGCCTTGCATCGTACTTGGCGTGTCGTGCGCCACGGGTACGTGTCGGTCGGTATTTTTCCGGATCCGAGTCGGTCGGTGCTTTTTCCGGCCCGAATCGGAATCGACCCCTATATGTAATAATGTAATCAATGTTTGATATACAAATAAATAATGTATCACTGTGACTAAAAAAAAGAAAATTCTTTACAAAATGGTTTAAAAAGCAATGTATAAGGACATTATTTTTGTTTACAATTGTACATAACTATAATAGAAAGCACACTAATGTTTAATACTGAGTTTGCAAAAATATTATATATAAAGGTATACATATGTGCAAAATATATATGTCAAAAATAAAAATGTATTTTTTCCTATATCTAACAATATATATTAAATATACTAAATAAAAGTAAATGCTTTATCTTTTGATTTATCAATGTTTGAATGTAAATAAAAATATCAATGAAATAAAAACATGTTTCTTGATTTTTTTATTTTTTTTTAAACATTGTATATGTAATAAAATGTTTATGTTACATAAATATACTTAATAAACTATGTTATTTTGATAAACATTTATAAATATCTCATTTCTCTTAATACAAAATATATTATTATTTATTAACTATTCCCACTGTCCACTACATTAATTCAGAAAAGTTGCTGTACTGTAAACATATATAATTTACTATTCCCATTGTAATTTATATTAATTCAAGGAAAGTGCTGGACACTAAACATATATAATTTACTATTCCCACTCCAAACTATATTAACTCTGGGAAGGTGCTGGACACTAAACATATACAATTTACTATTCCCATTCCAAACTATATTAACTCTGGTAAGGTGCTGGACACTAAACATATATAATTTACTATTCCCACTCCAAAACTATATTAACTCTGGGAAGGTGCTGGACACTAAACATATATAATTTACTATTCCCACTCCAAACTATATTAACTCTGGTAAGGTGCTGGACCCTAAACATATATAATTTACTATTCCCACTCCAAACTATATTAACTCTGGGAAGGTGCTGGACACTAAACATATATAATTTACTATTCCCACTCCAAACTATATTAACTCTGGTAAGGTGCTGGACCCTAAACATATATAATTTACTATTCCCACTCCAAACTATATTAACTCTGGGAAGGTGCTGGACACTAAACATATATAATTTACTATTCCCACTTCAAACTATATTAACTCTGGGAAGGTGCTGGACACTAAACATATATAATTTACTATTCCCACTCCAAACTGTATTAGCTCTGAGAAGGTGCTGGACACTAAACATATATAATTTACTATTCCCACTCCAATTTATATTAAGTCTGGGAAGGTGCTGGACACTAAACATATATAATTTACTATTCCCAATTAAAAATACATAACACGTTAAAAAGTGTTATCCAGTATCGATTTAAAAAATAATATTCATAAATATAAAAATGTTCTTATAATTCAGATTTTAATTACTGGAAAACCTTTTTATAAAATATATTAATATACATAATATTTTTTAAATTTTAAAACTTGTAAACAAATATTTCTTAATATCTATCTAAAATAAATATTAAATATTTTTTAAATTTAAAAATTATAAAAATCTATTTTGAATGTTATGAGCCAATTTAGATACATAATCCACTATAAAAAAATTTACTCATTATTAAAAACTTAACAATTCCGCAAACATTAATTTTTAAATTTAATTTCTTCCTTTTTTTTTTACGTAAATATTTACTAAAAGGTATGCCCTATAAACACATCACACTCATAAAAAATATTTTTACTTATAAATATTAAAAAAAATATCTATATATTTTTTTTTTTTTTAAAAACACTCCCCACCCTTATCCGCTATAAACTCAACATCCCACTCCTAAAAAAAATTTGTTAAATTTTTTCCAATTTTTTGCATATTTTTCAGTTAAAATTAATTATTTTTAAAACACTCCCCACCCTTATCCCCTATAAACCCAACACCCCGCTCCTAATAAAAATTTCTAATTTATTTTATACTTTTTGATTTTTTCACAAAATTTCACAAAAGTTTTAAGAAACTCCCCACCCTTATCCCCTATAAACCCAACATCCAGCTCCTAAAAAAAATTCTAATTTGTTTAATTAAATTTAAATATTTTTCTAAAAATGAATACCATTTTTTCAGAAACGCTCCCCATCCTTATCCCCTATAAACCCAACATCCTGCTCCTAAAAAAACTTTTATATTTAAAAACTTTACAAACATTGATTAGCTATTTTTATAACATTAACAAACAAATAACGTATATATATAAAAAAAAAAAAGATAAATGTGCATAACGATATTTTAGCAGACGACATTAATGACAACGATATTTTTGACAAAACACTAAGGGGGTCACAATACAATGGCAGACCGACTTCCGTCTGTCCGCCATCGTGCCGGAGCTTGGGACCGTCCGCCAGTAATGCGGCGGTCCCGCCATTGAGATTATGATGCGACTGCCACCGTTGTGGTCGCATTGTGTATCTCTGACATTGCGGCCGGTGCTGCTGGCTGCAGCACCTGCCGCAATGTCCAAAATGCACTGTTTGGATTTCCCTGCACTACGTGGCAGGCACCACACGGTGCCTGCCACCTGGTGCAGGGAAATGTAGGGGGTACCATAGGTACCCCCCCAGTGCACACCCAGCTCCCCCAACACAAGGGGGGCCCGCTACGGGCCCCCAAATGCAATACCCGCCAGCCTGTGAATGGCGGTTACACCGCCATACACCGGCTGGTGGGGAGGCACCATCGTAATATGGTGGACGGTGCCTGCTAGGCACCGCCACCATATTGTTGATGCAGGGTGGACCCGTGGCGGGCGGACTTTGCGTCCGCCAGCATACCACCCACCATTGTACTTTGGCGGGCAGAGAAGTGCTTTACGATGGCGGTGAAACCGCCACCGGCAGGCTGCCGGTGGCGGTTTCACCACAATCGTAATGACCCCCTAAATCGATATTATTAACATCGATATTTTAAACAGCGATATTTCTTACTATCGATATTTAAAACTCGATATAATTACATGTCGATATTATAAATTCGATATTATGTCCACTTACCAACCATACCATTGCCCTGTGGATTATAGAGTGATGTGCGGTTGTGCTTGATACCAAAAGAGCTAAAAAATGCTCGCATTTCCACAGAAGTAAGGGGGTCATTAGGATGGCGGTCGGAAAATCACTCCGACCGCCATGGTAGCGGGAAAACACCGCCCGCTAGGACCGCGGCATAACCGCCGGTCCCATTAGGATGCTCCACAGTCAAAATCCGACCGTGGCGGTCGGATCGCGGCATCTAACATTGCGGCGGTTGCTGCTGCCAGCAGCACTGCAGCGATGTCCAAAAAAGCATGTCCTGCATATCCCTGCAGTGCGTGGCAGGCTCTGCACAGTGCCTGCCACCTGGTACAGGGACATGTAGGGGCCCAGTGCACCCACCCCCCCCACAACACATTGGGGGCCCGCAATGGGGCCCCGGAGACATTCTCCGCATGCCTTTCCATGGCAGTTCCACCGCCGCGGAAAGGCTGGCTACCGCCGCCATCATAATCATGCCGGCGGAGCCTGGCCCTGCACCGGCCCCATTTTAGCAGTCCAGCTCTGCCCGCCAGGCAAGCATGCGGACTGCTACCGGCGGAAAAGTGGCGGGCGGAAAATCGCACCGCCGCGGTCGTCACCGCCATGCTAATGGGACCGGCGGTTTTTAGTGTTGCGATCGCGGGCGGATGACCGCCACCGCTGGCCCGGCGGCGGTCATCCGACCGCCATCCTAATAGACCCCTTAGTTGGGTGCTATTGTCAGTAATCAAAACAGAGGGTAAACCCTCTTCACCCCAAATTTTTTCAAAGTGTTCACTGTGGCTTTCGTCGTGATTTCTTTCATGACCTTTACTATCAACCATTTAGTGTGAACATCAATCACTACCATGGCAAACCTACAATCACTCTTGAGTTCATTCATAGGACCAATGAAATCCAAGCAGATGGTATGCCAAGGTTGCCCAGGGTCTGCTATCCGTCCCATGACTGCTTGAACTCCCACTCTTAAACGCTTTTCACTTTCTTTGCATACTTCACACTTCTCCACCCAAATATCCACATCGGCATCCATCCCAGGCCACCACCAATTCACTCTCAACCTTTTCTTTGTTCTTGTTTGGCCGAGATGCCCCTCATGTGCCAATCTGATGAGTTTGTTCCTTAACCCTAAAGGAGGAACAAATTATTCTCCTCTCATGATTAACATATCGCTGCATACAGACAATTCATCCAGTATCTTCACAAAAGGTCTGATAGAAGGAGACACTGAACTTTCTCTTCTACTCCCTTGCAAAATCAAGTGTTTGAGTTCATGCATGGAGTTGTCAGACGACATTTCCTTAACCCATTCACTTTCAGTGATGGCCTGAGCTTCAACCACACTCAGCACATCTTGTACAGAAGCTACAGCACCTTCCGCCTCTTTTGCTTTAACAGATGATTTATCAACACCTTCCCACTCAAGAGAAAGTCTTGACAAGCAATCAGCTTGAATATTTCTCCAACCTTGTATGTACTCAACCTTGTAACAATATTCTTGTAAGCTAGAAGCTAATCTAGCTAGCCTCGCAGAGCATTTACTGGTTCCACCTGGTAATAACACTTTAATCAAGGGTTTGTGATCGGATTTTAACTTTAATTTGAAACCCCGTAAGTAGGTTCTGGAATATTCGCAACCCCAAGCTGCCGCTAAGGTTTCGCGTTCAATAACTCAATAATTCCTTTCAGAATTAGTCAGTGTCCTGGATGAGAATGCCACAGTTGTTTCATGTCCCTTATGGAACAGAGATTGAATGGCGCCAAGACCTGTGGCACTAGCATCGACAGTGAGGACGGATTCAAGCTTGGTGTCAAAAGGGGTGAGTATGCCTGCCTCACAAATGTCTTTTTGATATCATCAAAACATGACTGTTGTTGAGATTCCCACACAAAAGTAGCTCCTTTTCTTAAAAGTAACCTAAGAATTTCTGTTTTTGCAGAAAAATCTTTGACAAATTTTGAGTAATACTCAAAAAGACCTAGGAAAGATCTTAATTTATCTTTGTCAGAAGGTGCTGGAGCTAACCTGATGGCATCCAAAAGGTTTTGTTTAGGTCTTACACCTTCGGCAGAGATTTCATAGCCAAGATATTCAACTTTGTCTACAAAAAATTTACATTTCTCACGTCTGAGGGTTAAACCAGATTCTTTGATCTGGAGCAGCGCCTCCCTGAGAGTGCGATTGTGTTGTTCAATGGTGTCTCCAAATATAAGAATGCCATCTTGGAAATACACAATGTTATTGACATCTTTAAAAAGTACACTCATCATACGTTGAAAACTGCTTGCAGCAGAGCAAAGTCCAAAAGGCATTCTAGTGCACTGAAAAATGCCATCCATCGTGATAAAAGCTGTGAGTGGTTTGGACTGTTCATGAAGTTTAATCTGATAGTAAGCATTTTTTAAGTCTAGCTTAGAGAAAATTTTCCCACCACTCAAAGCCAAGATCATCTTGTTAATGTTGGGTAATGGGTAGGTATCTACAACCACATTTTGATGGAGTGATCTCAAATCAATGCAAAATCTGAGTTTTCCATCAGATTTTTCAGTGATAACGACTGGAGATACCCACGTGAAGCTTTCTACTGGCTCAATTACATCTGAAGACACCATGTCCTTAAGCATATCTTTCACTGCCGCCCTGGCTACTAAAGGTATTCTGCGTACCTTGTGTTGTACTGGAAGAGCATCAGGTTTTAATACTATTTTGTGGACATAACCCTCATAGCATCCTAATTTTTCTCTAAATACATCCTTTGCCTCTTCCAAAATGCTCTCCAAAGAAGGGTTCTCTACTACCATTACTTGGTAGGCTCTCTACTCTTTGAACTTGTCAAGGTTAAATTACTTTTTAGGTAGTTCACGAGAGCACATCAACCTCCCTCATGGTTGTACTGTCTCTCTCTCAGTGCTGACCTTACATTCTGTCTCTGACTCCTAATAGCGTTTTACGGCTGTGTTTATCCGTCACTTGCTATCTCCAACATGGCCGAAAGGGTGACGTTTTAGTAGTTGTACGCACTCCGCGCTAATACGTGTGCGTGATGGACGTCTCTCCCTCACTGCCTATGTAATGACGTTTAGAACGCCCGTGAAACACTCTACACGGTGTTGGGAGCGTGTTTAGATGGCGGATACTAGCTCACCTTGATGAAGTAAGTGGGATCGAGTGGGTTAGTGTGCAGGGTCTTATGACCCAATTGCGCCTTATGAAACTAATGGGACTCAAAACTTTGTCTCGGAGGGCTTGTGTGTTTGACTGGTGATTCCCGCTACCACGCACAAGATTTTCCTGTATTTTCCCTTTGTGATTTTAGTTTACCTGCATTTTTAGAACCCTTTCTTTTTGTATTTTCCCTTGTCGAAATATAGAGTGTGACAACAGGGAGCTACTTGCACCCCCCCGCCAGTTCGAGTTTGACTTTATAATAAACTCGGTAAGACCCTTGCAATGGAACTGGATGGATGGTATTCTCTATCGTAGGAAATCTCTGTCTCTCTTTTAGATACAGTCATGGGGAGTTTATTGCGTTGGACTTAGACGCTTAACTATACCTTCACTTTGTCTCCTTTTTTAACATGTTTGTAAGATTAATTTATCAGGGCACAACCACCGAGTACTCTATAGGGGTAGTGCTACTCGTTCTTAGCCGATTTGGCTAGACGCATTAAGGATCATGATATATCTACGTGTTTTTGGGCACTTTATACTATCCAGGGATCTTGTATAGATGTGTTTTTTTAGGGGGGGCCACCTCTCACATTGATGGTTATGAGGCGACCCTTGACCTTGCCAGGTAGGTCGCTCCCCCACCACACAGCTCCGCCTGTGTTGTCTGCCCGCTGCTCCTGTAGGTAAGATCGCCCTCCGCTTGTGGCCCCGGTGCCCGTTTTTGTCTGCTCTCCCCCTGTTTTTCCTTTCTGTGCCCCTCGCTGCCCCACTGTTGTTGTGCCCGTGATTTTGTCTGCTGTCCCCCTGTTTTTCCTTTCTGTACCCCTCGCTGCCCCACTGTTGTTGTGCCCGTGATTTTGCCTGCTCTCCCCCTGTTTTTCCTTTCTGTGCCCCTCGCTGCCCCACTGTTGTTGTGCCCGTGATTTTGTCTGCTGTCCCCGTTTTTCCTTTCTGTGCCCCTCGCTGCCCCACTGTGGTTGTGCCCGTGATTTTGTCTGCTGTCCCCCTGTTTTTCCTGTCTGTGCCCCTCGCTGCCCCACTGTTGTTGTGCCCGTGATTTTGTCTGCTGTCCCCCTGTTTTTCCTTTCTGTGCCCCCGCTGCCTCTCGCCACTCCCGCCGCTGCGTTCCCTGCGGCCCCGCCCCCCTGACTGCCCATTCGCTGCCCCTGCCTCCCGCCTCCCAGCTGCTCCTCCCTCCCACCTCTCCATAAATGGCGGCCGCTGCACGGCCGCGCAGCGGACGTGCGCAGCGGGCGCGCCGCTGGCGCGCCGCTGGCGCGCCGAAGGCGCGCCTAAGGCAAGCCCGTCTGCGCCCGTCCGCGACTGGACCGCGCCCAGCGCCAGAACCCCTGGAACCCACCAACGCAACACTACTCGACGGACCTACGACGCCGCCACACTCACCGCACTCAATGCCGGCCGGAACCCTGCCTGCTACCGAGCCTCACCGAGACGCACCCACGGACCCTTCGCCTGCCAAGCCTGCCGATTCACCTGCCCCCGGACGTGCACCACCTCCGCCAAGTCGAGCAACAGCAGCAACCACCTGAAATGCATCCTGCTGAACACCCGCTCCGTCCACAGGCACGCCGTGGAACTCTGGGACCTGCTCGACGCAACAGCACCGGACATCGCCTTCCTCACCGAGACCTGGATGAACGCCTCCTCAGCGCCCGACATCGCCATAGCCATCCCGGATGGATACAAGATCACCCGGAAGGACCGCGTCAACCAGACGGGAGGAGGCATCGCCATCGTACACAAGAACACCATCCGCATCTCGACTAACTCCGACGAGACCTTCTCCGCCGCCGAACACCTACACTTCCAGATACACACTGACCCCAAGACCACCCTCCGAGGCACCCTCATCTACAGACCCCCGGGACCACGCACACTATTCAGCGAAGACATCGCAGACTTCATCAGCCCGCACGCCATGCCCTCAGCCGACTACATCCTCCTAGGGGACCTCAACTTCCACCTGGAGAACAACAACGACAGAAACACCACCGCCCTGCTGGACAACCTCGCCAACCTCGGACTCAAGCAACTGGTGAACACGCCCACCCACTACGCCGGCCACACGCTTGACCCCGTCTTCTCGTCCAGCAAGCACATCTCCTTCAGCCACGCCACCGGACTCCACTGGACCGACCACAGCTGCGTCCACTTCAGCTTCAGAAAGACTGCGACCCACCACCACCCGCAACAGGCTCCCCGCCGGAGCTGGAGCAAGATCACCGCCGAGCAGCTCACCGCCTCCCTCAGCCAGAACACACCCACCAACACAACGGACCCAAACGAAGCAGCCAGCAACCTCGCCAAGTGGCTGACCGCCTGCGCCGACGACCTCGCACCACTAAAAAACCCTCCCAGCAGACCCGGAAGCAAGAAAACCCCTTGGTTCACCAACGAACTCAAGGAATCCAAGAAGAACTGCCGCACTCTCGAGAAAACCTGGCGACTCGACCAGACCACAGACAACAGGACCGCCCTCAAGCACGCCACCCGCAAACACCACCAGCTGATCCGTGCCACCAAGAAGTCGGCACTCAAAGAACGACTGGACAACAACGCCCATGACAGCAAGGAACTTTTCAGCATCGTCAAAGAGTTCTCCAACCCCAGCGCCGGAAACAACGACATCACCCCTCGCAAGACCTCTGCAACTCACTCTCCGCGTTCTTCCACCGCAAGATCACCGACATACACAACAGCTTCGACGCACAAACAACGCACCCTACCGCCGAACCAACGCCCGCCACCACCACCCTCTGCAACTGGACCCCGATCAGCACCGAAGACACCACCCGCACGATGAACTCCATCCACTCCGGATCACCAACCGACCCCTGCCCACACCACGTCTTCAACAAAGCCGACGCCACCATCGCACCCCATCTCCGGGACATCATCAACTCCTCCTTCCACACCGCCACCTTCCCGGAGAGCTGGAAGCACGCCGAGCTTACCGCCCTCCTGAAGAAACCAACGGCGGACCCCACCGACCTCAAGAACTACCGTCCCATCTCGCTCCTTCCGTTTCCGGCCAAAGTCATCGAGAAGACCGTCAACAGACAGCTTGCCGCCTTCCTCGAGACGAATGGATCCCTCGACCCCTCGCAGTCCGGGTTTCGGGCCAACCACAGCACCGAGACCGCCCTTATCGCAGCCACCGACGACATCAGAACCCTAACCGACAACGGGGAAACAGCTGCCCTCATCCTCTTGGACCTCTCTGCGGCGTTCGACACCGTCTGCCACCGCACCCTAGTGAAGCGCCTCAGCAACATCGGAATCCGAGAGAAAGCACTGGAATGGATCATCTCGTTCCTCGCCGGAAGAACCCAGAGAGTCCGCCTCCCCCGTTCAGATCCGAAGCCACCGAAGTCATCTGCGGCGTTCCACAAGGATCCTCACTCAGCCCAACCCTCTTCAACGTCTACATGAGCCCCCTCGCAGCCATCGCACGCCGACACAACCTCAACATCATCTCCTACGCCGACGACACCCAGCTGATCCTCTCCCTCACCAACGACCCCACCACCGCCAGAGCCAACCTACACGACGGGATGAGAGACGTCGCCGACTGGATGAGGAACAGCCGCCTTAAACTGAACTCAGATAAGACGGAAGTCCTCATCCTGGGCTCATCACCCTCCGCCTGGGACGACTCCTGGTGGCCCCCGGCCCTGGGCACCGCGCCCAAGCCAACGGACCACGCACGCAACCTGGGCTTCATCCTGGACTCCTCCCTGTCGATGACCAGACAAGTCAACGCCGTCTCATCTTCATGCTTCAACACCCTGCGCATGCTCCGCAAGATCTTCAGATGGATCCCCACTGAAACCAGGAAGACCGTCACCCAGGCACTCGTCACCAGCCGACTGGACTATGGGAACACCCTCTACGCCGGAACCACAGCCAAACTTCAAAAGAGACTCCAGCGCATCCAGAACGCCTCCGCACGACTCATCCTGGACATCCCCCGACACAGCCACATCACCGTGCACCTGAAAGACCTGCACTGGCTCCCCGTCAGCAAGAGAATCACGTTCAGACTCCTCACCCACGCACACAAGGCCCTCCACGACCTGGGCCCAAAGTACCTCAACGACCGCATGACCTTCTACACGCCCACACGCCAGCTACGATCAACCAGCCACGCCCTCGCCACCGTACCACGCATCCGCAGAACCACCGCCGGAGGAAGATCCTTCTCCTACCTGGCAGCCAAGACCTGGAACTCCCTCCCCACTCACCTTCGGCGAACCCAGGACCATCTCTCCTTCAGGAAGCAGCTCAAGACCTGGCTGTTTGAGCAGTAACTTACCCCCTCCCCCAGCGCCTTGAGACCCTCCCGGGTGAGTAGCGCGCTCTATAAATGCCATGATTGATTGATTGATTGATTGGGGCACAGCACTTTTGCACTCTGCACCTTACTTCTCTATGTGCTTGTTTCTTGATTTTATCCTTTACAGGTTCCTCATTGAGAGCAAGGGGCTCCACTCCCTGTACCAGAGTGCGCACTAAAACAAGGTGCCTGTTTTTTTCCTTTACCCTTGGATTTTTTTAGGAGGTAGGGATTTTATCCTTGTTGGGATTGTTCAGGTGAAAGTCCTGAAGAAAGCCGAGGTAGTATTTTCATTCGGCTGAAACATGTCGACATTTTAGCAGAGTGGGGGGGTAGGGCTCTCTTCACTAGTAGCCATTACCACCACCCACCGGTCCGATGAGGACCATGTTTTGTGTCTGGACAGTGTACCCACCATTAAAGATAGTGTAGGGACACACTGTTACCAGCTTTTTAAATTTTTCTCTGCCACATTTTTTCACCTTCTAAATCCCACACAATTTGTTCACGTGTTATGTTGTGTGTTTGTTTGTTTCCCCCTCCCTATTGCTCCACCTCCAGCGTTGGCTAGCGCGGAGGTGTGTTTAGCAGGCCCTATGATGAAGCATGACACAGCTTGCTGTGTGTGAGGGCAATTTTACACACACTGCTTGTGCCCTTCTCTACACCTTTCTACCCCCTCTATTGATTACCCTGCACGATTTATGATCCTGTCAGTCCCTGGTCCATGTTGTGTGGTTCTATAGCTTGTAGGAGGGTGACCAGGGATTTATCCTCTTACCTCTCTCTTGTGTTATTTTTCATATGTAGCACCACCAGGTGCTCTGACATCCATGCTCATCCTTCCTTCCAGGTGAGACAAACATGACAAAGTGAAGCAATACAGAGCACAAACCCTGCTCCCAGCTGTGCTGTCAGCTCAACAGGGAGGCAGGAGGGGCAGTGTGATATTTGCTGGTTTAATAGAGTAGTCACAAGAAAGATCATTACCAAATGTAAGTACATTTTTCTTCTGATGGATACTTGTACCTGCAGATTTTCTACCTCATGGATCAATACTAAAGCTTTACCCCATGGAGGTGGGTCAGTAGATAAAAACAGCCAAATGGACTGCATCACAGAAAGTAGGTGAAATCCACCAACCTCAGGTATTGAGACACAGGAAGCACATTCACAAGTACACAACAAAACACTGCACAAACAGATACTGTGACTACAAGCAACATCTTAAGTGAAACCAAACTCAAGGAACACACCCTCATACTCCCTGGGCTCTAGTAACACATAAGCAAGGCTGAGAATGGGAATACACTTAGACACATATTTCTACAGCAGAAGTGGGCGACGCCATCAAAGAAAGCATCAAGGGGAAGAAAACAATCAAAATCCAGATACAAACTATCCACAACCAAACAGAAATAAGGTCAATAATAACAACTAACAGACATTTCTTCATAGCCCTATAAAACAAGAATTATGCCATCACAATTTTAGAAGGCAACAACCATCCGTCATATTAAGGCACAAAGGAACATAAGCACTAATCCAGCAAAGCTAGAGAAAATATTTCATCAGCAGAAGGCAGGTAAGGTGACAACAGCAAACTTATGCACCCATAAGGAAAATACATGTGTTAACAAATTGACCACCCAGCAGACCGGAGGAACAAGGAGGCCACTACATGTAAGAAAACCAGTAAAGCAGTGCAAACAAACTAACCAGCCATTGGAAGAATTGACGAAGTCACATCCCTAGCATGAAGAATGCCAAAGGGGCTCTCCACACGTCTGCAGAAACGGTGAAGGAAGATGCAAAACGATGGCAAACCCGAAGAAACAGTCAGGTGTGGACAGATGGCGTGAAAACAGTAGGGCATATGACCGACCAAAGACAGTTATGGATGAACCCCCCACCCCCCCACCCACCCACCCACCCACAGGAGTGTCAAAAGGGCCTCCTGATAGACCATCCAGCTGCCTACTTTAAGTTGCAAATAACTAAATGTAGTCCAAAAGCACCTCCTGGCCCCGAACGAGGGTTAACATCACACAAAGGGAACAAGTTGAATCATCACGCCTTATGCCAGCCTGAGCAGCATGTCTTATGGAAGGGACTCCTACCAAAGCCAAAGCATGGTCCCCAAGAACAGTATAAGCAAATCGATGAAAACACTGCTATGCACACCTGAGTATAGCCTCTAGTTGAGATAACACATCATTGCGGAAGTAGCAGACTAGTGCAAACAGGAGGGTGACGTGTCCAGTAGAAAGACCTCCAAGCCATTTTAAGAACATTCCAAGATAGAACTGGCCCCTCCAGCACTAATAAATACACGAGGGTCATGCACACATCCACCTAAATTACAGCGTACATGCAGCCGAGTCCACAAACCAAAGTCACTGAAATGATCCAGAAGGGCCTGAACCCCGATCTGCACCATGTCCCAAAGAGCATGGGTGTAGCTGGCCAACAAGCAAATAGCATTAAAAGAGCCCTGGACCATGCTACCAGCTGAGAACACCTTCTACCCCATCAAATTAAACTGCTTTCAAACCAAATCTGAGAGGGCAGGTGAAGGCACAATGTGGACGGGTGGCACCAACCCCATGATCCAAGGATGATCACCATACAATATGGTCACTCAGGATTAGAAGCCAAAAAAAAAAATCAAGTTCAACAGAAGCCAGCACAACACTACCACAGTAGCAGATGATGGTTCATTCCAAATACATTTACTGGGCTCCATCAGTGTTTCATTAGAGAGCAATAAAGGCTACACGAAGAAGGACCAACGTAAAGAATTTAAGTTAAAAAAAACAAGTTAGTTTCGGGGGGTGTGGCTGGGATAGCCAAGATGGTGGACGCACTCTAGCGAGGCTCCTCTCGCCCACACCATCTAAACCCCAAATCCGCCTATAATCCTGCCCCAAGCAGAATAAAACGACCTACCCGGACGGCAGGAAGCACCGTCGATCGCCCGGTGAGACGACGCACTGGTAATCAAGTACTCGTCGCGAGCTGTGGGGGTGAACGGCGTAGCGCTGATCTGGGCCTGCTGATGCGGTAGCCGCCTTCGCAGCTATCCGGAGCCCGAGTCGAGGCCAAAAGACTGGGAGTGGGACGCCAGCGGTTCCTGCAGGTGAGCCGGCGCTGCGGAGGGGCCGATATCATTGAGGGAATGCTCCACAGCCTTCGAGAAGCGGACATGCAGCGGGCCCATAGTGGATCAGGCCCGTCCGGCTGCAGGCGCGTAATCTGTAAGGAGCCCCCCCACCATACAAGGGAGGCACTGCGCCCCGCCGAGGAATTAGGCCGGTGACGTGTGGGCCCTGCGGGCCGCGGCAGTGGGGGACAGGAGAGATTGTGCCGATCGTGCAGCAGCGCCGTGTGTGGCCCTGAGGCCGTGGCGCTGCGGCAGTCACGTGAGCCGCATAACCCAGCCGATTTTGGAGGCTCAAGGTGGAACCCAGCGAGCGGGGCTAAGGGAGGCGGTGGTCGCGGGAGCGGCCCTCCCCTGGGTCTTCTAACCAGACCACCCAACATGAAAGCACAGCATTGGGCCCGCGGGGATTAAATCATCTCCCTGGTTTAATATCTTAGCAGTGCCCCACCCCATTTGCACCCTGCATAGCGGCAGTAAGGGAGGATAACCTGAGTGCTGGCTGGCCCCAGGACCCCTCTGGCCCGGGGCGGAGACCGACAGGAGAGTGCGGCCCCTGTGGCCACCCAGGAGATGGAGAAGCCCCACATAATCAGGATCAGCGAGAGCCACCCTGTTGGGGGTACATGCGGGTCGGAGGTCTGGCAAGTTGGGTCTCAGTAGGAGGCCCACTTGGCCGGTCGCCCTAGGCTGCGGAAGCGGTCGAGCTAGGCTCGGTGCGGTTTGCGGTCTGGGGCAGTCCGGAGTCCGTGAGGCCCGGCCCGTGTGGTGTCCCCCAGCGGGGGTGCGGAGAGTAGTGAATAGACGCATCATAGGCAGTGAGACAGACATCTCGGCGAAAAATGCGACCGCCAGCCACCACTGCCCTTAAGTAGCTGTAAGAGCATCTCCGATCATTATGGGAAAAGACAAGCCATGTGGCGCGGCCCTAAACAAAGCACCCTTGACCACTACACGACGCCCCCCGGTGGGGCTGCCGGCGGTGAGTCCGGTGGGACAACACCAGATAATGCGGCACTTCTGGCCGCCATTATGGAATCAAGGAATGCCCTGGATCCCAAAATCGGCGCTGTAGGATCCGAAGTCTCCTTGCTGCAACAAGACCTCTGGAATGCGGTAGACCGAAACACGGAAGCTGAAACGCGTGTCTCCACAGTCGAAGACCAAGTAACGACCCTCCAGAAGAAGGTGAACAAACTTGTGGTGGTGGCCCAGGAGATGGCCTCACGGGTAGAAGACGCAGAGGGTGGTGCAAGGCGTAATAACCTGCACTTCGTGGGGTTCCCGGAGGGTTGCAAGGGTACCTCGATGGTTCGCTTCATCACTAATTGGCTCCGGTCGCTTTTGCCTGATGAAGCGCTATCTACATGCTTCGTTGTGGAGAGGGCACACCGGGCGCTCACAAAGAAACCCCGTCCAGGGGAGAACTCGCGACCAGTAATTGTTTGATTATTAAACTACGCTGACAGGGACGCTATTCGGCAGTTTGCTAGAGTACACAAGGACACGCTAATGTTTGACTCGCGCCATATTATGGTCTTCCCGGACTATAGTCGGCTGGTACAGCAGCAACGTCGATCCTTCATGGCCGCTAAGCGCCGGCTTAGAGAACTTAGTATCCAATACATGCTGCTGTATCCAGCCAGGATGCGTGTGGCCTTCAACTCCAAAACTTTCTTCTTCAACACCCCGGAGGCAGTTTTTGCTTGGGCAGATGAGAGGTCCCATCTTCGGCCACATACTCCACCGCCATTGGAATCAAACTCCTCGCAGGTTTTGCAAAGGAACCGCCCGAAAAGGAACAAATCCAAACGAAGGCATCGGTCCGGATCAAACTGGCGTGCATCGACCACTGAGACTGCGTCCTGAGGAGATTGCAGAAGTAATTGTTTTTCTGGTGCTGAGGAACATAAACTGCTTCTTTTCCTTCCAGAGACTCTTCGTTCCGCTTGGACGCTCCAATGGTGTGGAAGCCTAGCCATAGAACTATCACGCCCCTAAACTCCTATGGTTATAATTTGTTTTCAAATTTTTCATTTTATTTTTTCATTTTCGAAAAGAAAAACATGGACATCTATACATGCATTAACACTTGTTGGGCACACAACAAATACAGGCAGTATTGCAGCACAATACAAGGATTTCAAATCAATTGACATGTGAGACAGGTATTAGTATGACATCGAAAGATCTTAAAGTGGGAATAATCAATGTAGAACAATATAGCTGTTGTCATAGCCATCAGATATCAGGTACAGTTAGCAGATAAGAAGTAAGAGGACTCCATATATCACGGGGTTTCGAGGTTCTAGGCAGTTCTTCAGCATAGCAGGTGAATTGGTCCCGGCAATATACCATGTCTTGCAACCAGCGCTTAGTAGTCGGAGCAGGTCTACCTCCCCAGCATATTGAAACTCTACGTTTGGCAAATAAGAGCGCTATCGCCACCAATCTCCTAATAGAGGCATTAACAGTGGTAACATTTCCCAGCAGACATAGTTGGGGAGTACATGCTATGGGTGTCCCCACCATCAATTGCAGAGTGTGTGTGACCTGCTCCCAGAACAAATATACTTTCGGGCAAGCCCACGCCAAATGGCAAAAGTCAGCATCCGGGGCACCACACCTCCTACAATTCGCAACCTCGCGTAAACCATATTTATATAACTGAGCAGGGGTATAGTATATTTGAAGTAAATATTTAAAATGTACCAATCGTAGATTGCCATTCGCCGTGAGCTGCCCCGTCAGTCTACAGCAGGCACCCCAGTCGTCATCAGAGACAGGGCCGGACTGGCCATAGCGGGCACCGGGCGTTTCCCCGTTAGGCCGCTAGGGTGGGGGCCGGTTTTGGGCCCCTGGGGGGCCGTTTTTGTTACCGGGGGTCGGCAATATCGGCCCCCTGTAACAAAATCGGCAAAACCGACCCTCACAAACTGCTCGGCTGCACTCCCCCTCACCCCAGGGGGGTCCGGCTGAGCAGTTTGCCAGGGCCGGTTTCTGTTCCAAGTCCGGCCCTGATCAGAGAGCGGTTCTGAAAGAACTGCATTCCATTTCTCTAGTGAGCTCCCTCCCGCATCAGGCCCTTCCTTCTGTGAGGCACGATATAATCGTGTAACTAGTTTAGCACGTGTCAGGGTGGTGTAGAGGAGCTGCAGAGCCTCCAGAGTTGGGGGTTCTGCCGGAAACTGAGGGTACAGCGCACGTGTAGCCGATTGCAATCTTGTGTACACAAATGTTCGCATTGCAGCATTCTTCCCATCTCCTAGAACAATGGCGGCCTCTACAAACTGACCCTGGGGAAATGCATCCCCAATGATAGACAATCCCACTTCATGGAGAGTTCTCAATGCACCAGTTTCCCCTGTCACCGAAATCGCAGTATGATGTAGGAGTGGCATATTTGGTGCATAAAGTGGCAATTTACGCGCACGCCTTCCCAAAGCCTGCCATGCCCTGGCTGTGTTTTGCACCGTGTCTATTTCCCCTTAGTCAAAAACTGTGTGTTGGTTAACTATCATGGCTTTAAGTGGTATCGGGTGTACTGCACCTGCCTCAACCGCTACATGTGGTATATAAGCTGGCATCTGTTGCCAGTAGTAGGCATAATGCGCCTGTGCACAGAGATAATACAACTGGAAGTCTGGTGCTGTGAAACCGCCCATCTCATAATGGAGAGTTAAGATTTCCCATTTAACCCTCGGCTTTTTCCCACCCCATGCAAGCGAGACTAATAAGGAGCGAAGTGTGTCGAAGAAGTGACGTGTCAAGTGTATGGGTACATTCAAAAATAAATATAGAAAGCGTGGAAGCACCACCATTTTCATCAATGCTATCCTGTCAGCGAAGGACAGCGGTAGTGCTATCCAACGGTTCACTTGTTCTTCCAGACGTGTGACAGCTTTACCAAAATTGTTTTGAACAACCACCTGCTGGTCCCTGTGAATCCAAATCCCCAAATACTTCACTGGGTCAGTGCACCATTCCAGTGGGTAATCTAATTCCATCTGTGGTGTGCAATCTGTGAGGGGCAATATAATTGACTTAGCCCAGTTTATCCCAAGGCCAGAGTGCCATTCAAATCGTATGTATTCCCGAATAAGGGGGGGCGCTAGGTGGCGCACGACAAAGATGGACGTGCATCAGTAAGGCTCCAGCCAGACCGGGCGGAAAAATATCCTTAACCCCCATCCTGCATTGATTAAAAAACCCTGCACACGTCCCAACGAGGAGCGGAACGACAGCTGATACCAGCGACCCTAAAAACCTGCTGTAAGGCCAAGCAGCGCCGGAGGAAAAGGCTGTTGGAATCCGGAGCGGGAAGCGGTGACGACGAACTGGAGAGGGGAGACGGCCGCCGCTGATAGGCAAGACCGGTGACGACTGGGCCCTTCATGAGCTGCCGAAGAGGAGAGGGGAAGAATCGGGCAGCTGCTGGTGAGCAGTCGGAACGTATACTATAGGCCGCTGAGATAACGGCGGGGAGCTGGGGCGGATGCGACACAGCACCAACGTAAGGCACTAAACAGGAGGAGTGGAGGGATCGAGCTCCGGCGTTCGTGAAGCGCAGCTCCCCGCACTCGCGGCGCAGACGAGTGACGAAGCACCGGTAAGGCATTCATGCGGCAGTCTGCAGGGGGGAGCAGTGAATATCCTTAGGGCAGGCTGATGGGGAAAGAAACGAGAGCGCCCATACGAGTGGACACCGCTGCATACCCCATCACTGCCCTTGAGACGAAGAAGAAGGGCCGCCATTTTAGGCACAACATGAAGTTGCAGAGACGAGACGGCTCGCTGACGCGATAGGCCCCCCCTGCTCCGGAATATCCCCGAACCGGAGTTCGAGGCCAAGGAGTGCCTGGTAGTAGGTACTGACCCTGGGGAAAACTAGCGTGGGAAAGATGAGCCAGGACGTGTGGAGACATTGCCGTTACCTGCGTAATTGGGCAGCCATTTTGATAGAGCAGGGCCGTCCGGCTCCAACATCGGTGCACAAGGCCTAGGAGGGGGGCAGCCAAGAGGCCTACAAAACGGCTGTGCATGCGGCGATTTTAGCTCACCGGAACACTGTCCCCCACCCATAAAGCGGCACCTGTAGCCCCGCAAGAGGGAGAGAACTTCGATAAGGAATGCTCTGCATTGGGGCCTGAACCGCAAAGACGCACCCAGTAGAACCCAATGAAAGTATTAGCCCGAAGGCTTATACTACCAGCTGCGGTGCACGAACTATTAGAGACCCAATGTGCATGACTCCAGAGCTTAAGCCTGCACACTACAATAGAGCACACCAGATTGGAAATCCTCATCAGGTACAGAGCCCACACGGGACAGGCACTGGCAAAAGCTAGAGGTGGGCAATTAAACGATAGAAGTCGGTGGCCGAATATAACCCTGCATCCTGCCCAAAAGCAACACAGACCAGCTAATATGGGGCGCACCGATGCTAAACAAGCGAAATTATCATTTGACTCCCGCAGGCCACCCTGCTCCCAATCAGCGGAGCAGACGGACTCGGCCGCAGCAGACCGCCAAGAGGAGGACTGGAAAACGCTGCTCCTAAGCATGAAACAGAGCCTAACATCCATTGATGCGAAAATGGATACCATGAATGCCAGGATGGACTCTGTGGTAAATAAACTGGAGCAGCACGACCAGAGGATCAAAGAAGCCGAAACTAGGGTGTCGGAGTTAGAAGACGGAGCGGTGGCGAATAGAGAGCATGTACTCCAAATGGATAAATTGCTTAAAATAATTGCGGATAAAAACGAGGATTTGGAGGCCCGCTCCAGAAGAAATAACGTCCGAGTGCTTGGCCTAGCGGAATCAACCAACACAGGCCGTATGGAGGACTTCATGGAGAAGCTGGTCATAGAACTCTTTGGGAGGGACTCCTTTTCAGCACATTTGACGGTGGAACGGGCCCACAGATCGCTAGCCGCACGCCCACCACCAGGAGCACCGCCGCGACCAGTAATAATGCGCTTTTTAAGCTACCGCGATAGGGACGCGGTACTACGACTGGCCCGAGAGAAGCAACAAATACGCTATGAGAATGCCACTCTGGCGTTCTTTCCCGATTTTACTCAGGCCGTTCAGGAGGCATGAAGCAAATTCGCAGCAGTGAAAAAAAGCTCCAGACACAGAACATACCATACGCCATGATGTATCCTGCAAAACTGAGGATAACCCATATCGGGAAACAACACTTTTTCACAAACCCCCAACAGGCAGAGAACTATCTCCGTCAGTCCCGCCGAGCGGCATCCACTGAGGCGGAAACGCGAAGACGCTCCAGATCCCAGTCTCCGATGTCGAACCCAGAGTGAAAAGATTGAACCCAGTTGCTGTTCAAATGACTGATATGGCCGATCGACTATATATGAACTACTCCAAGATGGTGATGTATTATAATGGATAATATGTGTATAATCAGTTCCGCCCGGACACTCGCCTCCGTCCCACTAAAGCGGTCTGCCTGCTTGGATAAGGCAGCGGGTGGGTGAATTAGAGGAGGAGAGTGGGCATGTTGTGGGCCCCTAGTGATCCCCAAACGAGGGTGAGCCCCTTATTTTCCTCTACTGAGGGTTGGTAGTTTATTGAATCTGTATTTTGTTGGGGGGAGGGTACATATGCTGGGCAAGTTGGGGACGCCAAAGTGGGAGGGGGAAGGGGGACCTCATGGGAAGTTACTGTTTTATGCACAGTTGATTAATGAAATTGGCATATGTGTTCAAGCAACAAGCATACACAGAGGGAATGGCTGACACCACGAGAGACACAAACAAACTTAATATATTGTCTTGGAACGTACGGGGACTGAATAACCCACGGAAAAAAAGGCAGGTTCTAGGTTACCTAGATAGACATCACATCGGGGTGGCCCTACTGCAGGAAACCCATTTAGACCCCAGAGTTACTCCCCAATTTGCGACGAAATGGGCATCTTACCGTTGTTTTTCATCGTACTCGGGGTATTCTAGAGGAGTGGCAATCCTTATCAGACGAGGGGTGCAATTTGTAATGGGGGGCTTGGACACTGACCCTGCTGGGAGATATTGCTTGATCTGGGGGAAATTGAACTCACATGATGTAACCTTAGCCAACTATTACGGCCCCAACACTGACGATACACATGCCCTGCTACTAGTATGGAGTAAAATTCAAGAGTTAGGCATTACATATGTCACCTGGGGGGGGGATTTTAATACAGTAGTGAATCCGCAATTGGATCGCTCTCGGGCCTCCCCCACACACTACACTACTATGCAACGGACACTGAAAGACGTGATAGACTCCAACTACCTACTAGATACATGGAGGTATAAACACCCCGTGATGCAGGAGGGGACACACTACTCTGCAGTACACTCGTCATGGGCCAGATTAGACTATCGGTTAGTCTCTGTGGGGATGGCACACTGGCTGGAAAAAGTGATCCACCTTGCCCGTACATACTCTGACCACTCGCCTGGTGTAGCTACCCTCCAGGCCCCAGTTACCCAATCTCCCTATGTTAACTGGCGACTCAACCCCTTGCAGCTACAAGACTCAGTCTTCAAAGCCGAAGTAGAGCAGGAAATTCAAGATTTTTTGAGCGCAATGTAAACTCTGTATCGAGCTTAACAACAGTATGGGAGGCATTCAAGGTCACTGTCAGGGGCTGGTGCATCTCTAAGGGAGGAGGCATTCTTAAAGAACTGCGCAGGGTCCTACAGAAATTAGAAGGGGACATGAAGGCCCTTGAGAGGCACCTCTCATCTGGCACAGATGACGGGGCAATAAGAGCTGAACTGCGTAACAAAATGACAGAATATGAGATCACAGCGGACCGGGAATGTAGATTCCGAGGGAAGCCCCATATGGCGCGAGTATATGGAGAAGGGGTCAGACCAGGGAAGGCCTTGGCGAATGCAGTACGACCTCCTAAATTCGCTAACTATATTGCGGAAATACAGGATGAGCAGGGCAAAACGCATAGGAATTTACATGATCAACTACATACGTTTGTAGAATACTACAAAAAGTTATACACCTCCCACAGGGGTCCCCCATTGGATTTGCAGCAATACTTTGAGGACACGGCCCTGGCGTGGTTAGGGGATACCCAACGTGAATTCTTGAGTCTGGACCTGGAGGTGGACGAGATCACAGACCCAATAATGCACATGCAATCGCGACGGACACCGGGATCGGATGGGCTGCCGATGGAATTCTATAAAACATACGTGCAGATACTGGCTCCCATGTTAAAAGCAGTTTTCTATGAAGCTCTAGAGGAGGGTAGGCTGCCCACAACCATGCGAGAGGCTCAGATAACCTCCTTACTCAAACCCGGCAAATCCCCGACAAGCTGTGAATCCTACCGTCCCCTATTTTTTGCTCAACTGTGATACCAAAATCCTGGCAAAAGTTCTGGCTACTCGGCTCAACCTCCTGATGGAGCGACTAGTATTGCCAGATCAGGCGGGTTTTGTCCCCAACCGGGCTACATCCCACAATCTCAGGACATTACTGGCGGTACTGCAAGACATAGACCCTAACTGTTCGGCGGCGGCTGTATTCCTAGACGCCACCAAGGCGTTTGATTCAGTGGAGTGGGATTATCTGATAGGAACCCTGGGTCACATGGGAATGCCGCCCACTTTTCTGAACTGGGTACAATTACTATATAGACAACCACGGGCCACAGTGTTATTAAATGGGGACAGATCTGCCAAATTCTCCATCTCTAGAGGAACCAGGCAAGGCTGCCCGCTGTCTCCAATCTTATTTGCCTTGTCAATTGAACCCTTGGCAGCGAAACTGCGACAACACCATAAAAACAGTGCCCTGGTTTACCCGTCTAGACAGCTGCTCATCTCCCTATATGCGGATGACATGACACTATATATAAAAAAACCTCAGGATAATCTCAATCCTGTCCTGCCCGAGATCACTAAATTCGGGGCCATCTCCGGAATACAAATAAATTGGAATAAGTCTGCGGTATTCCCATTAACAAATAAGACTACCCAGCACCTGCTAGACTACCCATTGGTCTGGGAGACAGACGACTTTAAATATTTAGGAATACATATCGCTCGGGACAAAGAGGTATTAATGCGCACAAACTTTGGAAAGGCCATTGATAAAATGACGGATAACATTTCCAAATGGATAAGATTACCCCTGTCAATGGCGGGACGAATATCACTAATCAAGATGACAATATTGCCAAAGTTTTTATACCTATTTACTAATATACCGTATCACCCAGGCAGATTTTTCTTCAACACACTTAGGACGCAGCTAGTTCGACTCATTTGGGGGGGGGGAAACAGGCACGGCTCAACCTAGCCACACTGATGCTACCATACCATCAGGGAGGCTATGATGTTCCTAATTTCGAGCAATACTACTATTGTGCACAGGCGCACTTTGATGTCTACTGGTTCCACCCACCTCCTTATATGCCGCACCTGGCAGTGGAGGATGGGTATATGGCTCCGACAACTCCGGAGGGATACATATTTACGCCAGAGAAAGAACGGGGGCGGGATCCATCTACAGTGGACTGTACCGTCGCTGCATGGAGATGGATGGCACGCAGAATGGAAACGCCACTGATGTATTCACCTAATATGACACTGGTGAATACCCCATTGCTACAGGTTACATGTGAGGGAATATGTCGTAGACTGTTGGGCAAGTTACACTACAACATTTGGGGGAACCTCTTTATTGGAGGACAATTCCGAACTAAGGAACAATTTTTCGGGGACTACACGCCCACACATATGGATGTGTTCATGTACACCCGACTCCGGCAAAGCATGAAAGCCATAACCCCTGCATTTCCATATGAGCCAGACACATTTGCGCCCCTACACACATTACTGCAGGCTGAGGCACCTAGACATGTCATATCCCTGCTGTATAAGCAGGTGTGGAGTGGCACTTCCTCCCAACCCTTAAGGGCCAGAGTAGAATGGGATAAGGATTTAGAAACCCCCCTAACGGACGAACAGTGGGAAAAATGCTGCATGTAGACAGAGGCAGTGACTGGAAGCAATAGGTTACGCCTAATTCACTTCAAGTTCCTACATAGACTATACCATACACCGGTCAAACTGCACAAATTTCGCTTGAGGGATAATGACAGATGTGAGCGATGTGGGGGGGAGGGGGCGGACTTTATGCACCTGGCATGGCAATGCCCACGGGTGGCGAAATATTGGGAAGACATATTCGCGGGTATGTCCGCCATGATAGGAGTACAGATCACTCCATCCCCATTAACAGCTCTCCTGGGTTTGAATACAACTATAGCAACAGTCCACAAAAAATATTTAGCAATGGGCATACTACTAGCAAAGCGCCAGGTGGCGTGCAGGTGGGGAAGGGGCCGTGCGCCCAAATTCAAGGACTGGGTGAGTGACCTCACCACTTGGCAGGAACAGCTCCACAATTATGCAGACCTCCTGCCCATAAGGTCCAGACCTAAAGATATGTGGGGGCCCCTAACTACCTACTTGTTAGCGCAGACGGCAGACAATGAGGGTGAACAGGAGGAAAGGGAGGAAACAAGGGAGGGAGGAACGAATTGCAGGTCGGAGGAGCAAGTCGAAAATGGTGCAACACCTTAAAGCAGGGCGGATAGAGCTAAGTAACCTGATTGATATATTGGAGAGGCCACAGAATGTTGCAGTGTATAAAGCAAATGAGGGCAGAATGTAAAGTTAGGACTGTATAAGTGATACTGCCGACTTAAGTGATTTTAATACCTTGTTCTAAGATAATAGAAGATGCTACAAGGTGTCATTGGATGAACATGCCAAGGTACATGGGAGGAAGCGGGTGCTAGAGGGGAAGGGGGAGCAGATGGAGGGATTGCTCGTTATGTATGTTGAGAACGTCACGCCTTGGGAGTAACATCAGAGACAGTACCAAATGCGCACTAATGTACATACACTCTGTGATGCTGTACTATGCCAAATGTCAATAAAGGTTTTTGAAGAAGAAGAAAAAAAAAGTATTCCCGAATAAGTTGTGCTAAATGTGTTGCCGGTTCACGCACATATAACACCATGTCGTCAGCATACATGGAGACCGCCAGGGGCCGCTGGTGAAAACGCAGTGCTGCCTGAGTGTAGCGCTGTCGTAGAATACATGCCAAGGGCTCCAGTACTAGCGCAAACAGCAAGGGCGATAGCGGGCACCCCTGCCGCGTGCCCCGTTGTATCTGGAAGAGATCCGACATATGCCCATTAATTCTTACGCGTGCCACGGGATCTGTATACAACTTTATCCAATTTGTAAAAATGAAAGGCACACCCATGCGATGTAAGATTGCGAACATGTACTCCCAGGATATAGAATCAAATGCCTTGGTGGCATCTAACAGTACCGCCACTGCCGGCAAGGAGGGTTCCAGTACGTGCAATACTGCAAACAACGTACGCAAATTATGCGACGTAGATCTAGTTGGGACAAATCCTGACTGATCAGGGAGAACCATAACCGGTAGAAGCAGTCGTAGCCTATTGGCTAACACCTTTGCCAGGATTTTTACATCAGTGTTTATCAAGGACAGGGGTCTGTATGAATCACACCTGTCTGGCGCCTTGTCAGGCTTTAGTAAGGCAACAACCAATGCCTCACGCAGAGTAGGAGGGAGACTCTTGGTGTCATATGCTTCCATGTACATTTCGAGAAGAATGGGGGCCAAAATGTCTATGTACTCTTTATAAAACTCGGCCGGTAGGCCATCAGTGCCGGCTGCCTTTCCATTTGGTAGTGCAATGATGGCCTCGCGGATTTCTTCTAATGTTAGCGGGTGCATTAAAAATTCTTGTTGATTACGCGAGAGCCACACCAGTGCTATGTCATCTAGGTATTGCGCTATGTCTGCATCCTTCGCCGTCTGCCGATTTTCATACATGGGTTGATAATAGTTTGCAAACGTGTGGAGTATACTGGGTGTATCATAATGTGGAGTGTCGCCCTCTGTGATGGCCTTGACTATATAGTTCCGTCCTCGTGAGTCTGCTATTCTACTAGCCAACGTTTTACCAGGCCTGCCCCCTTCGCTGTAGTATCTAGCTATGTGTCTGCGCGACATATGGCGTATTTCTTGATCGGCTACCTCATTGTATTCGGTGACCTTTGTTTTAATACTCGCTAATATAGCAGGTTCTGCAGTGGTACTATATTCGCGCTCTAGACCACCCAGCTCCCGCTCCAACCGACTCATGGTGCCACGCAGGGATTTCAAGACTCCAGCCTGTAGACCTATACATGCTCCCCGTATGGTCACCTTGAACGCCTCCCAAAGTGTCCCCACACATGAAACTGACCCAGTGTTATGCGAGAAATAATCGTAGATAGCTTCGCGAACACCTTAGCAGGAAACCTGGTCGAGCAAGGAGGAGGATTGGAGCCGCCACTGGAACTGTGGAGGATTATGCGTCAGTAGAGATATAGTGAGAAGGACCGGGGAGTGATCAGACAAGGTTCTAGGTAGGTGTCGGACATTGACAGTCCAGGTAGCCACATCATTTGTGACCAGCCAGTAGTCAATGCGGGACCAGGACTGGTGGACATACGAATGACACGTGCCCTCTCGTGAACTTGGATGCCTCAGGTGCCAAATATCTGTCAGTTCCAGATTGAGCATACCGTTTAGCACAGACTGTGCTGCTTTTTTCAACGTGTGGTTCGCTGTTGACCAACGATCGATTTCGGGTGATAGCACAACATTGAAGTCCCCCCCAAATATAATGGTCGATGGAGGTAGTTTATATATTTTGCCCCATAATGCCTCATAAAATGCAGGGTCGTCAGTGTTGCGTCCATAGACGTTTACTATAAGCACTTTTGTACCGCAAAGCATGCCCTGCACCAATATGTAACGCCCTAACACGTCCCCTTCTACATGTATGGGATCGAATGGGATTCCTTTTTTAATCAATACCATGACACCTCTCGAGTAAGAGGAGTAAGAAGCAGCCAGGCGTACCCCTGCCCATCTAGATGCCACCGCTGAGACAGTGTGTTTAGTAAGATGGGTTTCTTGTAATAGAGCGATTTGGACGTTATGACGGTCTAGATAGGATATTACCGGTCTAACTTTTTTGGGGTTATTGAGGCCTTGGACATTCCAGATTAACCACGAAATCCCTTTAGATTTAGCATCCGCCATTCCCTGTGGAATACAATGTGGTAAAATGCTGTCTCACATAGCGCGTCGCAGAATGTGCCCATATCTGCCGATGTTGTGTGTCCGATGCAGTGTCAAAAACATATATTTCCCCAACAGCCCATCCCTCCCACTCCAGCAACAGAACCGTGCTGAGAATCCCTCCCCAAAGAACAAACCAACATCCATGCAACCGCATGTCGTAATTCAGGACGCCCACCTCTGCGGGAGTCCTAGTATAACAGTAAACTGTGGTGGGGTACTCCCTCTCAGGGGGTCACCAGTAGCCGTTTGCCCCCTGCGTGGTATCAGGGGGGGGTCGAGGGGGTTATTGATAAACATTGCACCCACAGGCCTATGAGACATTAAGAAAGTCCAGATATAAACATAGGCCACACCCAACAATGTATACACAGTTCCAGCAAGAGCTAGCAGCCCCTCAGATCTCATCATCTATGTATAGGAAACATTACATTGTGCATTAGGATGTAGCTATCATAGCATAACCAGAACCCCATAGAACAGACAACCCTACATCAGTGATAAGTCTCTGTGCATCAGCAACCTGCATTCTACCCCAATGCGCTGCACAGTAATAATCTCATGTGCTCAGTCCTCAGCATCAGCATCGGCTCCCGCTGTTTGTGTCGATTCCTGCCTTTCAATCTGGCATGCATATTGTAGGGCTTCTTTGGGCAATGTGAAGATTCGGGCTTTACCTGCATGCTGTATGCGCAGCCGTGCAGGGTATAGCATAGCATATTGAATCTTGAGTGTTTGCAGTTTCTTTTTGACAGCATGGAATTCACGACGCGCCTGCTGCACAGCTACCGTGAAGTCAGGGAATAATTCCACTTTCATCCCTTGGTAGTTGGTAATCCCTTTAACCCTGGCCAGACGCAGGGCCATGTCTCGATCTCGGTAGTTCAAGAGCCTAGCTATGAAGGGGCGCGGAGGGGCCCCCGGCACGGGTTTTGGCGCCAACGAGCGGTGGGCTCTTTCCACAATTAGTACATTTGAGAAATGTTCCGCTCCCAGCATATCTTTAAGCAAGGTTTCGATGTATGATTCCATGGGACCCGTGTTGGTGGATTCTGGGATCCCCATAATGCGCAGGTTGTTCCTGCGAGAACGGGCTTCAAGGTCCTCGTTGCGCGCCTGGATCACCGCCAGGAGCTTTTCCATATTGGAGCATGAGGCGCTAACGACCTCCACCTGGTCTTCAGTCGTCGAGATTCGCTGCTCCGCCTCTGCTATCCGCGATCCATGCTTGTCAAGCTTCGCTGTCATACCGTCCATTCGCAGGTTGAGGTGGTCTATCTTAGCGTCAATGGACTGCAGACTCTGCTGCATTGTTAGCATCATGCGCTCCAGTTTGTTGCTGGCGCCTACCTCCAACTCAGGTTCAGTGTCTGATGTAACTGGAACCTGGGATTTCGTCAGCCTCCGGGTTTCAAAGTTCAATTTCGCCTGTTGCTTGTCCGTCCGGCCCATGATGCGACCTCCGCCGTGAGGCTGCTTTCGTGGCGTCACCGTGAGGCCAATACTAGGGCTATGTTCGCCGTTCAGTGTACCGTGCTGATAAGGTTCACGTGCTGCAGATAGTGCTGTTGTACTGTGCTGCGTGAATTCCTCGCAGATGGAGCTCCCCACTGCAGGGTGGTAGTTGTTATAAGAGCGCAGTGTGGTGCCCGGCCGCGGCAATAGAAGAGTCCAAGCCGCCTGTCACCCCCAGCACTGCGCCGTCCGCTTCAGTGCATGGCCACTAGTGGTTTGCAGCCTCAGACTGTCCAGATAATGATCCTACTGTGAGCAATGCGAGGGGACAGATCTCACCCAAACGTCAACGCCCCAGGCCGACACCGCGTCCGTACTTCCACGCCAGTCACCCAAAGTGAGGTAGGCCTCAGTCAACAATAGCCTTGAAACAGCAGCAGGTCACTGAGCGGTACTCCGGATGGCGATACACAAACTAGGCTTCACTAGCCTCAAAGGTGCTCACGCAGAGTCCTGCCGTCTCCCCCTGGAGAATTAAGAGATGGAGCGCTTTCAACAACGGCAGTAACAGTGGCCGAGCCACACTCCTGGCGCTATGGTGCACAACAAGAGACAGGCCCTCCTCGTGGCAAGTTACCGGGGCATGGAAGCAGCGATGTCAGCGGGCCACTATTCTGCAGGAGGCCAGCGCATAATAGTTGCGAGTGGTAGGCCGCCAGACAACCACCCCACCGCAGTAGTGTGATTCGGGCAGCAGAACAGACAGGGGCGAGGGCCACACAGCCGCGCTCCGTACCTGTCGGTCGCTCCGGCAAGATTCGGATTGTCCCAGGCCTCTCCGGCCGCCAACAGCACTGCGGAGCCCTGCCAGGAAGATCAGGGCAACAGTAGAGGCACAGGCGGGAACGGGCGCAGTCCCGTACTTCTCCACCGCACAACAGGCCTCTGTCAGTCTGGGTCACCATGCTCCGTCGGCCGTTACACGGGGAGTGCGGAGCGCAGGACGATGCGATTAAGCCTTACCGCTAGCCGTAACAGGGTAGTTCAGCTGCAGGACCTCCGTGTCGCGGCATTCCAAAGGACGAGAGCAGCGCCGGCCGCATAAGCGGTATTCAGCGACCGGATCTCACTGAAGCCGCCATTTTGCCCGGAGAGAACTTCTGCAGCCAGCGGCGATATGAAGCCCAGAATAGGGACAGCAAAGCGATCAAAGTGCTCCTTGCATGATGAGGCGTCAGAATTCGTAAGTGTTGCCTGTGGATGGCGTCGTTTCTGTAGGAAAGTGTGCGGATTGTTCCCTCAACCAGCAGAGCAGCACTAAGGTGTGGCCATTTTGCTCCGGGCTCTTTAGCGCCCCCCCTCCTATGGTTATAATTCAGGGGAAGTTGGGGTTCGATTGGCGGAGGTTCTCTAGGCCCCCCATTGGGGGTCTGGGGCACCGTTCACCGCAACAGATGCTCCTCGTTCATGGCAGTATCAAGGTGGGGGAGAGGGGTTAGGGTTTCATTCAAGTTATTTGAGTATTGTTGTTAATATTGTTATCTATACACAGAGACATCATCAAGACCCTACACACTTGACAGCAAAATGCATTTACACAGACGGTAGATGACTGCTCAGATACATTCGCCCCTGCAGGGGTAACTTACTATCACAAGCTGGAATGTCAGAGGGATGCTGAACAAAATCAAAAGGGTGCCGTCCTGCGTAAGGCCAAGAGATATGCAGCCACTTGCTTGGCAATAAGGCCCCCTGTCTCGCTAGATTTGGGTACCATACAATATACCATTCCAGATTTGCTCGGGTGTATCGAGGCACAGCTATCCTTATACATCGTCACGTCCCTTATGTTCACACCAGGCAGTGGTTAGACCCCGGGGGCCGCTACACCATTATCTCTGATACACTGCACGGCGAAACAATAAATATCGGCAGTATATATGCCCCCCCTCCCCTGGGTATCATGTTCATGGATAGAATCACACAACAGTGGGGCGAGCTTCCGGAGGGAATGACACTGTTGGGGGGAGACTGGATCGACGTGATGGCATCCATAGACAGGCGGCGAAATCCCGGTCGAGAATCCCCGACGGGTGAGACCAAATTACATCTCCTCGCCACTACACTGGGATGGGCTGACATATGGCACGAATATCACCCCTCTGAACAGGGATATACATACATGTCTGCGGTTCATGGCTCATTGACCCGATTAGATTATATTTTTACACCGTACCGCTACATCCATCTGATCTCTCACATATCTCACTTATCGAGGGGACTTCCGATCACTCCCCAATTCTACTTAAGTTTTATATTGACTCTAAAAAAAACCCTTTCAGATGGCGGATGTCCCCATGGCATCTCCGAGACCCAGAGTATCAAGAGACTCTGGCCGGGCGGTGACGGATTATCTTGCGACGAATGTGACTTCGGCCCCATCCAAAATCATATTGTGGGAAGCAATTAAGCCCACAATCCGTGGCGTAGATATAAGCTTCCGCGCGGGAAACAAGCGTGAACGTAGGGCACAACTAGAAGAACTTGAATGCTATCAACGGAGCTTAGAAGCCCAACTCATTGCGGATCTTAATCCGCATCATCAGCGTAATCTACTTCTGGCGCAACAGCGCATACAGCAACATCTTACTTAGGAAGCGAAAGAAAGATGGCAATCCTTGCAGCATTGGATATATCAATGGGGAGATAAATCCAGTAAGATGCTGCATAGATTATGTCAAGTCAATACACTCCCTTCGGGCGTTCTGACGCTGCGAAGGCTGGATGGAACCTTATGCTCCCCCCCTGAATTAGTTGCCGCGGAGTTTGCGCTGTATTTCTTCGCGCTCTATAGGCGCAATGAGCAATTAACAGAAGATCAAATTGCCGAATTCCTTAGAGAGATTCCTCCTCGTACTCTTACCGACCACATGAGGGAACAATTAGATGCCACCATTACAGTTGATGAGTTTATCACAGCCCTAGGTAATATTCAACTGGGTTGTGCCCCGGGACCCAATGGGTTCCCCGCTGAATTCCTAAAGCCACACATGGGTGCTTTGGGTCCGCATCTCCTGGCTGCACTACATGAAGCATGCGACCGCCAGGTGCTGCCTCCGGACTGGCGACATGCAGAGATCGTCCTATTCTTGAAACCTGGTCGTCCGCCCGAAGAACCATCGTCATATCGCCCTATCTCGCTCATAAATTTCTAGCCCAAACTCCTGGGCAAGGTTCTTGCTGATCGCATTCGTATATGCATTCAGGATGTGATCCATCCGGCTTTATGCCTCATCGCTCAACCAGACACAACATACGTCGGGTCCACAAGGCAATGGCAAAGGCTCCCTAGTTGGGCCGTCCTGCGGCGACATTACTTGCCGATATTGAGAAAGCATTCGATTCTCTCAGTTGGACATATTTGTTCCAACTCCTCGAAGCTGTTAATTTCGGCCCACGCTTTCTGTCCTATGTACGACTATTGTATACGGATCTAACCGCCTCAGTCAGGATAGTGGGTCATCATCTGCCCCCTTTTCTATAGGCCGCGGTACTAGACAGGGCTGCCCCCTGTCACCGTTATTATTTGCCTTAGCAATAGAGCCCCTGGCAGCTTGGGTACGAGTGACCCTGTGATCAGAGGCTTTTGAGTGGTCGCGGTCTTGCTCTGACTGTATCGCACTTTTTTTGAAATATTTTTATTGGCATTTTGTAATTTTCATTATACATATACGCTCTTACATTACATCATGTAGAGAAATAAATGGCAGGTGGTGGGTACATTACAACTCCGATGTGCAGGGCTAAATATTCAATAGCAGGGTCCGGAAACCGGCTAGAAATTGCTCCCAGCGCAAACCATATATACAATAGCGCCCGTAAAATTACTACTTCATCACGTCGCCACCAACCTCTGGCAGTGACTACTGTTCCTGGTACTTGTTCCACTGAGGTTTAATCACCATAACTTGAACATGGGGATGTCCATCGGGTGTCCAAAGTACAAGCATGCCAGTTAAATATACCTAAACATTACTACTGTTAACAAAAAGGAGAAAGAAGGAAAAAGAAAAAACATCCTTATAACAGGAATACCAAAAATAAGAAAAAAGAGAAATAAATAAGTAAACTGTGTGCAGAGGAGGGCCGTGGTTCGCATCTAGTACATTGCGGGTAGGGGGGAATCACAATGCAAGTCACTTATCTAGGTGAAAGAGCATGGTGGGTGGGGTTCCCAATCAGTATCAGAGCCACCCTGCGTGCGCAACTGCTCCCACCTCATTGGGTTCCCACCAAGCTATCGGTCAGGACTGTGGGCAGGGTTCCTACGGGGTCCACTAGTGCCTGCATGCTGCACACTTCCCTGGCATGTCCCCAGGTCAGGGTCGGAGCCCGTCACATCGGATGCAGTGTCTTCGGGCGCCTCCCAGGCTACCATCACCTCCCTCCATTGTCCTGCTATTGGGTGTTTCCTCAGGCCTTTAGCCTCTTACCAACAAAGCGCTCTACATTCTGCCCCAGCCCACATGATGACATCCCTGCTCCAGACCTCGAACTGCGGCGCCACTTAGGCCGCAGCCCCCCAAGGGGCCCCACATGTACTGATTGCAGTGCGACATAGAACCATTTCACTAGGTGTTCTGCCGTCCCCAACGTAAACACAGCATGCAGCACTGGGTGTGTCTCTGGCTCGTCCCTCCCCGTCTTCCATAGCTGCGCGAATGTACGGGTCAATGCCTCATATTGAAGGAACTGGCCGGCGGGAAGACCACTGCCCTCCACCAGCTCTGAGAACGGGAGCAGAGAGCCATCCAGAAAGCAATCCCCAACAGTATCCAGTCCTACCTCAGCCCATCGGGCCAGTTGATCATTCGTGAATAAAGTTTGGGGGTCCCCGTGTGGCAGTCCCACCAGAGGTAGCGTAGGGGTATATTTAGCGGCCCGATGCCCTCTGCCCTGGCATCTCCACCAGGCCTGGAAAGCAGTGCGCTGCAGCAGAGAGCAGCACGGGGTCGGCGTTGCCGGTATTAATAATTTTGCCATCACGAGGTTAGGACTAAATTCCGGAGTTGGTAAACATGTGCCTACCTCATTTACACCCTCTACCCATTGCGCCAGCCACTGCAATTGCACAGCTAGCATGTATAATTAGAAATTCGGCACCCCCAACCCCCCCTCGGACGGTGGGCGGTGTAGCGTTTTAAGAGACACCCTGGTGCGCCCATCCCCCACACAAAGTCTCGCAGCAGGGCGTTCAAGTGGCGGAAACAGCCACTAGGCATAAGGACCGGGAGGTTGACAAAGAAATACAATAAACGCGGCAACATGACCATCTTGGAGAGGGAAACCCTGGCCATAACGGGCAGTTGCAGGGTTCGCCAGAAGTGCACAAAGGAACGCAATGAGCGCAGCTCTCTACCCAAATTTCCTTCCTTCAGGTCCTCTAGGGAGTGAAAGATGTGTATTCCCAAATATTTAAAAGTATGCTGAGCCCATGAGATACCGACAGTCAGTGCCTCAGGCCTAGGCGCCAGGCCCGCCACAGGGAACAGATAGGTCTTAGTTTTGTTGACTCGAAGGCCCGAGAGGCGCGCAAATTCATCCAGGATTCGCATGGCCTCTGAAGTGCCCTCCACTGCCCTTGACATGTAAATCAACAAGTCGTTGGCATAAAGGGAGATATGTTGTAGCCGCCGGTCAACAGTTAACCCAATCCCATCCCCACCCAGACGGAATCTTTCAGCCAGTGGTTCGATTGCCAGAGCAAACAAGAGGGGCGAGAGGGGACACCCCTGTCTAGTTCCGCGGGATATCCTGTACTGCCTAGAGATTGTCTTACCGGTTTTTACCCTTGCCGGAGGGGCAGCATACAAGAGTCTTACCCACTGCACCCATTCCTCTCCCAGCCCCATGCGCAGCATCACCTCAAACAAGTACTCCCACCCCACCGTGTCGAAGGCTTTTTCAAGATCAACGGAAAGCACCACTGCCTGGCTTCTGGTCGGGGTCTCGGCATGATACAATACCGAATAAAGCCGGCGGAGGTTATATGAGGTGTTGCGAGCGGGGATAAAACCATTCTGGTCTGGGTGTATTAATGATTTCATGTGTGGGAGTAACCTCCCGGTCAACACCTTGCTCAGAATTTTAAAGTCCATATTGAGCATGGAGAGAGGCCTGTGATCTTTAACACCCGCACTGGCCCGTTTGGTTTTCGGGAGAGGAATCACCAGGGCCGACTGAGTAGAGGCAGCCAGCTCCCCGGATTCATATACGTCGGCGTACAGCCTGACAAGGTGCAGCGCCAGTAGATCTATGAAGCGCTGGTAAAACTCTGCCGGGAGGCCGTCTGGCCCCGGCGTCTTGCCAGGTGCTAATGCGCTAATAGCAGCTCTAACTTCCTGCAGGGTTATCGGTTCTCCTAGTTCTTCCCGGTCCTCCTCATGAAACACACTGAGAGGAAGAGGCTCCAGGAACTCTCGAATGTGCAGCCGGGAAGCCGCAGTAGGGGCTGAATACAGTTGTTCATAGTATGTTAAAAAGGAATCGTTGATCGCATCCGGGTCGTGCACCACTTCCCCAGTGTCTAAACTAATTTGAGTGATCGGGATCCCCCCAACTCAGGTTTGATCAATCTTGCTAAGAGTCGGCCTGCCTTCCCCTCCTCTCTCTGCACTTTATCCATGTAGGCCTTATGGTTGTAACATCGCAGGCGCCCCAGTGCATCGTTATACTTTGCCCGCACCGACGCTAAGGCCGCACTGGCCGTTTCGTCTGTGCCCTGCGCATTGTCTAGTCCACGGATACTGCCCTCTAAGTCCAAGAGTTCCTGTCAAAGCTCTCTACGTGCTCCCATCGCCTGTCCCATGCAATGGCCCCACACAACGACCTTAAACGCCTCCCATTCCACCTGAGAAGAGGAGGCAGTGTTAGCATTAATAGGGAAGTACGTGTCTAGGAGTGTGTGCAAAGAAGCGCGGAAAGGGGCATCGTCCAGTATTGCAGGGTTCAATTTCCAGGTGGGAATCGGGGAGCAGCGACCCGGGGGCTGGTGTGTCATCAGCAGGGGGCTGGGATCTGATAGCGTGTGCCCTAAGTATTCGGTGTGTTTAACAGAGCTATTGAAAGCAGGGGAACAGAGGAACGAGTCGAGCCGCGTGTGTACCTGATGAACCGGTGAGAAAAAGGAAAATTCCCTATCCCGATTATGTTGTAGCCTCCAAGTATCTGCAAGGCCCCAGTTTGAAATCCAGTTTCGGAGCCCCAAGGCTGTACGACGTGGCTGCGACCCCAACAAGGGAGGGTGCGAGCGGTCCATATCAACGTCCGCAACACAATTAAAATCTCCCCCAAGTATTAAGCTACCGCTTAGTTTATCGGCATATACAGCAGAAAAGGATTCCAGGAAGCCTATCTGGTCTTGGTTAGGAGCATAGATGTTGCCAAGGGTAACCTCCTGCCCCGCCAGCTTCCCTGTGACCAGCGCATATCGGCCTTCGACATCTAACCAGGAGCGCTCAAGGGCAAAGGGGACCCCGGGTTTAACCCATATTAGGACCCCTCTGGCAAACGCGGAGGAGGTGGTCGCGAAGACCTGGCCCCGCCATCGTCGCTTCTGCTTCCCAGCTTCCTCATTCTTCAGGTGGGTCTCCTGAAGCAGCACAATGTGTATGTCTCTACGCCTCAGGTAGGAATAAATATTATGGCGTTTTGCAACAGATCCCATTCCTCTAATGTTCCACGTGAGGAACCTTATAAGACTACGAGTGTCTGCCATACGTGATGTGTGTCAGTAAACGGCGTGCCACAGGAAGCCCACCCCCATTGCCCCCTCGGTCCTACGCCACCTCCCCCCTCTGCAAACATCAAAACACAAACAACAAACAAAGGGACCCATATGACGGTCAACACCCCTACCCCAGGGCAGTCCGACAACGGCCGGCCGCCGAAACATTATGTGAAACAGTTAGAACTGGATGAGGCCCCAACCTAGTGCGGCACTCAATGAGGGTAAGCCGATAGAGCAGATATCAGGACGCTCCCACCAGACAGAGCAGACCAGCACGCAAAATGATGGGGCAGCGCAGGGCGTGATGCAAGCAACAATAGTACAGCATACTTCCATGTACCACAGACACTGTGTCCTACCAGTTACATCAAATAATATCGTCTGCAGTGTTAGGAGTCACTACCAGCAGCTTAATACTACTGCTGCGGGAAGTGTCAGATTCATTGGCCACAGTCTCTCTCGAGGAGCCAGCCCCCGCTTCCGAGGCCGGACTCCGGCTCCACACGAGCGCCGCCACCGCCTGCAGCGCCGCAGCCCTCTCCTTCTCGATGAGGAAGGTTTCTTCAAGGTCCCTCTGCGGGGTCTTCGTCTTGGACGTTTCCCAAGTTCTGTGGCCTTCCGCGCGGCGGGCCCAGGGCCCCTGTCTCGTGGCGCCTCCCCTTTGTAGGTCTCCAACCAGTCCCAAGCATCCTTGGGGCTGTCGAAGTAGTGGGTGTTCCCATCAAGAGCTATTCGCAGGCGGGCTGGAAACATCAGGGAGTATTGGAGGCCTTCCTCCCTCAACGCTTTCTTGACCTCCAAGTATGAGGCCATCTTCCTCTGCACCACCAGAGTGTAGTCCGGGAAAAGGGAGATTTTGCTGTTACCCAAAGTGAAAGGGCCCTCTGCCCTCGCCTTCTGCAGGAGAAGGTCTCAATCCCGGAAATGGAGCAGACGGGCCACCATGGGCCGCGGAGGCCTCCCAGGGGCCAATGGCCTGGCCGGCACTCTATGGGCCCTTTCCAGCGTGTAGAAAGTGGACAGGCCCTCAGGTGCTACCACGGTTCTGAGCCAATGTTCCAAGAAGGCCACCATATCATCGCCCTCCGACCCTTCCGGAAGACCCAGGACCCTGATATTGTTCCGTCTGTTGCGCCCTTCGGCATCTTCGGCCCTCCGTTCCAATAAGCACACTCTGTCCGTAAGGGCCCCCACCTGGTGTTCCAGAGCCTTGTGAGCCGGCGCCAGTTCCGCAACAGTAGACTCGGTTTCTTTAACTGTCTCAGACAGTTTCTTATGCTCTTCCCACAGTAGGCCCAGCCCCGCCGCAACTGTGCTTATGTCCTGGTGAACAGTGGCCTTTGTGTCGGCTATGGCCTCTAAGATTTTACTGAGCTGTTGCTGCACCGGATCCTCGGGTGTAGACTGCAACTGTTCCTGAGCACCGTCTTCCAGGTCCTGAGGGGCCCCCGTCCGGCGGTTCCTGGGCTTGCCCATCTTGTCAGTGGTCAGTCAGACAAATCAAAGCCCACCTTAGGCGAATGTCTATTGCAAGTAGGGCCCGCTACAGACCAGGTCCGGCACTGGGCAGAAGTCCCCTATCTCAGGGTGGGCCACGCCACCACCTGTCGGGGAGCGTCCGTTCAGCTCTCACCCCGCTGGCCCAGTAGGCGTAGCTGCGTGCGGCGTGCCCCGACCACTGCTTCGAGCCCGTCGCTCCGCCCAGGTCTCACTGGATTTCCTTCGTCCGCTGGCGACGTGAGCCGCTAGGCCCGCTATACTACGGGCCCGGGCGGCGCAAGTTTCGGCCCCCCAGTTAAGGCCTGGCGCCCAGGGGTGGCCCCGCCGCCGCCCAGGCCGTCCGACGGAAACCCGACCCCCGATGGGAATCAATTCGTTTATGGCCAGTAGCTATGGGCCAAGTCCTGCAGTCCAAGCCAGTGTCCCAGCCCCACTGGCAGATACTGAGATGCTGTCCGAGCAGGTCTCACCCAGCCTCCAGCATGCCTATCTCCACATGCAGCAGCGCCCACAGTCAAGGTCGGGGGGGGGCCCTCACAGCCTCAGTCGTCACCTCCAGGCCAGCCCCCGGGGACACCACCAGCCGACCCTCCTCTACATCCACACATGGGGTCCCAACCGCTGATGCGCCGCCTCCGGTTGCACTCAATCGCTATCTGGGGCTCAGGAGGCAGTTCAGCGACACAAGGGGGCCCCCCAGCGCCGGGGCCCAGCCAAGTCTCGCCCCGGCCAGCTCACTCACCGGCCAGTTGACCCGCCAGGTGAGGGGCTCTGCCCGGAGCGCTCCAGCGGGGGTCGGTCGTGCCCAGAGGGCTCAGCTGCTCCCGTTCTGCCAGCACAGGGTAGCACGCAGGTCAACGCTGCTCCCCAGGGCACTCGGGCAGGTCCAGCGCTGCCTGCCACTGTAGCCACATCAGGAGACCCACTCGCGTCGCTCCTCACCTCTGGTCCCACTCCTCTGCGCCTGGCGGCAGCTACAGTCCGGGGCGGGGGGGCCACCGATAGCAGATGACCCTGCGAGGCCCGTCTCCCAGGAGGCCCCGTCCAGCCCCCACGCCGTTAGGCCTCTGCGTGAATGCCAGACGCTGATGCGCCGTTTCCAGCCGGGGCCGCTGTGTCTTGTGTTCTCCCTCTTGGGGCAGCGCAGCTGTTACCGCCGCTCCGGGAGGCAATCTCTCCCTGCTAAGTGCGTCCCCGCACCTGGACCCAGCAGTCAGCGCTCAGGCCGCCTCACTCACACGGCCGGCAGGCGCTGCGATGGAGGCTCGCCCAGGACGTCCAGACAGCTCTCAGGCCTCACTCCCGGGCCACCGCATCTGCCGCGATCTCGGGGACCCCAGTTGGGCTCGCCACAGCTGCCCAATGTGCAGCGCTGGTCTCGGGGGCAGCGGTGGGCACCCGTTCGAGTCTCGACTCCCCGCTCCGGGAATCACTCAGGCGCCGTGGCGATGAATGCGGCCGCCATTAGCCTCTGTCTCGGGCCATACGCAGCCAAGCGCCTCGCCAGACTGCTGCCGCCCCCAGATCTGTGGGGGCTCCCAGACGCTCACAACGGTGTACGGACCCCTGGGGGGCTGTCAAAGATCTCACAGCGTGCCCCGGCTGCCCATTCCAAAAGGATTCAAATGCGGGCTGATGCGGAGCTCTCGGCTCACGCATCCGCCATGATCCTCGGCTTGGCCACGCCCCCCTGACTGTATCGCACTTTATGCAGATGACGTGTTGTTTTTTATGACAGACCCTTGGTTCTAAGGTCCCCGTATCCTGCAGATTCTCCGAGTATTCGGGCAAACATCTGGCCTTCATACAAATCCCTCCAAATGAGTTCTTTTCCCCATATGCGGAGACCAGGGATGAAATACTTGGGCAGAACAGATGTCACATGTGACCGCAGGCTTTAAATACCTGGGCATTTTTGTTTCGCCCTGCCCGAAAGTTTTGTGGGCCCATAATATTATACCACTAATGGCCAGCTTACGGGACGAGACAGCGATATGGTCTCACCTCCTGCTGTCATTGTATGGGCGATCAGTGATTTTTAAAATGGTTTCTGTAGTGGGCTGGCCCCACGTGTACAGCATACAAAGTAGACGTAGCCGAGTTGTAGTTGATGTAGTTTATTCAGTAGTAGCTGTAAGCTGGAACAGGCCCCACCAGGAGCAGCCTCCTAGCTGCTCAGCCCATCTTCCCAACTGTCTCACACACACACACAGGCACCCAAGCATTCCACTCACACTAACATTCTACGCGGAACACTCACACTGGCTGAGCAGCTAGGTACAGGGAACAGAATGACATGACCTGAGGATACTACATATCCTATCCCTTTTATACTGAACAATAAAAAGATCCAAACAAAAATGAAAACAACTATGCAATGAAAACAACTATACACAATAATGTACACATGAAGTAAACCATCCATTAACCCAGGGATGCAAAGAATGACATCACGAGAGGGAAAACGGAAGTACGAAGAAAGAAAGAAGAATGGAGAAATAGAAATGCACATGCACTATACCCATCCTCTTCCTTTCATAGTAATTGAAAAACAATAAGTAGCGTAATAAGAGCTCACATACACAAGTGAGCAAAACACACAAGACAGAAGAAAAGGGTAAACTTAACCCAGACTAGAATACAATGGGTGGAACAACACCCAAGGAAGTACACCTCACGTGAGGAGACTGTGGCGAAAACACCATACGCCACCCCTCATGTGAGGGACACTGTGGGACTAGAACCCCAGTGAAAAAAAAAATTATTGGGACTGACAGCCAATTGTACATATAACGTTACATGGGACTAACACCCAAGAACTTTATGCAAGCAAGAAAACAGCACAGTGTGACTAACGCACACAATACGTCGACACAACAGAACGACGCAAAAGCACAGAGTGAAGCGCAGGGCGACTTATACACCAAAAACACAAGGGACTGACACCCAAGTATAACAGGTAACAATGCATGGGACTGACACCCAAATGTAACAAGTAACGTTGCATGGGACTAACACCCATGAACTTGTGCAGCAAGAAAGCAGCACAGTGTGACAAACGCACACAATACGTCGACACAACAGAACGACGCAAAAGCACTAAGTGAAGCGCAGGGCGACTTATACACTAAAAACACAACATGACGTTCAAACGTGTAACTGGGACTGACACCCAAACACAAATATCCAGAAGAAAGGATGTACATCAAACCCACTGTAAGGAAAGACATAAGCCCAAGAACATGGAGCGTAACAACTAGTGTCACATGGGACTAAAACCCAAGGACATGTAAAGCATCATTAAACACAAATGCAGTACAGTGTGGCACACGCACACAAGGAAATGGGACTAAAACCCATACCAAAAATAATAAAGGAACACAACCCCTAAGTAACCCCACATACAAGGATAAAAAGGCTAAGCAAAAACTGTTGCAATAACGTAAAGAGGAAAAATGGGACTGTAACCCACTCCCATCCCAATGACAGGGATAAAACATCTGCAACGTTAAAATGCGAGGATAAGAGAAAAGGGACTAGGACCCACTCTCACCCCTTAGGCAGGGATACAACATCTGTAAAGCGAACATGAGTGAAGAAGAGACATGGGACTAAGACCCACTCCCATCCCTTAGGCAGGGATACAACGTGTGAAAAGAAAACATGCAAAAACCATCAAAATAGTACAGTGCTGAGGGTGAGTAGCCCCTACAAAAAACAAAATCAGCATAGCGATGAGCATATATCATGTCATACAAAACACGCAGTTCATACTTCCTTTGAGCTAGAGGTGAAAACACAAAGAATTGCACAATAAAGTTGATATTACTAGAATGTCACTGGTGTGCCTGTCACCGCAATAATGAGATACAGGCGTTAATGGAAACCAAACTGAACAATGTGGAGATAAACCAGATCCCGGAGACTTGCCAAAAAGGAGGAACAAAGCAGGAGAGACGACACCCACTGAAATTGAAAGTCTGAAGAGCTGGTTATGTAATATGAACTCACCACACCATCAACAGCAAAAACAAATGTCCTCTGAACTCGTGGCATTGCTGATCAGCTTCGGATCTTCATCTAACTTTATTGACAAGCGAACAATGTGATTGGCAGGAAACGATCACACATGCTTGAAACGTAGATCACTTTCGTGGCTCCGGTGCTTGAGAGATGCCTCCAAACACAAGATGGCGACACGTTACACACGGCGCGCCGGATAGCTCACGTCACGTCCATGAAGCAAAGCGTCCCGCAGCAGAGTTAGAAGACGTCATTGCAGAACAATACGGAAAGCCGTACGACACCAAGGGAAGCAGGTAAGGCTGCGCGAGAAGTCTCTTGCTCGCGTTTTGAAACTGCTGCAAAGCCGTTTAACCGTCACAGGTACAGATGACCACAACATTGTCATTGTCAGATAGAAGTTATAATGAATTTAAATACGAAAAATGAAATGTAGACTCACGAAATGTTTCACTCATCTTGCCGATGAATTGCCTTTTATGTTGTATTCTTGGCTGATGATCCCGCGAAATGCCATGCATATAACACCAACGAAATGGCACCTGAAGGTTGCGTGCGCAGACCACAGCACACACAGCAAAGCTTGTTAAGACTTGCTGGCAAGACGACAGCTGCTTGTGAAAGTGGTGATGGCTAGACTACTCACTTACTAGGATGAATGTCATTCTATATCATGCAAACTTTTAATCTTACTGCATTCTTCACATGTTTCCGCAATCCTTGTTTCTAATCAGACCATTAGATGATGACTTTGAGAACAGCACGCCAGTGGAGAGGCTGTCCGGTGTTGTGGACACTGGTGGGGCTACAGGGCGTGCTTGTCCAAATTCTTTAGTTTCTTTCTAGAATTCCTTAGATACATTGCTTCTTCTTTGAAGTTTATTTGTGGTATCCGTATGTCGAAACTGACCACGTTCTGCTGCAAGTTTCTTGTGTGGTATCTTCGTTTGTAAAAGAAGTAGTCCTGTTGTACTCCACATCTTTAGTTGGCATCAAACTACCTTTAGTGCATGAGATGAGCTCCAGATCGTCGCCAAAAATGTGTAGTGGGCTGGCCCCACGTGTACAGCATACAAAGTAGATGTAGCCGAGTTGTAGTTGATGTAGTTTATTCAGTAGTAGCTGTAAGCTGGAACAGGCCCCACCAGGAGCAGCCTCCTAGCTGCTCAGCCCATCTTCCCAACTGTCTCACACACACACAGGCACCCAAGCATTCCACTCACACTAACATTCTACGCGGAACACTCACACTGGCTGAGCAGCTAGGTACAGGGAACAGAATGACATGACCTGAGGATACTACAGTTTCCCTACCCTGTGTCCTGTATAGAATACAGAATTTCCCCTATGATATACCACGTGCATGGTTTACACAAGTCAATGCCATATATAACAAGTTCTTGTGGGGGGGGGCAGTCAGAGTGGCATTGGGCACTTGCAAACAGTCTACATATTGTGGTGGTATAGCGGCAGCAGATATTTATGCATACTATGCGGCATCCCACTTACTCGTCATCAATGAATGGTGGCACAACTCACCTTCCGACCCTGCATACGTGCATGAACATATAACTATGGAGCATAAACCCCTTCTTCAGATCCTTTATAATCACGCAAAGTTAGATTTCCTACCACCTGCCGGCAGAGTAGTGGTCCAGATATGGAGGTATATGCTTCGACGTATGGGGTGGCAAGGCCGCTTGACGAGTATGACACCGCTGTGGCATGGCACATATCTGCGCCCTGTCGGGGCACTAGAGGGGTTCCAGAAGTGGGATCTTTTAGGTATATCCACTTTAGGCGATGTCATGCGGGGCACCACCCTCAAATCTTTTCAACAGCTGCAGACAGACTTTCAATTGCACAAGACACAATTTTATAAGTACCTCCAGCTGAGACAAGCGATCACCCCCCTATTGCACTCACTTGATACTCTGCCAGAATTCCATACCCTCGAGGGCAGATTGCTTACGGGGGACCTCGGGGTACATAAGATAGGTCAGTTATATCAAACACTAACCATCCACGCCCATACCACTCTACATAAGACACGGGCGGCATGGTTAAGGGACTTACCTGACATGATGGACGATGACTGGACGGAGGCCCTGGCCAGCCCCCGGGGAGCAGCAGTGTCCTCACGTTACCGCCTTATCCAATTTAAATACATACACCGCATATACTACACTCGATCCCAGCTATGGCGGATGAGGGCCATCCAGTCCCCAGTGTGCCTTCGTTGTGAAAGAGAGGAGGGGACTTTTCTACACACCGTTTGGAATTGCAGTGCACTACAGCCATTCTGGCGTAGGGTGGCGTCCTGCTTAGATCAGGTTCTGTCGTGGGACCTTCCCTTTGACCCGCGGCTATTTTTATTACATAGTACTGATGGGATTGGCGGGAACAGATACAAACAGCACCTGCTCTTTTTTGGCCCTCTCCCTCGCCAAACGAGATATCACTCAGCAGTGGTATAGAGTTACCACCCTTACCCCCAAACAGACCCCCATATAGAAGGGCCCCTATGTACGGGTACGATCCCTGAACATTCCAGATACTATCATACAGTCACTTGTAGTCATCTGCATTCTGCCTTAATGTATCTGGTGGGGTCTAAAATGCTCTGTGTCAAGTTTACATTGTTTTGTCTGGATGTTTGCAGGGGTTACAGTTTCATATATATGTGGGTACTTTGGATTTATCGGATAATCAGTATTTATACAGAGGGCAATGGCCCTTTATGTACCCTCGAAAAACTAATAAAATATGTTTTAAAAAAAAAAAAAAGTTTGCTTCACCATCCGTCAAGTGGTAGTGGACACATTAAGACCTCTGCAACTTTGTGCAGTCTCATTAAAGGAAGAAATGCCATCCAAAGGATGACTGAGCAAAATCAGGATCAACGTCAGACCCAGCCACAGGCATCATGAAAGCACGGTCGATACCTCCCTGTGACTCTGAAGAACTGCAGACAGAAACCACTTCCTTGACGTCACCCATAATACCACACATTTTCTCCAAAGCCGTAATGGAGGAAGGAAAGACTCAGAAGAGTGAACTGAGTGCTTGGGATTCTGGAGCCGAGATCACAAGAAGGCACAGCACTAGGATCAGTCCCAAATCTCAGAAGGACTCCAACCAGTGGAACAGTTGTCACTTTATATGCCAGGTGCAGACCCAGCACAAGTGCCACATACAGTGCTGTTGAAGAAAGCGGGAAGGTTTTCAGCAGCAAAGTGGAAGGTTTTGAGGTTGGGAAAAAGCTGACCAGCTGATTAGCGCCAGGACAGAACGCATAGGGGCTTGCGATGAGCCTGGAAACTGAATATGGCACCTGAGGGGGTTGAGGTGACCACAGCTTAGAAACAGGGTCAGCATCAGGTGCTAGAAAAAATGGGAAGGGACTGGCAGCACAACACCGAAACATAGCTGGGCACCAGGCTTCTACCCAACCAAGCAGAAGCTGAATCAGAAGCCTACATCAGAATCAAGGAGTGAACCCGAACCAGCGACATTCTCCCAGGTCGAGGGCAACACTATACAGGACACCCACCGTTCAACCAAACAGACGCAAAGGAATAGAGGGAAGGCGACAAAGAGGAGGAATCCTCAAAATTATACTGGGTATCAGATCCACAGCGAGCTCTTGACAGACCGCACCCAGGCTGGCCTCCTCAGTCCATTGCAGGAACACCCACCGCTCACAGGATTCAGCAAAGACAAAGGCCCAAACCAACAGGGTCCGGAGTAACTCAGAATATCAGAGGAAGTCACTAGGGCAGTGTAGGAGGTTGGCTTAGTATATGGGGTACACTTATTTAAGTGAAGCACCTGGCGCACTAGTTACTACTTGTGTAACGATATATCTGTAAGAGACATTAGTTGGTGATAGATTCCTTACCTTAGAATATCCCCAGGTGTCAGACTGGATCCGGAAAGTTTTTCGTCAGCAGTACCCCTGCGCGTCGGTAGGTGGCGTCATGCGGCTCCGCGTTCGTCGCTGGCGTCGTAAGCGCCGAGATGACGTCACGGAGACTACTTAGGCGCCACCCATGCGCGCTGACGTCAGTTCTGTACACGACTTTCCGCACCAGGAACGCAGAGCCATGCAAGAAACTGACCACTGGTGCCATGAAACTAGGGCCCTGAAAGGGATGACCTTAACCCTAGAATCAGTTCGCAGAACGGGGAGGATGGAGTGGGCGGTAGGAATCTATCACTAACTAATGTCTCTTACAGATATATTGTTACACAAGTAGTAACTTGTGCATCTGAAAGAGACACGTTAGTGATAGATTCCTTACCTTAGAATAGATACCCCAGCAATACCAACCCCGGTGGTGGGTATGCGAATAGATTACACCAGAAAGTCACGGAGAACAGAACGGCTAAAGAAGCTGTCTCTCCGGACTTGACTGTCAAGGCAGTAATGCTTGGTAAATGTGTGCAGCGAGGCCCACGTGGCTGCCTGACAAATATCCTGCAAGGGAACGCCGCGTCCCAAGGCAGTAGTGGCTGCCGTCGCCCTGGTAGAATGGGCACGCAGCCACACAGGAGGCTCCTTTTTAGCCAACGAGTAACACCCTTTGATGCACAAAACGACCCACCGAGAGATGGTTCGTTTGTGCACGGCCCGACCTTTTTTGGCGCCCACGTAGCCAACAAAGAGCTGGTCATCCACCCGTAACTGTTGTGTGCGCTTCGGATAGAACGAGAGCGCACGTTTTGGGTCCAGACGGTGGAGCCTCTCTTCCTCTTTTGAAGGATGCGGAGGCGGAAAGAAGGTGGGCAAAGTGATGGTCTGCCCGATGTGGAAGGGCGTGACAACCTTTGGCAAGAAAGAAGGACGGGTCCTTAAAACCACCTTATCCGGATGAACAGAAAGGAAAGGAAGTTTAGAAGAAAGAGCCTGGAGCTCACTCACTCTTCTGGCAGCGGTGATAGCTACCAGGAAAGCCGTCTTTAGAGTAAGAAGACGTAAAGGACAGTTATGAAGGGGCTCAAAAGGAGCGCACATCAGATAGGTCAAGACAAGATTTAAGTCCCATTGAGGCATAATGAAAGGCACGGGAGGAAATGTGTGTGCAATGCCTTTCAGGAAATGGTTAACAACCGGGGACTTAAAGAGAGAAGGCTGATCTGGAAGCCGGAGAAAGGCGGAGATGGCCGAAAGATAACCTTTGATAGTGCCCAGAGCAGAGCCCTGCTGGGCCAAGGATAGTAGGAACAGAAGGACCTCAGAAAGAGGGGCAGAAAGGGGATCCACAGACTTCGCTGTGCACCATGCCACAAATTTGTTCCACCTGCAGGCGTATACCGTCTTAGTGGAGGGACACCTGGCGGCCAGAATGACATCACAGACTTCGGGAGGAAGATCGAAAGCTGCCAACTGTCGCCGCTCAATCTCCACGCATGGAGGTGGAGGCTGGACAGGTTCGGGTGGAGGACCGTTCCCTGCTGCTGCGACAGAAGATCCTTCCGAAGAGGCAGTCGGATCGGGGGATCGATCGCCATGTTGAGTAGCTCGGGATACCAGTATCTTCGTGCCCAATCCGGAGCCACAAGGATGACTTGGGCCCGGTCGCGCCGAATCTTCTTTAGCACTCTGGGCAGAAGTGGTATAGGCGGAAAGGCGTACAACAGACCGCAGCTCCACTCGCGACGAAAAGCGTCGCCAAGCGAGTGCCGCCTTGGAAATTCCAACGCGCAGAACTGATGACATTGCGCGTTCTCTTCGGTGGCGAATAGATCTAACCAAGGCTTTCCCCACTGCAGAAAGAGACCTTGCGCCACGTCCGAGTTCAGACGCCATTCGTGATCCATCAAGCACCGGCGGCTGAGTTCGTCCGCCCTGGCGTTCAGAGAACCTGCCAGGTGTTAAACCACCAAGGTAATGCCTCGATGTTCCAGCCATGTCCAGAGGCGCAGAGCCTCCTGACATAGGGCCCACGACCCCACCCCGCCCTGTTTGTTGCAATACCATATGGCAGTGGTGTTGTCCGTGAACACCTGCACTACACTGCCCCGGACAGAGGGAAGGAATGCCTTCAGTGCAAGTCGGATCGCCCGAAGCTCCAAAAAATTGATATGGAGCCGGGACTCCGCCGGAGACCAGAGGCCTCTGAACTCCGCCTCTCCCAAGTGGCCACCCCAGCCCTGGAGGGACGCATCCGTCACCACTGTGTGCTCCGGTTGGGGGAGGAGAGGGATCTGCCATTGACCCAATCGCGATTCGTGGGCCACCACCGCAATTGTCGTGCAGTGCCCTCCGAGATCTGGACATGATCGGACAGGTTGCCCTGATGCTGTGCCCACTGGCACTTCAGGTCCCACTGCAGAGCCCGCATATGCCACCTGGCATGTTGCACTAGCAGAATGCAGGAGGCCATCAGGCCCAGGAGCCGGAGGGTCATCCTGACTGAAACCCAGGATAAAGGCTGAAAGATCGGAATCATAGCCTGAATATCCCGGACTCGCTGCTCGGGAGGATAAACCCGAAACCGCGTCGAATCCAGAACCGTTCCGATGAAGGGGAGCTTCTGAGAGGGACTCAGGTGCGACTTCGGCACGTTGATGGAGAACCCCAGCAATTGCAGGAAGTCGGCCGTAGTCTGAAGGTGGGTGACGACGGCCTGGGGCGAGCCCGCCTTCAACAACCAGTTGTCGAGGTAGGGGGAAGACTGACACCCCTGACCTGCCCAGATGAGCTGCGACCACCGCCATCACTTTTGTGAACACCCGAGGGGCGCTTGCATGGCCAAAAGGGAGCACGGTAAACTGAAAATGCTCCTGGCCTACTGTGAACCGCAGGTAACGCCGGTGGGCCGGCAGGACGGGAATGTGAAAATATGCGTCCTGCAAGTCCAACGCTACCATCCAGTCTCCAGGGTCGAGGGCAGCCAAGACCTGAGCCAGAGTCAACATCTTGAACTTCTCCTTCCGGAGGAAGCGATTGACGTTCCGGAGGTCCAAGATGGGGCGCAAGCCCCCTTTGTCCTTCTTGGGGACCAGAAAGTAGTGGGAATAACAACCATGTCCTACTTCTGGCCCAGGAACGCGCTCGATGGCCCCCTTGTCCAAGAGGGCCGTGACTTCCTGTCGGAGAAGCGCTAAATGATCCCCCGACATGCGGTGGAACTGAGGTGGCATGGACGGGGGGCAGACTCAAAGGGGAGGGAGTAGCCCCTTCGGACGATCTGCAGCACCCAGCTGTCCGAAGTGACAGAGCGCCAGTGGGGGAGGTGATGTTGAATCCTGCCGCCCACCGGCGTGGGGTGCACCCCAAAGCGCGGACTAGGAAGGCTTTGAGGCGGATGCTGCGGGAGCGGAGGTGGGCTGATCCGCACACTGGCCCCCTGTGCCACCACGGCGGCCACCACGCCCGCGCTGAGGCTGGTTCTGCGCAGGCCTTTGGCTGAACGGACGTGTAGGGCCACCCCTTCCGCGGCCACGACAGGAACAAAAGGTAGACGTGGCCGGGCGTGTGGTGGAGAGACCTAAGGACTTGGCTGTAGCCCGAGAGTCCTTAAAACGCTCCAGCGCACTGTCTGCCTTATCGCCAAATAGGCGAGTACCATCAAAAGGCATGTCCATGAGGGAACTCTGGACATCCCCCGAAAAACCCCGTAGACCGCAGCCAGGCATGTCGCCGCAAGGCCACCGTTGTGGAGATGGCTCTTCCCAAAGAGTCCGCGGTGTCCAACTCACACCGAATGGCGAACTTCGCGGCATCCTTCCCCTCTGCAACAGCTTGGGAAAGCACTGCCCGAACCTCTTCCGGGCACTGGGGCAGAGTTTGCGCCACCGTGTCCCACACATCGTGAGAATAGCGGCCAAAGAGGCATGCAGTGTTGACTGACCGCAGCCCCAGGCTGGCAGAGGAAAACAACTTTTTGCCAAGCTGCTCCAGCTTTTTTGATTCCTTATCCGGCGGAGCGGTAGGGAATGCAGTTTGGGAAGTGGAAGCTTGAATGACCAGGCTCTCCGGTGTCAGACGAGTTGTCAAAAAGGCAGGGTCACCCGGTGCCGGGCGGTGACGCCTGGCCACGTTTTTATCCACAGGAACCCCTGTGGCTGGCGTAGACCAGGTACCCATCAAAACATCCGTCAAGGCCTCATTGAACGGAAGCAGAGGTTCCATAGAACTTGCCGCCGGCTGAAGCACTTCAGTAAGGAGGTTAGTCCGGAGGGTAACAGTAGGCAATTCAAGGTCAAGAGCCTCAGCTGCTCTACGGAGCACCACAGTGTATGTTGCGCCTTCCTCCATGACAGTGGGAGGAGACACAAACCCAGGCTCAGAGGAGAGGTCAAGGCCACCTGCATCCTCGGAGTCTTCTGCCCACTCCTGTTCGGACTCACACTGCTGTGCAAGAGGCTCCTCCGACCCCTCCCAGTCCTCCCCCTCCACAACAGCCCGAGGCACAGGCTGCAGCGGCGGGGGAGGCACAGGGGAAAACAAATGCTCCACCGGCGCCGGTCGACGCTGCTCCGGCTCCAAGGCCCAATCAGGGTCCCAAGCCGGAGCAAAATTGCCCGGAAACTCGGGCAAGGACGGAGGTGGGACGAACGGGACCCAGGGCGGCGCCGGGAAGGGAGTCGCAGGGGGCGCCGGGGCCGGAGCCGCCGGCGGAGGACCCTACGGCACCGGGGCTGGAGCCGCCGGCGGATGACCTTGCGGCGCCGGAGCCGCCGGTGGCAACCAAGGGCCCTCAAGAGGGACTGCGGGGCCCGAAGGCGCGCCGGCATGAGCCCTAGGCCTGAAAAGGCGGTCCATGGCGGCAAGAAACTCTTGCACCTGGGCTGGAGTCGCCGACGGACCGGGGTATGGCGGGTAGGCTGCGGGACTGACAGGCTCCAACGGAGCCGCGGGGGAAAGATCCCGGGCCCCCTCGTCCGCGCCCGAAGACCGACGGTGGGAGGTCGGAGAGCGTACGCGCTTCGACTTGTTTTTGTGACGTCGCTTACTCGATTCTGAGGGCGAAGACTTGGACCCCGAGGAGTGATGATGATGACTCCGCGGCCGGTCCCTTGAGCGACCCCTGGACCTGGAACGGCACGGAGACAACTGTCGGGCCTCCAGCAGCTTTCGGGACCGCTCCCGCAAAGCCTTCGGAGCCATGGCCAGACAGTCGGAACATGACCGGGAGTCATGGTCGCGCTCCAGACAGTAGAGACAGACGCCATGGGGGTCGGCCACCGACATCGTACGGCGGCAGGCCCCGCAGGATTTAAACCCAGGCATCCCTACGTGGCACCAGGAGTCAAGATTTAAGAAGTAGAGACAAAAGTCCCAAAAATAACTAGTCAAAAAGTGACTAAGGTACGTGCTCTAACCAGATCTGCGCTTGCTGGCGCGGAAAAAGAAAGAACTGACGTCAGCGCGCATGGGTGGCGCCTAAGTAGTCTCCGTGACATCATCTCGGCGCTTACGACGCCAGCGACGAACGCGGAGCCGCACGACACCACCTACCGATGCGCAGGGGTACTGCTGACGAAAAACCTTCCGGATCCAGCCTGACGCCTGGGGATATTCTAAGGTAAGGAATCTATCACTAACGTGTCTCTTTCAGATACTAATCCACACAACGCTTATGGTGATTTTAGTGGTCTTAGACAACCATAGACAGCTCTCTAAGTGGTAGCTGTGGAGAGCAGCCATCAGGCTTATCTTGAAGGAGTGTTAAGCAGTTTGTTTTACCAGATCTAATCATGTAGTGCAGACTAAATGAAAAAGAACCAAACAGTGTATATATAAAAATTGTTCTATTACACAACACTCACTCACACATTGATATATCTCTTACCCGGAGATATAACCACAAATACACAATATAACTTCAATTGTAAAGAGGTAAGTAAGCACAAAATACAGTGGTCTCCAGGGGAGACCAAACCATTTGCTAAAAAACTGGAATGGAAACTGCGACTGAAGGTGGACTTGGACCAGGAGACTCAGAGGAGCTGGGGACACAAGGAACCACCCAAGGTAAGTACCCAGGAACACCACGGAGGCTGTGTGCAGAGTGGAAACACAGCTGCGTGTCCAATAGAAGTCAACAGGAAAGTCGCAGTTGCAGTTTTGGAGAAGGACCCTTCCCAGTGGACTCTGAAATAACCTTGTGGAAGACAGAAGGTTGGAGAGTCAACCCACCAGTGGATACCCCAGGGACCAGGGTACCTACCCCAAGGAAGCCGGGTGCAAAGGTGCAAAGTAACATCGGAAACCGCCGTAGACCACAATGGACGACTTCAGAAAGGATGCAGCTGGAGAAGACTGTGCAAGAGTCCAGTGGAATACAAGGGTGGATTCTTGAAGTGAAGAACGTGTAAGCAGAGGGGACAGTGTCTATGCCACTCGGGGGTGACCAGGAGGCACGGAAGAGCAATGCCCACCGATAACGAAGGGTTCAAAAGAGTTGATGGTGACCAGGTCGCTGCAGATGTGAGGACAAGGCGACGCTGAGGAAGACCAGAATCCATGCACGAGCTGTCCTACATCGAGATTTGAGAACCAGGGGGTCGGTGTCCAGTGGGAGCACCAACAAGCCTTGGCAGCTGCAATAGGCATGAAAAGAGAAGGAGCAACGTTGGGACCAACAAGGTCCAAGGGACTTACCACAAGCAGGAGAGTCAGAACAGGCCCCAATCAAGCAGGGGAGCCCACTGAAGCAGGAGAAGACCATCAGGAGAACCCCCAGGCCAAAGGCACAGGAGTCGCAAGAGGACCTCAAGCAGCTCACTAAGAAGGAAGGCCCACGGTGCAGAGGATGCAGTGAAGATGCTGTACTTGGCAGGAAGAGATGCTGGAGACTGGAGCTTCTTGTAGCCCGAAGATCTCTGGAGTGCAGAGCCAACAAGCCTTGGCAACGGCAAGTCAATGCAGTGCACAGGGGTTTGGTCCCAGCAGTTTGACGAGGGATACTGGCCTCAAAATTGCAGAGAGGATAGGTCAGGCCTCGAGGGAGTTGCAGAACCATCACCTGTGTTACTGAGCCTTTCGAAGTCCATGAGACATCAGGAGCAGCAGACCGGTCAGCTTCGTTGCGATGCCTGCAGATGCAGGGGAATGACTCCTTCTCTCCAAGGGAGATTACTTTGAGTGTCCTTGATGCCCACAAGTCTGTTGAAGATCTCGGAAGAAGCATAGACCCGGATGACGAAGAAGACTTGCAGAACAGCGAGACCAGAAGCAGCAGGAGTCTTCCTTGATGCAGTCTTGGTTCCAAGCAAAGTCCAAGTGTCCAAACGGTCAATGGTGTCTGAGTTGGCTCCATAACTGGTGCCACGGCAAGAATTGGCACTAAAACCAATGGACGCTGTACCCAGTGGCATAGCGAGGGGCGGTACGCCCCAGGTGGCACAAGTTTTGGGGGCAGTGGACCCCCCCCCCACTCTTACCTGCAGCTGCCGCGGGGCAGCAAATGCAGTGACTGTTGCCACTCCCCCTGCACTTACCTGTGGCCGCCGCAGGCGGCAAATGGCCCGACCGCCACAGGTGGCAAAAGGTCGAGCTATACCACTGGCTGTACCTAAGAAGAACGTGAAGCCAGGATGAAGTCAATCATCCACGGAGGCATTACTTGAGTGGGGACAGCAGCCTGCCAGAAAATCCAATCACAGCACTGAGAAATGTTGCCAAATCAGCTCCTAGCTCTGAAAACTCTTGGTATGCATGCATTGGCATCACAGCAAGGGACCTGTGGCTATCGGATTCCTTGAGCATTGGTTTCATTCTTCTTCAATGGATTTGGTCCTGTTAAAATGATTTACAATTGTTTCTTTGTGTAAGCCTGACTGCTCAGAGCCATTGCTTCCCACGGTTGAGCTAAGATTTAAAAAACAAAACCTAACCGGTCCTAAAGAACAAGTTACCTACCTTCGGTAATGTCTTATCTGGTAGAGACTGTCTAGTCGCAGATTCCTTACCTTAGAATAATCCAGAGGCGTCAGACTGGGTCCGGAAACTTTTTTTAATGAGCAGTACCCCCTACACGCCGGTAGGTGGTGTCACTCAGCTCTGCGTGGTGTCGTCAGTGTCACCTGCACCAGAAGCGACGTGTGCTGTGCCTATATAGGCTTGTACCCAGCACGCTGAAGTCAGTTTCTTTTCGCGACTTTGGATGGCAGAAGCACGGAGCCAAGAAGAAGACTGGCCACTGGTTTGCGAAACTAGGGCCCTGAACCTAACAATCTGTTCGCAGAGCGGGAAAGATGGGTGGGTCAGTAAGGAATCTGCGGCTATATAAAGTCTCCACCAGGTAAAGCGTTACACAACGTAAATAACTTGTTCATCTGAAAGATGGTTTGCGATGCGATTTGTGCTATATATTAGTTTTGGAACTGACGTGACATAGCTCAAATTATTATTCACAATAGGTTGAATCATTTGTATTGCAGAAATCCTCTTGATAGAAGACCCTCTAATTGAATCGGGACACAATTCATAATCAGAGGATTCTGGCAAGTGATAGTTAGTTTCTGTGTGAATATGAGGGTGTTTGGTGTGCAATCAGATGTATCAGAAGTAGTGATTCCATGAGAAATTTTTTTTTCTTTACTTGTATTCAGGATTCGGTTGAGAATTATTTTACATTTATTTTATCCGGGTCGGAAGTAGAACCGTAAATACAGGTAAGATGATTCCTGAAATTATAATTAACTCATTTCTTTGCCAATGGAGATAGATGGTGTTAATAGGATATTGATGATCTCCTTACAGGAGGAATCCAGAACTAGCATCTTGGATTGGACAGGTATTGTGAAGGTGATGCATGCAGTTTTCCATTAGTGGTTTACTTGAGTGACACACAGTGGGTGTGTAGCACAAGTTACTTACTTGTGTAACGATATATCTGTAAGAGACATTAGTTAGTGATAAATTCCTTACCTTAGAATATCTCCAGGCGTCAGACTGGATCCGGAAAGTTTTTCGTCAGCAGTACCCCTGCGCGTCGGTAGGCGTCGTCGTAGGGCTCCGCGTACGTCGCCGGCGTCGTAGCCGCCGAGATGACGTCGTCGGAGCTACTTAGACGCGCCCACGCGCGCTGACGTCAGTTCTGTACACAACTTTTCCGCGCCATGGAGCGCAGAGCCATGCCAGAGACCGACTACTGGTGCAAAACTAGGGCCCTGAAAGGGATGACCTGAACCCTAGAGAACAGTTCGCAGAACGGGGAGGATGGGCGGGCGGTAAGGAATCTATCACTAACTAATGTCTCTTACAGATATATCGTTACACAAGTAAGTAACTTGTGCATCTGAAAGAGACACGTTAGTGATAGATTCCTTACCTTAGAATACATACCCAAGCAATACCAACCCCGGTGGTGGGTCTGCGAAGTGAGATTACACCAGAAAGTCACGGAGAACTGAACGGCCAAAGAAGCCGTCTCTCCGGACCTGACTGTCAAGGCAATAGTGTAAGAAAGTGGCTCTGTATATACTGAACCAAAGTAAGGTTCAGTGTGCACAGAGTCCACAGTCCCCAGAGGTTTGGCAGAGGCTAAAGTTAGATATAACCTTACTCTCTAAAGTGGTAGCTTGGTCGCGCAGTAAGGCAGTATCAGAGGACAGTGTAAAGCATTTGTTGTACACACTCAGTCAGCAAATGGTCTCACACACTCAAGAACTGAACTCTAGGCCAATGGTTTTGTATCAAAATATATAGTTGTTTTATTTTGGAACCAACAATAGGTATCAAAATATACTCTCTCAGAGTGAGTTACTTTAGTTAAATACTTTTCAAATAGGCAATAGACTTTTGAATACAATAGTTACAGTTGTTGCAATAGGCAACACAATTTCAATAATACATTGAGCTCAATGGGAATTTCTAGTTAAATGCAATAGATTACTTTTTGGATTACTTTTCTTACCACAGGACTGGATCCTAGATTCAGTCCTGGGTCATCTCCTGTAAACAGTTGAGTAAAAACGTTTTGGTTACAGTTGTGATTTTTAAGGAATATTATTGTATTTTAAAAGTTGACACTTAGAAACTTTTTCACATAGAATCACTAATGTTATCCTATGGGAGGAAATTCACTTAGCAGGTAAGTGTGGTTATTGTTACTTTTTCTAACTCAGTGTTGGATCCTGGATCCAGCACTGGTGCATCTCCTGTAAACAGTTGAAAGAATGTGTTTTTTTGTTATACAGGCGATTTTTAACGAATATTTGTAAGTTTGCAAAATTGACACTTAGAAACTTTTTCAGCAAAAACCAGGCAATGTTATCCTATGGAAGGAAATTCAAGTTACCGGTAAGTACAGTTATGATTACGTTTCAGGGTCAGTGCTGGGCACCAAGATCCAGCACTGGGATCTCTCCTGATAACAGGTGAGTAATTTCGTTTTCGTTGATCGGACGATTTTTAGTGATTATTTTAAAGTTTCAAAACTCGACAGAAGAAATTTCAGTGTAAACCAGTCAATGTTACCCTATGGAGAAAATGTAGGTTATCGGTTTTCAGGTAAGTACTCGACTGGCAGAGTTAAGGTTCTGGGCATAGACTCAGGGGTCTCCCAGGGTCAGTGATGCACTGTTGTTGCACCCTCAGCGGCACTAGGGCGGCAGGGTGCAGAGTGTTGAGGCCCAATGTTATCCTATGAGGGATAGGGGGCCTCCGGTTGGTGGCTGCTTGCGAGCAGGCCACAAGGTTGTGGGAGCAAAGCTCCTAGGGTTTAGGTCAGGGCAAATTGGGAAACAAGCCAGCACAAAAGGTGCACCCTCAGCGGCGCTGGGGCGGCCGGGTGCAGAGTGCTGTTTTGGCGTCAGGTGCCCTGTTGTTTTCAATGGGGATTTTCGGTTTTGGTTTTCAGCTGCAGGCTCGGTCCAGGAAGACTTCCAGGAGGAACCAACAGCTGGGCAGGTAAGTTGGAGGGCTCGGGGACGTAGGTGCACCTCGGGTTCCTTTCTCCAGGGCGCAGGGTGGCTGGATGCAGGGGTATCTTTTGAGGTCGGATTTCACCGTACAGGGCCACTCGCGGTTGGGGGGGGTCTCGTGCAGAGGCTGCAGGCGACGTCGGGGAGTCCTGGAGGGGTCAACCCACAGTGGACTCGGACTCTGGAGCGCTGGGGGACCTCGCTGGGACCGGTGGGCCACTTGAACTCGGGCTGTAGGCGACGGGTGCAGTGGTGGTTCCAGGCGTCTGGTTTCTTTTTCCTCAGCAGGCTCGGAGTCTTTGTTTGGCGTTTCTTTTGAACAGAGCTGCTGTTCACAGGAGATCCGGTCTTTGTTGAAGACAGTCAGTCCTCCCCGGGGTTCTGGAGGTCGCTGGCTGCAGGACAAGACGATTTTTGGCGCAGGATCTCTGGAAACTGCAGACGGGCCGGTAGGGCTGGGGCCAAGTCAGTTGTTCTCTGCAGTCTCCTCTGCTGGGCGTCTTCTTTCGTTCTTTTTCTTCTTAGGTTGCGGGAATCTGAGGAAGGAAGGTTCAGGGTGCCCCTAAATACTAAATTTAGGGGCGTTACAGGTAGGTAAAGGGCAGGGACCAATGGGTCCCTTCCCTGGAGTGGGTACACCCCTATCCTGCCCCTCTCCTGTGGGAGGGGGCAGTAGCCTAGTCCTGATTGGGCAGGGCTCCCCATCTTCAAGATGGCGAGAGCCCGGAGTTGTGCTTCACCTCGCCTCCCCCACCTGAGGGGTGGGGTTGGCAGAGGCTGGCACATCCCCTTTCCTCCCTTGGGGTTTCCCGCCAGTCTTACCACCAGAGAGGGGGTCAGAACCGGTGGGGGCCAGTTGCTGAGTACAGCAAGTGGCCTGGAGAAGCTCACAAAGGCGGCATGCCTTTGAAGCTTCCCCTGCCAATCCTGGGGGAGGAGACCTAGCACCTCGCCCAGGATGTGCATTGTTGCAGGCCCAGGAGAGCGGATGGCTCTCCACCCAGGGGTCCAGCAACATGTCTGCTGTGTGGCAGCCGGGGCAGCCCCTCAGACAAGACGTGGATTGTAGGTTAGGTTCAGGGGGCAACTCTAAGTTAACCTCTGTCGTACATTTTACATTAAATCCCACACTGACATCAGTGTGGGTTTAATGTGCTGAGAAGTTTGATACCAAACTTCTCAGTTTTCAGTGTAGCCACTATGGTGCTGTGGAGTTCGTAATGACAACCTCCCAGCACCATATACTCTTAATGGCATCACTGCACTTACAGTGCCCAGGAATGGCCCTGGGTACTGTAGGGGCACAGGGCTCATGCACCTGTGCCCACACCACTGGCATAGTGCACCCAGCTAGAGGGGTGACTGAGGTATGCCAGGGCAGTGTGTTTAGTGGGCATGGCACACAGGGATGTGTGCCATGTCGACTCTCTGTTTAGTTCTGCACCAAGACACTCAGCCTGCAAAGGCAGGGTGTGTGTGTCAGGGTACAGGCCCTCTAAGGGTGGCACAATAAGTGCTGCAGCCCTTAGGGGCCTTCTCTGATCACAGTGCCCTGGGTACCTAGGGTACCATTTACCAGGGGCTTACCTGTGGCCAGAGATGCCAATTGGGTTTAGGCTTTAGTACAGTTTTTAGGGAAGGAACACAGGCCCTGGGTACCTGATTGGCAGGGACCCAGGGCACACCAAGGAAAAGTGCATCAGTTATCAGGCAAAAAGTGGGGGGGTTACTGCAACAGAAACCCACTTTCCTACAAATAGTGCTTAGTGAAAGTATGCAACGAGGCCCAAGTGGCCGCCTGACAGATGTCCTGCAGGGGGACACCGCGTCCCAATGCCGTAGTAGCTGCTGTCGCCCTGGTAGAATGGGCGCGCAGCCCAACCGGAGGTTCCTTTTTAGCCAAAGAGTAACAGGCTTTAATGCACAAGACAACCCATCGTGAGATAGTTCTCTTGTGCACAGCCCGGCCTTTCTTGGCGCTCACGTAGCCAACAAAGAGCTGGTCATCCACCCGGAACTGCTGTGTGCGGTTGAGATAGAACGAAAGCGCACGTTTTGGGTCCAGACGGTGGAGCCTCCCCTCTTCCCTTGAAGGGTGCGGAGGCGGAAAGAAAGTGGGCAGAGTCACAGTTTGCCCGAGATGAAAGGCAGAGACTACTTTTGGTAGAAAGGAGGGACGCAGTCAAATCACAACCTTGTCCGGATGAATCGCCAGGAAAGGAGGTTTACAGGAAAGAGCTTGGAGCTCACTCACCCGCCGAGCGGAAGTGATGGCCACCAGGAAGACAGTTTTCAAAGTCAATAACTGCAAAGGACAGTTATGAAGAGGCTCAAAGGGAGCGCACATTAAGTATGTGAGAACCAGGTTCAAGTCCCACTGAGGCATGACAAAAGGAACAGGAGGGAAAAGGTGAGTAATGCCTCTGAGAAATCTGGTAACAACAGGGGACTTGAAAAGAGAGGGCTGATCAGGCAGCCTAAGAAAGGCTGAAAGAGCAGAAAGGTAGCCCTTGATAGTGCCCAGAGCAGAGCCCTGCTGGGCCAAAGAGAGAAGGAACAATAGGACCTCAGAAAGAGGGGCAGCAAGAGGATCTACAGCTTTCGCTGTGCACCATGCCACAAATTTATTCCACCGACAGGCGTATACCGTTTTAGTGGAGTGACGCCTGGCTGCCAGAATCACATTACAGACTTCAGGAGGCAAGTCAAATGGAATCAGCTGTCGCCGCTCAATCTCCACGCAAGGAGGTGGAGGCTGGACAGGTTCGAGTGGAGGACCGTCCCCCTGTTGCTGCGACAGGAGATCCTCCCGAAGAGGCAGTCGGATCGGGGGATCCACGCTCATACTGAGTAGCTCGGGATACCAAACTCTTCGAGCCCAGTCCGGCGCCACAAGAATGACTTGGGCCCGGTCGCGTCTGATTTTCTTCAGCACTCTGGGTAGAAGTGGTATAGGCGGAAAGGCGTACAACAGACCGGAACTCCACTCGCGACGAAAAGCGTCGCCGAGCGAGTGCCGCCTTGGAAACTCCAGCACGCAGAACTGCTGACATTGCGAGTTCTCTTCGGTGGCGAATAGATCTAACCAAGGCTCTCCCCACTGTTGAAAGAGACCTTGTGCCACCTCGGAGTGAAGACGCCATTCGTGATCCAACATGCACCTGCGGCTGAGTTCGTCCGCCCTGGGGTTTAGGGTACCTGCCAGGTGTTGAACCGCCAAGGAAATGCCTTGACGTTCCAGCCACGTCCAGAGACGTAGAGCCTCCTGACATAGGGTCCACGACCCCACCCCGCCCTGCTTGTTGCAGTACCACTTAAGGCTTTGCTGGGTGCACCCCAAATCATTCTCCTCCATCTTGTGAGTTGCAGCCTACCTGTGCCCCAGATTGCAGTGAGCAGAGTCCAGGAAGTGGTAAGGAGGCAGACTAGTGCTGTCTCTCTCTCCCCCCCCAACAAGTTTTTAAAAAAACGATTTTCCCTTTCTGTGATTACTGTCTTTGGCTGTGGTTGTTACAGTTTAAAATTGTAGTTTTAACCTGCCTGTGATTGCATATTTTATCTCCTGTTTTGTGTGTTAAACTTGTGGTTTTCCTGCCCATGATTGCTTCCATTTAACGTGTTGAATTGTGGGATTTGCAGTCCAAACTCTGTAGTTTTTCCCTCTCACTCCTGGTGACTATTCAGTTTTCCCTCCAAATTTCTCCTTTGCTCTGTGCTAAGACCTGTATGTTCAACAGTGCACCCCCAGCCACCATTTTGTGTTATCAAGCCAGTGAAACCAGCCCCCCAGCCTCCCCCCAGCAACAGGGATATTCTACATCAGAGGGTGCTTCTGTGAGCTGTTTAAACTGTGTTTAATAGGGACTGTGCACTTCGTTTTTTGGCCAGGAGAGGGAGTAAAGTTTTATTCAAACAGTATTGTTAGATTTCAAGTTTGTGAGGCTTTTTACCTGCAGAAGTCCAAAGTGTGGATTGAGCCTGTCTGTCTCCTAGGAGATTCTGAACAGGAGAAGCAGCTCCCCCAGGCCAGCAGGCCTAGGACTGGGGATTGGCTATTCAGCTACCAGGCAACTCTGAGCCCTCCCCTCACACCTGCCCAGGCCCCTTAAGGCTTTGCTGGGTGCACCCCAATTCATTCTCCTCCATCTTGTGAGTTGCAGCCTACCTGTGACCCAGATTGCAGTGAGCAGAGTCCAGGAAGTGGTAAGGAGGCAGACTAGTGCTGTCTCTTCCCCCCCCGCCCCCCAACAAGTTTTTAAAAAAAACGATTTTCCCTTTCTGTGATTACTGTCTTTGCCTGTGGTTGTTACAGTTTAAAATTGTAGTTTTAACCTGCCTGTGATTGCATATTTTATCTCCTGTTTTGTGTGTTAAACTTGTGGTTTTCCTGCCCATGATTGCTTCCATTTAACGTGTTGAATTGTGGGATTTGCAGTCCAAACTCTGTAGTTTTTCCCTCTCACTCCTGGTGACTATTTAGTTTTCCCTCCAAATTTCTCCTTTGCTCTGTGCTAAGACCTGTATGTTCAACAGTGCACCTCCAGCCACCATTTTGTGTTATCAAGCCAGTGAAACCAGCCCCCCTGCCTCCCCCAGCAACAGGGATATTCTACATCAGAGGGTGCTTCTGTGAGGTGTTTAAACTGTGTTTAATAGGGACTGTGCACTTCGTTTTTTGGCCAGGAGAGGGAATAAAGTTTTATTCAAACAGTATTGTTAGATTTCAAGTTTGTGAGGCCTTTTACCTGCAGAAGTCCAAAGTGTGGATTGAGCCTGTCTGTCTCCTAGGAGATTCTGAACAGGAGAAGCAGCTTCCAACTCCCTGGCCAGCAAACCTTGTCTGAGGTTGCTGGGACCTTATATAGTCTGCTAGTGGTTGGTACATGTATACACTGATTGGTGGTTGTATCTGATGTTTCTATTCGATTGGGTTAGTGTCCTCATTGGTTGGGTATTTGAGTGTTCTTATTGGTTTCTGGGTCTGTGATTCAATCAATGTAGGGTTGGGACTAGGGCTAGGGTTATGATTTCTATTGGAAGTAGCGATTAGGGCTTCTGGTGTTATTGGTTGCTGGACTAGGTGTGGGACTAAGAGTAGGGTTAGGCTTTCTATTGGAAGTAGGGACTAGGGCTTCCTGTCCCATTGGTTGCTTGGACTAGGGTTGGGACTACTGGTAGGGCTAGGGCCTCTATTGGACGTAGAGATCAGGGTTTTGAACTGATTGGGTGCTTGGACTAGGGCTAAGATTGGCTGTAAGGTCCTGGTCTCCTATTGGTTCTAGATTTTTAGGGCTAGTGTTGTGATAGGATAGTGTTAGGGCTAGGGTTCCCATTGCCTGACGGGGTCACCTGATTACTAGGGCTATAAAAGGCCAGGGTTAGGGCGTCTCAGCCCGGGCGTCGAGGACAAGGGCAGTTGCCTGTTTTAACCTGTTCGGGCCAGGGCCAGAAATGCTGCCCATTATCCCATTAAGCAACACCCAGCCCACACCATCCACATCCACAAACAGAGCAACACACTCACACCAAATGTACACCACGCACAACACTATGCACAGATTAATGTACCAGCATGCACTACTAACCCAACCAAACCACATCTATACACCCTACTATCCCAACTACCACACATATGCACCATCACCTACAAACAGTACACAACCCTATCCTATACCACTAACCAATACACTCATCACTAACACAACGCCAATCGATACCATACATAACTACATCCCATCCAGACACACGCTCCCTGCTGTAATTACACCTAACATACCACCTTTTATCACTAACAAACATATAATCATCCTTCCATCATTTGTCCAACAAACACCCTCCTCTCCCTTCTACCATAATAACACTAACGTACAACACACACACTGCAGACCACCACACTTTTTAACTCTTGCAACAAACCAGTCTAAGACAAACACTCTTACCTCTACGTCATTCCCACCTACACACATCATACACTCTACTCATAAACACATCACCACCCCCTCTACCGTACAACCTCCTCTCACAAACAATACTATACAACCAAATCCATTGCATGAAACATATACATCAGCACCCCTTTTCACTACTCCTCAAAAACAAAACATATCACACACACCAGCACAAGATCTTCAAAGCACAACACCCCATAATACTTACCATCACAAAATACAAACATACACCCACCTTTCAAACAACACAAAGGAACCAACTCCAATGACAAGCTTTCTCTCTTCCACCACACCTAACACAGATACAGCAACACTGAAACTGTCTTCTAACCGCCTCTCATCCATTGGACAATTTAGAACCTTACTACATGACCCACATGCTGCACCACCACCCCTGACTCATACACCTTCCGCATTAAACACACGCAAACAATATAAGCAACATGCCATACCTCACAACTTTGCTTCCCCATGTCTACTTCACAACAATGTTACACCACGAAAACAACACCGCACTCCAACTCACTCTCAAACACCATCTCCACCACATACACACGCAGACCCATCAAAATGCCTTCTTAGCATGCTGGATGAGGAACATGATACAGAACAGCTACACGATTGCTATCCAAATACAGCTAATGCCAGCTCTAAAAACACACCTGCTACAAACCCACACAATACTGACCACTCTTCTACAAAACAAAGTCTCACTATCACCAAAAGCTACTCTCTAAACTGTCTACTAATAAATGCTCGATCCCTCTCTAAAAACAAGCATCACATCTACGACCTTCTCACAGATGCAAAACCAGACATACTATTCATAACCGAATCATGATTGGGAGAGGATATGGCCCCAGTCCTGCATGAAGCCACTCCTCTAGGATATCAAACAATCACCCAAAATCGTATAGCCAAAAAAGGAGGTGGTCTAGCTGTTGTGTTCAGGCAAACAATACATATCACTAAAATTGACAACATCTCCGTAAAGAATTGTGAGGCTCTTCTAACAAGATGCAATCCTACACCGTCTTCCTCCTGTAACTTCCTGCTCCTTTACAGACCTCCACCTAGCAAGGCGACATTCCCAGACGCACTTCTAGACACAGTTTCAAACCTGATAACAATACACTCCAACCTATGCGTTCTGGGTGACCTCAACATTTGGTTTGACAAACCCAATATGACCCATCCAAAAACAATAATCACTGGCCTAGACGCACTGAACCTCCATCATATTGTCCACAAACCGACACACACCGCTGGACATATCCTAGATGTCATTTTTGCTAATACTGAACTAGTTACCTTTCAAACTATAACTCCAGTCACATGGTCAGACCACCACTTGCTTGCTTTCCAACATAAAACAACACTAAGCGACTCACCTAAAACTACCTTACATCCATCCACCTATCGGCCGTGGAACAAACTCAATTTGGAACATTTAGAAACACAACTAACATCAATTACAAATCTGGAAACAATAAATTCTGTTCAAAAACTATATGAGTGGCTACAAGAAGCTTTTGACATCCTGATACCACTCAAAACCACACAACAGAACAAAAGAAAAAAAGCACCTTGGAGAAACATAGAAATAAAAGACATAAAACAACAAATTAGAAAGCTGCAACGTACCTGGCTCAAAACAAACGCCAAACAAGACAAACTTCACCTACAAAAAATTAACAGATTATACAAGTCGGCTATCAAAAAAGCTAAGAAAAGGTACTATTCAGACAGAATTCAAAACGCTAAATGTGCAAATAAAGAATTCTATACAATACTCAATGAATTTCTGTTAGAAATGGGATCTCTAGTTGGCAAGGGCTTGCACCTCTGTCCAAGTAGGGACCCTTCTTCCTAGTCAGGGTAAGGGTGTTACACTCGTGAAGTAACTCCTGCTCACCCTCGTGGTAGCTTGGCACGAGCAGTCAGGCTTAATTCAGAGGCAGTGTGTAAAGCATTTGCACATAACCAACAGTAATACAGTGTAAGCACTACAAACGGACACCACACCAGTTTAGAAAAATAACCAATTTTTATATACTCAAGACAAGACCAATTACGACAAAAATCCACAATACTATACTTTAAAAATGAATGCTTGATAAGGTAACTTCTTCTTTGCAGGAATAACACAAAAGCAAAGTTCGTACGAGTCGGTAGCTCCGTCCGAGTCTATCGCGATGCTGAAAACCACAGAGTCTAACAGTTCCAGTCGACCGCGTCGATACGGGCCAGCAGAGTCGTGAACAGACTCGGTCATAGTACCTTTCTCGTTGTGGCTGGTACGGAGTGTACGAGCCGGTCTGCGTTCGTCGCGGTTGCGGTGCAAGACGGAGCGATGCAAGGTGCGGTGTCCCTCGATGCGGTGCAGGCAGCGGCTCGATGAGCGTCGTGCAGACGGAGTCGGTGAGTCCAAGGAGTGCGATGCAGGGTGAGACGATGCTCGATGCGGTGCTGACAGGTTGCGATGCAGGCGACCAAGCCGGAGTGCGGGAGCTGGCGTCGGACAGCGGTGCGAGTCGGAGCGGTGCGTCGCAGACGTGCGAGCGGTGCCCCAAATGCGATGCGGTCACGACTCTTGAGCCAGTTGCAGCGTCCGCGTCGGTCGGGTCCGGCTGGTTCAGTGAAGCGATGCGAACTGCGGTGCCCACAGGTCATGGTGCAAGCAGCGGCTCGGTGTTGACGGCGTCGGACGTCGCCTACGATGAGACCAGGGTTGCGGGGCGATGCGGTCTGCGGTGCAAACAGGTCACCGGTCAGGGATGGATTCGGTTGACGGAGTCGGTTGCAGTTCCCTTCCTCTGTGGCAACTGAAACAGCGTTCCAGAAGCGGTACCCAGAGGTTTGTGAAGTCTTTGTAGTCCTTGAGACTTCTTAACAGGAGGCCAGCTCAGTTCCAGGCCCTTGGAGATACTCAGCACAAGTTTGTAGAAAGTTCAGTCTAGTCCTTTCACTGCCCAAGGCAGAAGCAGCAGCTGCAGGCCAACCCAACAAAGCAACAACACAGCAAAGGGGCAGTACTACTCCTGGCAGCTCTTCCAGCTCTTCGTCTTGGCAGGTTCCTTGATTCCAGCGAGATCTAAATTCATGGGGTCAGGGACCCAATATTTATATCCCAAATTCCTTTGTTCTCTGAAGGCAGAGAGGCCTTTGCCTAGTCCAAACCAGTTCTGGAGAACTTTGTTGACAAGTCTCCGTCCCTTCTTTCAGAGAGTAGGCCAGGGACATCAGACGCACCACAGGAGGTGGAGCCAGCATTGTGGAGGGAAGGCACTGTCCTATTCAGGGCCCAGGTGCAACTCCTCCCACCCATCTACATGTAGATCTTGCTATTCAGCCCTGTGCTGACTCACCCTGTCTCCTGGCATCCCCCAGCCCCTGTCACTCACTCGCCAGACAAGGAATACACAACCTGCAGAGGCAGGCTTGGATGGTTAGACAAGAAAATACCCACTTTCTAAAAGTGGTATTTTCAAACACAGAATGTTAAAACCAACTTCACTAAAAGATGCATTTTATCATTCTGAGTCCAGGCATACTAAACTCGAATTTCTACCATGTTCCCGGGTCAGTTAGGATTATAAGCTGTAATAATCAAAACTGCCCGTTCTGGCCTATGGGGAACAGGTAGCCTTGCAATAGTGAAAAACGAACTAGGCTGTAATTCACTATCAGGACATGCCACACACACCAGGGCATGTCCTACCTTTCGCATACAACGCACCCTGCCCACAGGGGTACCTTGGGCCTACCTTAGGGGTGACTAACATGTAGAAAAGGGAAGGTTTAGGGACTTGCAAGTGTGCGCACTTGCCAAGTCGACATGGCAGCCCCAGGCTGCGCACAGGCTCTGCAATGGCAGGCCCGAGTTACACTTTACGGGCTGTTTGCGTGGGTGGCACAATCCAGTGCTGCAGCCCACCAACAGCATTTGGTCTATAGGCCCTGGCACTCGCAGTGCACTTTACAAGGGACTGACACATAAACCAAATAGGCCAATTATGGAAACGCCAATCCGTAACACATTTTATACAGGAGCACTTGCACTTTCCTACTGGACAGCAGTGAGGAAAGTGCGCAGAATCATTACACCAGCAAAAACAGAGTCAAAACCGGGAGGTCAGAAAGCAAAAAGTCAGGGGAAACACGCCAAAAGATGCCAAGTCTAACAATTTCGCAAACCAAATTGCCTAGAAGGAACTCATCCTGTTACTCAAGATTTCACAGACAAACTGGCAAATCATTACACGGACAAAGCAGACACGTTGGACTCGTACTTAAAACAGAAACAAAGCCCCAGCACTAACCCTTGTACAAAACAACAATCCAAGAATACTCTAACCAAGCCTCTCCGTTCCTTCCAACACATCTCACACGATGAATTTATGACCTGGTCAAAGCAAGCAGGCCTGCCGGCAGCCCTTCTGACCCCTGTCCACCACAAACTTTCAAGACAATTCTTTTAACAACCTCTGCTGCCACTCCAGTAAGAAGAATCATCAACGATTCCTTAACTACCGGAATATTTCCAGAAGAACTCAAAAATCACACATACGCCCTTTACTGAAGAAAACAAACTTGGACCCGCTGAACCCTGACAACTACAGACCCATTACAAATGGACCTTTCCTGGGCAAACTGATAGAAAGAGCAGCGTTCGCCCAGATGTCACAATTCATTGAAGAGAATGACATACTCTCAGACTTCCAAACAGGATTCCGTCAGGGAAGAGGCACTGAATCTGCCCTCCTTGCCATCTGGGATGACCTGAAAAATACAGTAGACCGCAACGGAGTTGCTGCGCTACTCCTCTTGGACCTCTCGGCTGCCTTTGACATGGTTGACCATGACACTCTGAAACAAAGACTCTATGAAGCCGGCATAGAGGGAACTGCTCTAGACTGGATCGCGTCCTACCTTCGAAACAGAACTAATGTCATCCATACCCCACCTTTCTCGTCCATACCGTACTCCACAAAAGCAGGGGTCCCTCAAGGTTCTAGCATCTCGCCCATGCTTTTCAACATTTACATGAAGTCATTACCAGTACTGATCAATCAATTTCACCTCACGTGCTATAACTATGCAGATGACACGCAAATACTCCTTCAACTGGAATGCCCCAAAGACATTGGAAAATCACCAATTTTCAGCTGTCTCAGCCGTGGATCAGTGGATGACTTGGAGCCATCTCAAATTGAATACTTCAAAAACGGAAATACTCACGTGTGGCGATTGGAAACATTACAACCCGCTTGCCGCATGGCCTAATGAACTGGGATCACCACCTAAAGTATCGAAGGAAGTAAGAAACCTCGGAATGACCATGGACTCCAAGCTGTCGATGAATGCCCAAGTGGACAAACTAGCAAGATCAAGCTTTGTCACTATAAAAACGCTGCGACGAATTTTCCCTCATTTGGGATTTCCGCACAAGGTCCAAGCTACCATCTCCCTTGTTCTGTCCAAACTCGATTACGCCAATAGCCTCTACCACGGATCACCTTTAACAACCATGAAAAGACTACAACGGATTCAGAACTCGGCTGCCAGACTACTCTTGCATATCAAACCGCGAGTCCACATCTCACCTGCCTCGAAAGCCCTGCATTGGTTACCGGTTGCCAGAAGATCCACGTTCAAGCTGCTTTGTATCACCCAGAAAGCAATACATGGAATGGGACCGCTCTTCATCAGGAATAAAATCAAACATATTCAACAGAGGAACCTCCGCTCTAAAGGAGCATCTCGCCTCAAAATCCCAAGATACAAGAAAAAAAACATGGGTGGCACATCCTTCTCTGTTCAAGCAGCCAAACTATGGAACTCTTTACCCTCCAACATAAGATCCACCGACAACCACCTTATCTTCAGAAAACTACTCAAGAATTGGCTCTTCCCCACATAAGCACCATACGCAAACAGAAATTTACAGCATATCCCTCTGTATATAAGCATTTGTTTTCACTTTAGACATGTACCTATCTTTGTGTATTGCTTTGTATAAACATGTAGAATAATTATGTTGTTGAGGGGAAAAAAAATAATAATAAATAAATAAATAATAAATAAATAAATAAAAATCATCTTTGTTCTACATGTACTTACTTCCATTGTGCATCTATGTACCTTCCATGTACTTGGATCTGTGTCTCTGTTACTTTTCTCCTGAAAAAGCATAACCAATGCACTACCCTATTTCTCATCCTGTGCCTCTATCAATATCTTTAATCTACATATACTTACCTCCTTTATGTATCTATATACTTTCAATGTACTTATGGATCTATATATTTATCACTTTCTTCTAATTTAGCATTTCCAAGGCACTACCCTATTTCTCAGCCTATATTTCTCTCAATATATCTTCTAGCCCAACCTTCTGACTCATCTCAAACTTCTCTCTACTACTCTTTCCAATGCACTACCCTATCTATCATCCTATACATTTATCAATATATCCTCTGCATCCACACTCATTTATCCCAAACCCCATACCACTACTATGATCCCCAAAATAATCTCTCCTACTCTACCCCTCCTTGCATCATCTGACACCTCTTTACTATACCGATCCCCTAAAACAAACCTTTCTAAACTCTTCCCTCTGACTCCTCCCCTCCAAAACTCCCTTTACTCATCCAAAAGCCTCCTCCTACTGCTAAGACCTAAAAAAAAAAAAAAAAATTAACAGACTAACATGTTCAATTCTCAAATTCCATATTCAACTATACTAATTCACCACTAAGCCTTTATGGGTACCAGAGTAGCTTGCTACTCGCCAATAAAGCGTCTCAACACCCCATCAGGGTTACAAGCGCTATATAAATGCAAACCTTTTCCTTTTCTACCCTCCCCAACCCTTCTCAATCCAAATAACTGACTAACATATCCACCACTAAAATTACTTTCATGTTTCACCATACTAATTCAACACTAATACTTATGGGTTCCAGAGTAGCGTGCTACTTGCGCTTCAAAACCCCATCAGGGGTAGCAAGCGCTATATAAATACAAACCTCTTTCCCTCTTCTATCCCGCCACCTACCCTTCTCTACCCAAATAACTGAATAACATATCCACTACTCCAATTACTTCATATTTTACTATACTAATTTTCAACACTAATCCTTAATGGGTTCCGGAGTGGCGTGCTACTCGCCAGAAAAGCGCTTCAACACCCATCAGGGGTAACAAGTGCTATATGAATGCAAACCTTTCTTCCCTTTTTATCCCTCCGCTATCCTTCTCACTCCAAATAACTGACTAATATCCACCACTGAAGTTACTTTCATATTTCACCATATTAATTCACCACTAATCGTTTATGGGCTTCCGGAGTAGCGTGCTTCAACACCCCATCAGGGGTAACAAGCGCTATATAAATACAAACCTTTTTTTCCTCCTCTATCCTTCTGCTATCATTCCAAATCCAAATAACTGACTAACCTATCCACCACTTAAAATGTACTTGCATGTTTCACTATACTAATTCAACACTAATCCTCTATGGGTCCCAGAGTAGCGTGCTACTCGCCGAAAAAGCGCTTCGACGCCTCGTCAGTGGTAGTAAGCGCTATATAAATGCAATTACAATACAATACAATACATGGCGGTGGTGTTGTCTGTGAACACCTGCACTACTCTCCCCTTGACAGAGGGAAGGAATGCTTTCAGTGCAAGTAGGATCACCCTGAGCTCCAAAAGGTTGATATGGAGCCTGGACTCCGCCGGAGACCAGGGGCCTCTGATCTCCACCTCTCCCATGTGGCCGCCCCATCCCAGGAGGGACGCATCCGTCACCACTGTGTGCTCGGGTTGGGGAAAAGAGAGGGATCCGCCGCTGACCCAACGCTGGTCCGTGAGCTACCACTGCAAGTCCTGTGCAGTGCCCTCCGAGATCTGGACGTAATCGGACAGATTTCCCTGATGCTGCGCCCACTGGAACTTTAGGTCCCACTGCAGAGCCCGCATATGCCATCTGGCATGATTGATCAGCAGGATGCAGGAGGCCATGAGGCCCAGCAGCCTCAGGGTCTTTCTGACCGAAACCCAGGACCAGGGCCGAAAGATCGGAATCATAGCCCGAATGTCCCGGACTCGCTGTTCGGGAGGATAAACCCGGAACTGCGCCGTATCCAGAACCGCTCCGATGAAGAGGAGCTTCTGAGAGGGAATCAGGTGTGACTTTGGCACGTTGATGGAAAACCCCAGCAAATGCAGGAGGTCGGCCGTAGTCTGGAGGTGGGAGACGACTGCCTGGGGTGATCCCGCCTTCAACAGCCAGTCGTCGAGATAGGGGAAGACTGAAACCCCTGATCTGTGCAGATGAGCTGCGACCACCGCCATCACTTTTGTGAACACCCGAGGGGCGCTGGTAAGGCCGAAAGGGAGCACGGTGAACTGAAAGTGCTCGTGGCCTACCGTAGGTAACGCCGGTGGGCCGGCAAGATGGGAATATGAAAATAGGCATCCTGCAAGTCCAACGCTACCAGCCAGTCTTGCGGGTCTAGGGCAGACAAGACCTGAGCAAGCGTGAGCATCTTGAACTTCTCCTTCCGGAGGAAGCGATTGACGTTCCGGAGGTCTAAGATAGGACGCAGGCCCTTGTCCTTCTTTGGAACCAAGAAGTAGTGGGAATAACAACCAGGACCTACTTCTGGCGTTGGAACGCACTCGATGGCCCCCTTGGCCAAAAGGGCCGCAACTTCCTGCTAGACAAGTGACAAGTGATCCCCCGACATGTGGTGGTACTGGGGCGGCATGGCTGGAGGGGTAGAGTTGAAGGGGAGGGAGTAGCCCCTTCAGACTATCTGTAAAACCCACCTGTCCGAGGTAATGGTGCGCCAGTGGGGAAGGTGATGGCGAACCTGATGGGGGGTAAATGGAGAGACACTGCAGTGGTCACACATGGCTTACCAGCTCACGAGAGCAAGACCTGCGCTCTGCACGTTCTCTTGAAAGGAAGGAACAACGATGTCAAATACAGTAGCACTTTATTAAGCAATTCAAACCCACAGGAAACAGTTCAACTTAAATGTGTGTTCATCAACACATGATCAGGACAAAGCATAAAACAATTCAACTTAAATGTTGCCCACCTACATATGAGCCGGTTCAAAGCATAAATGCATCGACGATGTTCAAACTCAGTTGTTCAAAGAAGCAAATATATGACTAAAATACTAGGCTATAAGCAGCTGCCCAAGGAGTAACCCTAACTCTAAAGAGGATGGGTAGGCTAGTGCCTAGAAGGCTAATCTTTTCTTAAGAAAGCAACACCATTCAAGACTACGTAGTTTAAACTAAGTTAAATGCAATGGCTTGGGTTAGAATGAACTGAATTAGATGGGCTGTCAAAGCCAAAAGGCTAAATTATTAAAGTTGCTGAATAAGCGAATGATGAAATAATCAGATAGGCTGACAAAACCAATAGTGAAATAATCAGATAGGCTGACAATGCCAATAGGCTATGCCATTAGATAGGGTGTTAAAGCCAAAAGGCTAAATTATTAAGAAAAGAATATTACCACCTTGAAAGTTTGAAGCTCTAGCCCAGTAGTACGGACGATCGATCGCACGGGAAGCCCTCCAGATGCAGTCAAGGTCTGATGCAATGGAAGAGTTCAAAGCTTATAGTGTGGGCGAGGCTCTTTTATATAGTTGAATGCAGAACTTTGTCGTTAAATGCAGAACTTGCCTACGTGTGCACGAGGCTTGACACAAGATGTGACGCAGGCCACTCGGCCACCCTGGTTTACTGGAAAATTTTATATGAGAAGTGGTATCAGGATAAAACAGAACTGGTGGCAGCAGGTCAGAGTTCTCTGACCGCAAAAAGTAAACAAAGGATAACTTTTACCGTGAAAAATGCTTTAGAATTAATATTAAATATATTAATTCTTGGTCAAGTTCCTGCCTTGGGTTCCAGTTTAGCAAGTGCGGAAAGTCCCATAGCTAAGAATATCACAAATCTTGCATGTGACACTGCCAGATGTTCCATCAAGTTGTCAAGTGGGTGGGGGCCACCCTTGCTCTTGTAACTGTGGAAAGTTACAAGACAGGCTAATGTTGTATCTGGGTGGATGGGACAGATTTCTGCTAGCAGATCAGTGAGGCCTACGAGGTCTGTTTCATTATTATTATGAAAATGAGAGCAAGAGTCACTTCCATTTGGGCCTACACTTTTGTATCTAAGAAGGTATGCTTGGGCCTATGTAAAATATGGTCTATCTAGGGAGCTGGGCTTGGGCCTATATGGGATGTGCTACCAGGGCAAGGGAAAGTGGACAAATTAAGACATTCTATCTGAGCCTGCCTGGTAGGGCCTATCTAGGAGTATCATGTTTGGTGGGTAGTGCCAAACCAGTAATGGGTTTCTTGTTAAATGGTAATACGGGACTTTCGGGACCCTCCAACATCTCCCTCCTCTTGTTCATTCTTTTGAACAAAATTCTTGCACTTAGTGTAGTCCTATTGTTGTTACTTCTACAACTTCTATAAGTGCTAAGTTACTCACATTCCCTGTTCTATCCTTGCTCTCCCTTAGCTAATTCTGCTATTCTCGGGAGGTGCAACTGCGGACATGGTGTTCTGACTTGAAGAGCATTTTGTACATTAGGACACAGCCCAAGTATTTGGAGACAGGTATGACATTGTAACACATGCTGTTTTCTGTGTCTGTAGGCCGGTGTGTAACATCCTGCCCTGTCAACTGTCCCTTCTTTATCAATGGCTATTTATTCACTTTGGTACAATATCTCTGTGTCATTTAAGCAGTATCTCAGGTATAATACTGTGATCACAACACACTTTTAAGGAGCGTAGTCATTATAATGGCAGGAATGGGGGTCAATGCTGCTAGCAGCACCCATGATCATTTTCTCTAATTGTTCTGAAAGTCTTGAGGCATTGTTCCAATCGTTGGTACGTGTGGCTAGTGTGACTAGTTGGAAGAATGTCTTATCTTCTGCTGTACTTTTACTCTTTTCAAAAAGTCTGCTGAAGAATAAGGTAGAGCCTCAGAGATGATACCTGTAAACAGAAAAAGTAACCGTTGGTGCCTGTCTTCAAGTAATTTGAGAGGTTACTAGCACTTCTATTACTTAGGCACATTCGATATGAGGAAAACAAAGTGATGAAAAAGGTAAAGATGTCTCGTTGTCACAGGTTGTAGACTGAGGGGTTGGGGCATACATTTTTCCAGACGTCTTTAGTTGATGTATCGTTGGTATCCGCTTACACACTCTTCCTTTTTCTTTAGCACATGCAACCCTTCAGGATGAGCTTGGGATACCATTCCCACTTGGTTGTTTCCGTGGAACACATGTATTTTCTGTGTGGCTCCTGGCCCCTTGCACAACCCCTCAATCACATGTGAGATGAACGCCGGTCCATTGTCAGAACCCAAAAACATAGGTACTTTAAAGCGCGGTATGAACTCTTTCAGGAGCCATTTGGCAATAATTTGTGTATTGCCGTTCTTGGATTGGCATACCTCAGTCCAATTGCTGATCATGCACACAATAACCAACACGTACTTGTAGTTTGAGTAGGGGTCATGTTGATGAAGTCCATTTAATGTGGGGCAGCGGAAATACAGCATTAGGAAAACAGGCTGATCTTCCCATCACTTCCTACAAGTGATGAACCATGACAAAGACGGGCCATGGGACCAAGCATTATCGTTGGTAAACATATTTTTCCATTTGGGCCTAACCGTATTCCTTTTCTTTTTTTTTTCTTTTTTTTATTGCATACATCATCCCTTGTTCCCTTCTTCCTTTTCTCCCACCCAGCCCTTCCAATAATATACTTAGGGTCATAGTACATATCATCATCCTTTATATTTATGTCATGATATCATGTGTAGTAGAAGCAATCTGAACCATTGTATACTCACAACCAATTAATGCTATTCCTTTTTATACATCTGCATCAATAAATTATTTACCAATTGATACATAGTCCTTGGAGGAGGTGTGTGCAGCACATTCTACAATTGAAACTTTGATAGCAACATGTCTAGCAATAGGTGAGCTATCAATGGTGCACGCTGCATTTGTTGGCCAGCTGAGGTAAGGAGGGAACTCCAAATGGAGGAAAGAACCTAAAAATTATATTGCAATCACTGTACAAGACTTTAAAAAGAAATTCATTATCTCCAGAAGCAAAAGAAGACTTAAAACATTGCACTATAGCTTGTCCCAACAGCAAACACAGATGAAAATCTTTTTTTTTCTCTCTTGGGACAAGTAGGCCCAACCCCTACAGCTCAAACCCTTTGGCTGTTAGTTTGCAGTACCACATTATGGATCATGTAAGGGCACTGTCTGCAGTGAAGGTAATATTTGTGTCCATGTTATAATGCTGTTCAAACTTGTATTTACTGTTCATTAATTGAAAGCCTCTATTATTAGAGTGAGCGCTCTAAGTAAATGTTGTAAGCTCAGACTGTACTACTGACAGTCATTAGAATATAAAAATGTGTACACATATGTTCAATATTTAGCAATGTGAGGCAATGTATACTGCTCTCAGAATGCTCAGTAAACTACTGGAATATGGTAGGTACCATTTCTTTGCAACATATAAATAAGCAAGCATTGGCAAAGCCAGTAGGTCCGAAATTGTTGGTCAGCCCTTTGGCTCTGTCAATGCGCAACCCATCCTTTTCTTACAATATTTCTGTGGGAGCTGCTGGGCCCTCACCATTATAACAAACATTAGCAAAAAATAAAAATTGTTTTAGTGTCAAACATCACACATTGCACAGTCGTTACTGGCACAGAATGAAACAACTGGGTGTCGATATGCTCCTTGTGAAAGAACAGAATGAAGTCACTCACAGTGAAGCTAGCCAAGTAATAATAAATAAAGTGCACCCATGTCCTTGGATTTGTGCAGATATACAACTTTTGTGAATTCACAAGACTACAGAAGTAGGCCAAGAAATAGTACTCCTAGAAAACATATATGTGAACTTCATTTAAGCATGAGCAAATATGTAGGTGTACCAACTTCGCAGCGCGTTGTTAAGTCAAACACATTTCCTCTTATTTTTGTTCATAAATACAAAAGAACTTTCAGTGTCAGTTTTAGGTCATGTCGGTTCTGTGTATAGTTGCTGGTACTTATATATTTATTAATTGTTCAGGGACAAGCTGATGGGGCTTTAAGTGTTGATCAGAACTTGGAATATGCCTTAGTGAAGATAGGGTGATCCCTAGGCAATAAACTATTTTTATTTTTTTCTTAAATATTTATTTGTTTATTTCTTTCTTTTAATTGTAGTACTTATCTTGCCTATTTTATTCCTAAGTAGTCAGTTCAGGCACTGCTGAGATTTGTTGCTGCTTTAATATCACAGTGGGCACATGGTCCAGCTTTGATCCAAACGTGTGGGAAACTTATGGTGATGTAACATTTGATCTAATATAGACCCCTTGTGTATTTTAAAGTAATTTTGGAAGGATTGGTTGTGTAACCCTCAAAATCCCCCCTCATACACGATCAGCAGTATATAATTTTGGATAAATAATTGATCAATTGTATGAATGTTTGAATGAGGGAAGATATATATGTTTTTTTAGTATGATGAATTAAAAAGATGCATGAACCTCTATATAGTGAAATGAACTTTTATATGATGTAATGGGTTATGTAGGTCTGTGTGGTAATGCTGGAACCCATTTAACAACTAAATGGATGTGAACGGATTTAATGGTAAAAACAATACTTAATGAATATGTAAAATCATTTATAGGATTATGTTTATTGTATATTTTCGTTTTATTAGGTACATCTACCCAATATGTTGTCTACTCTTCACCAAACATTCTCAGTCTATGACCTGTGGCTAGGTGCGCAACAGTAGCTGTGCCCTTGTGCAGGCACAACATTCAGAAATAAAATATACAAATACACTGAATTTAACACCTATAAAAAACATTCAACACATTGGTGTGGCCCTATCTTTTTGTGGTACTGACACGGACAGGGCTTCCTGGCCTCTTATTGCTCTAGATCTAGTTGTTATATATACTATGGGTGGCCAGTGTTCGTACCTGGTAGGGTGTATTCAACTGGATGACATTTTTTTCAGGGGCCCCAGTGATCACCACCCATCATATGTCTGGAAACTTTAAAATATCGAGGAATCCAAATTTATTTCATAGAGGTAAAGTTGAAGGGTGGCAATCTAGATAGATGTGTGTCTGGAATTCGATGGTGGACCATATTCTGGACAATGCTACTGCTGTCCCCTTTGGGCAGAGTGTCAATCATTAAAACAATTGTGTTACTTATACTCCTTTATTTTTCACAGCACGCCTGTTTGTCCACCCCGTGCTATTACTACCAAAATCTAAGGCCTATCTTGTCAGAGCTGATCAGCCCTCAGCACAAGTGATGTCTCACTCTCTCCATAGAAAAGGTAATGCACCCAATACATGCCTGGGGAATGTGGTCCCCACCTTTGAAATATACACAACGTGGCATTGGAGATGATATGTATGGCATGATGGCTGGCTGTGGACACAGACCCTGAGCCACTAGACCTGCTAAATGACCTGCTAAACATTGATGGAAACCCTGAGTTACATGTACTTTATGCCAAAAGCGGACAATATCTGTATAGGCTCATTCTTTACCAACAGTCTGCTCTTGTTGCCGCAACTGAACAAATAAGCTGGGATCAGTTGCATCATACACACCGTCCCCTGTTGGTGATACCCCAGCTACTTTAGTGGCAAACAACACTCTCTGAAAAATGTGTCACTGAAGGACATGCGTATATTTATATATCCATGCACACTCAGCTGACTTTACCTCAAGCAGTGGTGATGCACGTAGTAAAAAAACTATTTTGTCTTCCCGCTGCCGCAAAAACCCACTATTTTCTTCACCACCACTTCAACCCAGCACAACCCTTTAAACTGATGCCAGGCAAAGATGTTGCCAGTCAGTAGTGTGTCTTCAGTACAGTGGTCATAGAGGAACGAAGCACATATATATATATATATATATACACACACACACACACACATGCCCAGTTACTAAACTTCATAATGCAAGACCTGAAACCCTGTATCTAATCTCGGCTCCCCGTCCACCAAATTGTGTGATCTTAGACATTTATTTCTCATGTTCCTCTTTTCTAGCTTTGTTCAATATAGGCATGTCTGCCATGGTGGGGAAGAGACTCAGTCTCTCCTAATTCATTCTTTAAAACTTAAAAAGTGTTCACAACGCACTTGACATAATCTGTTGTACTAAACTGGAAACTCATACACTAAAACTATTATTTTCTTTTATCAAAAATGTTATTCCATTCACACAGCTCTCCATGTTCTGCTAACTGTATACAGATATATACATATATTTTAATTTCCTGTTCGTTCGTACCCACAGGAAGCTATTGCATTGTGTCTTTCTAGCCTGGCTCAACGCCCAGACTCTGCGGCCAGCGTTAATATAACGGCAGCCCAAGAGAAATCCTTTAACCCTTCAATACCTCGTAATATCCAGACACGTGTTGTCTTTAATTGTACGTAAAATATAGCTTATTATAAAATAATATGGCGTTTTTGTAAAGTGCACGTTTACTCAGAATGGTATTTTGACGCTAAACAGCAGATCCTTATCGTTCCCTCAACTCAATGGTACTCATTTCATCCACCTCAGAATGATGAAGGGTTGATCAGACCCCGCATATATTCACTTCAGAACGATAAAATGCTAAGTAGACTTGGTAGCATCTGAACTTATGACCATGAAGTAAAACACAGGCTCAAGCACATTCTCTGTGTGTCATGCATGTTGTGTAAACGCCGTATATTCTAGTCTTTTCTCCTAAAGGCCTATAATAATTGTATTGGACCTATGCTTTTAATCATATTATTGTTGTATATAGCTGAATTAATCTGTGTATTTGTATCAAAGGTAAAATAGCTCTACTTTCCTATGGAAGTTGGTGGTGTGGCCTTCATTAATTTGTTTCTACACTTTCTAATGTCCAGGCAATAACTGACCTTTAACCTTCTTTGGGTAGCAGTACATTTTCTTTGAGAAGGACAGGGCTGTTAACATACCATTAGATGAAATGCAATTTCAGTCTTTTCTATTCACTGAAAGCCACAAAACATTTCCCATCAGACAAGTACAAGTGGTGTCTCATTTGGTGCTTGCAAATTATTCTCCTAATTTGTCCAGTTTCAGAGGTGGACCCTAATGTGCACTACCTCTCCCTCCTCTCTCATGGTACCGCACTCCTGTTCCTTGGCACTTCATCTTCTCTACTCCCCCATTAGTCCTGCACAAAGATTACATCCCTTTCATAAACTTATTTTTACTTTATCATGTATTAAAAAATGGGTGTAGTTAGTGTGCATTCCATTCCATCAATTTGTCTCCTTGTCTCCTCTTTTCTCTCTAATAATTACCATCTGGTCCGAGATGTATGTTGCTCTTAGTCCAATGTCACTAACTTCCTTGGCCACGAGACACAATTTCAAAATCTTTGCTACTAGCTAACTCCAACTGTGTGTGTTCTGTAGCTGTACTTCCTAGATCTATGCTTGTACTTGGGCTACCTGCCCGTGCCTGAAGAGGTGGCACTTTTCACTGCCTGGGCTGTTGAATTGGACGCAGGCAGGAGTAAATTATTTGGGCCTTAATTGCCGTGTGTTGCGGCTGTATGTGGGGTGCAACACCTGCATGTTGCCTACTAAGGCACATCATGGTACTTGTAGTGTAACTGCATCTATATGTCTGTTTTTCATGATCGTTATCAATCATTACGTGTGTGAGCCTTCCCAGTGCTCATCAACAATGTAAACCGAGTGGTAGCCCTCTGGCTGCGCTCCAATGTTCTCCTCATAAGTACTTCCTTCCACTCGTGAGCTTATTATAGTAATGCCTAAGTTTTATTAACAAGAATTGTAGGCCTGTGTTTCCAGTTAAATGTAACAATGTATTTCAAAGCATTTATAACCTACCCTCATGACATGGAGCAGGGGGTGTCTTTGTGTGTTTTAGCGAATCAGAAAGTTTAGCTACTTATGGGAACGTAAATGTAATATTAACTGTGATACTGTGCCACTGTATTTATTTAATTTCATTTTTGTTTTGGTATTCTAACTAGCAGGGTCTCATCGCCATCGAATAATGATTAGACTTCAGCAACACGTAATGCTTTGAAAACAGGATATACTGATATAACAATAATATTCACGGTGAACTCAAGCACTCCCAACTCACATGTTTAAAAATACATTAGCAGGCCCAGGTATTCCTGTCTCGCTAAAACAGATCAAAATACTGTTAGATGATCAGGCCAAAGCATAATATGGGGGGGTCAAGGGACATACCTGAGAGGAAGGGGCTTAAGGGAGCTAACAGGAGGAATGGAGATACGACTCCACCCCCACTTTGGCTACCAATTGGCCTGGACAAATGGTAGGCAAAACATGTGAGAGACAGAAGAAAAGAGGCGCAATGTATGGATAATGTGCAATGAAGACAAGTGCAACTACTTAGCGGGATTGCGGCTACGTATTAAAGGCAAGACAATCCAGACAACAGCTACCTGGCGCAACTGCCCGTAATAGTGAGGAAAAGTGGGGGCAATTGAGTCAACAATAATAACTAGCAGTCGGCCGCTTGGCTAGTGAGTGTAAAGTCGGCAGAACAGCAACAGATGTTGGGTGGGGGGGTGAACTGCTGTGAAACAGAAGGACTAACAATATCTAAGAAATCGAGGCACAAAAAACAGACACAACGGACAACAAATAAACAATAATTAAATAAATGAAATGCATTTCAAAAAGGAATACGTATCAATGTAACAGTGGTGGCTGAGAAAGCAGCCTGGAAGGACAGAGGAAGGAGGGGCGAGGTGGGTCTACAGTGGAGCTGCAAGGCTTACTTCCCCATTCAGCGCAGAGGAAGAAGGCAGGAAGGTAAACGGGAGGCCAAACTGTGCTAGAGACTTCAAAGTGGTGAGTTCCTCCTTTCGTAGTGGCGCACGGAACAGCAGTGAAAAGCGCCGATGAGAAAGCGAGAGAAATTTAAGAGTCAAAAAGAGAAGAGCACCCAAGCAACGCAAAATAGAATCAGAGAGGGATGTACTAGAGAGAGTGAAGAAAGGGTGTGTGAACAAACAGGAGAGACACCTAAGGAAAAAGGGGCGCATGGACGCCGAAAAGCAGAATGGTGTTGCAAGGCGGGAAGGAGACCAGGAAAGAGAAATGTATGAAGAACAATAGAGTGAGAAGGAAGGGAGTGAGTGAAGGAACAAACCTAAATAGATAAAAAGCCAGAGAAGACGAAAGTGGAAAGAAAAAACCGAAAAATGCACTGTTGAAAGAAAAATACAAAACGGCGGCAAGAGCATTCAAAATGGCGCTGAGACACACCCAAATTCAAAAGTGCAACAACACTACAGATACGCGTGCCACTTGTGCACCGTGTCAAGGGCGCAACAGCCCACAACTAAATCCAAACAGTCATCTGAAAACCAACGTCAAAGACCTGCAATAATGAGGTACAAAAAATGTGCGCCAAATATGGAAACCAAGTGAAAGCGGCAAACGCAGGTGCACAGTGCCAGAATTCGAAAAACAGAAGTGTTTTCCAGGACTCAAACCTCAAGCAGAACGAAGCAAATGAAAAACCCCACATACTATAAATACCAAAACATAAAACGCTGCAGAAGCACCTGTGCACACGCCAGAATTCGAAAAACACACAGAAGTGTCTTTCAGGACTCAAACCTCAAGCAGTAACCAGAAGCATATGCAAGGGAAAGGGCAAAGATAAGAACGAGGAAGTGAAAATGGCAATGAAAGTGAGAGCACAATATTTCTTAAAAAGGCATCGACAAAGAGGCCAAAGACAGAATGGGCAAGAGAACGCAGCAAAAAGGAAACCACGACAACTAAAGAGCAGAGCACCAAAGAGCCCCGGGGAGATGTGACCAGCCACAAAGAGGGAAGAGGGCGGCGGTCGTGGCACGACAGAAACTACAGGGGACCAGGGAGGGGCACGGCGACACCCAGGAGGACCCAATCCACCGGACCACACACACCAGAGACCGGAGGAAAGGCAGGGGGAAAAAAAAGTGCCCCTGACTTACCCGGGCGGTGGAGGGAGAGGCGGGGAGAGGCCAAGGGCAGCCGCAGGCGTGTCCCAGGTCCACACTGCAGAGGAACCGTCCGCACGAGACCTTCGCGGTCGTCAGCTGATGGGGGGTAAATGGAGAGACACTGCAGTGGTCACACATGGCTTACCAGCTCACGAGAGCAAGACCTGCGCTCTGCACGTTCTCTTGAAAGGAAGGAACAACGATGTCAAATACAGTAGCACTTTATTAAGCAATTCAAACCCACAGGAAACAGTTCAACTTAAATGTGTGTTCATCAACACATGATCAGGACAAAGCATAAAACAATTCAACTTAAATGTTGCCCACCTACATATGAGCCGGTTCAAAGCATAAATGCATCGACGATGTTCAAACTCAGTTGTTCAAAGAAGCAAATATATGACTAAAATACTAGGCTATAAGCAGCTGCCCAAGGAGTAACCCTAACTCTAAAGAGGATGGGTAGGCTAGTGCCTAGAAGGCTAATCTTTTCTTAAGAAAGCAACACCATTCAAGACTACGTAGTTTAAACTAAGTTAAATGCAATGGCTTGGGTTAGAATGAACTGAATTAGATGGGCTGTCAAAGCCAAAAGGCTAAATTATTAAAGTTGCTGAATAAGCGAATGATGAAATAATCAGATAGGCTGACAAAACCAATAGTGAAATAATCAGATAGGCTGACAATGCCAATAGGCTATGCCATTAGATAGGGTGTTAAAGCCAAAAGGCTAAATTATTAAGAAAAGAATATTACCACCTTGAAAGTTTGAAGCTCTAGCCCAGTAGTACGGACGATCGATCGCACGGGAAGCCCTCCAGATGCAGTCAAGGTCTGATGCAATGGAAGAGTTCAAAGCTTATAGTGTGGGCGAGGCTCTTTTATATAGTTGAATGCAGAACTTTGTCGTTAAATGCAGAACTTGCTCTACGTGTGCACGAGGCTTGACACAAGATGTGACGCAGGCCACTCGGCCACCCTGGTTTACTGGAAAATTTTATATGAGAAGTGGTATCAGGATAAAACAGAACTGGTGGCAGCAGGTCAGAGTTCTCTGACCGCAAAAAGTAAACAAAGGATAACTTTTACCGTGAAAAATGCTTTAGAATTAATATTAAATATATTAATTCTTGGTCAAGTTCCTGCCTTGGGTTCCAGGTTAGCAAGTGCGGAAAGTCCCATAGCTAAGAATATCACAAATCTTGCATGTGACACTGCCAGATGTTCCATCAAGTTGTCAAGTGGGTGGGGGCCACCCTTGCTCTTGTAACTGTGGAAAGTTACAAGACAGGCTAATGTTGTATCTGGGTGGATGGGACAGATTTCTGCTAGCAGATCAGTGAGGCCTACGAGGTCTGTTTCATTATTATTATGAAAATGAGAGCAAGAGTCGCTTCCATTTGGGCCTACACTTTTGTATCTAAGAAGGTATGCTTGGGCCTATGTAAAATATGGTCTATCTAGGGAGCTGGGCTTGGGCCTATATGGGAAGTGCTACCAGGGCAAGGGAAAGTGGACAAATTAAGACATTCTATCTGAGCCTGCCTGGTAGGGCCTATCTAGGAGTATCATGTTTGGTGGGTAGTGCCAAACCAGTAATGGGTTTCTTGTTAAATGGTAATACGGGACTTTCGGGACCCTCCAACAAACCCTGCCACCCACTGGCGCCTGGTGGGTCTGAAACACCGGACTAGGAAGGTTTTGAGGCAGCGGCGGCAGGGGCGGTGGTGGATTGACTCGCCCGCTGCCCTCGGGGACCCCCCACGGCGGGCCCCACGACCGCGGCTGCGCTGAGACTGCGGCTGCGCAGGCCTGAGGGTCTGAAAGGAACGTGCTTGGACGCCTCGACCCTGACCTTGAAAGGAGCGAAAAGCGGGCCCCGAGGAAGCACGTGTGGTGGTGAGACCTAAGGACTGGGTTATAGCCCGAGAGTCCTTAAAACGTTCCAAGGTGCTATCCGCCTTGTCACCAAAGAGGCGTGTGCCATCAAAGGGCATGTCCAACAAAGTGTTCTGGACATCCCCGGAGAAGCCAGTAGTTCTGAGCGAAGCGTAGCGGCGGAGCGCCACAGTTGTGGAAAGTGCCCTGCCGAGGGAATCGGCCGTGTCAAGCCCACAACGGGTAGTAAATTTAGCAGCATCCCTCCCTTCGGTAATGGCCTGGGAGAGTACCACCCGACATTCCACTGGACACTGAGGCAGCACCTGTGCCACGGTGTCCCACACAGAGTGGGAATAGCGGCCTAAGAGGCACGCAGTATTCACTGCCCGCAACCCAGAACTGGCAGAAGTGAAAATCTTTTTTGCAAACTGCTCCAGTTTCTTAGATTCCTTGTATGGAGGAGCAGAAGGGAATGCGCTCGGAGAGGCAGAGGCCTGAACAACCAGACTCTCAGGTGTCGGGTGTTGTGTGAGAAAGCTGGGGTCGCCCGGCGCCGGGCGATGACGGCGTGCCACACCCTTATCCACAGGAACCCCTGTGTTAGGCTTACTCCAGGTGCTCAACAGGATATCAGTGAGTGCATCGTTAAAAGGCAGCAGCGGCTCCTCGGAGGAGGACGCTGGCTGCAGCACCTCGGTCAAAAGATTGGTCCTGATAGGCACGGAAGGGAGCTCGAGGTTAAGAGCCTCAGCAGCCCTACTGAAAAAGTCCCAACCTCCTCCGTAGCCATGGAAGAAGGGGACAGCGTGCTAGGGTGTGGAGAGAAATCCAGATCCACCGGACCCTCCAAGTCGTCTTCCCATTCAGGCTCGTTCTCGCATTGAGCTGCAAGTACTCCCTTTCATCCACCGGTTTCGGGAGAGGCCGGTACGGACGAGGTGCCTGGGTTAATGGTACAAACTCCCCACCAAGAAATGGAATCGGGGGTAAGAGACCAATTCTGGTTCGGCGCCGTATGGAGTCAGTAGCGGCGCCGGGGCCGGCACCGAGGTCGGCGCCGGAGGCGGCTCCGAGGCCGGATCCGGTGCCGAGGCCGGAGCCGGCTGCGCCGCAGGGTATTTTGCTGGCGTAGCCGAGGCCAAAGGCGGCGGTACGGGGGCAGACCCGCCCAACGGGTCCGCGGGGCCCGAAGGCGCTCCGGAGGGACCCGATGGGCCAAACAAACGGCCCATGGCTGACAGGAAGGCCTGTATCTCGTCCGAAGTCGCGTGCGGGCCCGGAAAGGGCGGGTAGGCCGCAGGCAACAGCGGAGCCGCGGGGGAGTGACCCCCCCACCCCCTCCACCGCGACCAGTGAGGGTTAGAAGACGAGCGACGTCGCTTCTTCGACTTTTTATGGCGCCGTGACTTACCTGTCCCCGAGTCTGATGAGCGATGGTGACGGCTCCGCGACTGGTCCCTGGACCTCCCATGGGAGCGGGACCTCGATCGGCGTGGAACCGATTGCCGGGCCTCCAACAACTTTCGGGAACGCTCCCGCAAAGCTTTCGGCGACATGGCCCGACAATCGGGGCACGCCTCGGGGTCATGGGCGTGCCCCAAGCAGAAGAGACACACGTCGTGCGGGTCCGCGACCGACATGTTCCGACGGCAGGCCCTGCAGGACTTAAACCCGGGCATCCCTACTGCACCAGAGTCGAGTACTCGACAAACAATTGGCAAGTTAAAACTTTTAACTAGGGGTACCGCTCTCTCTCGGATCTGCGCTGCTGGCGTGGAAAAAGAAAGAACAGAACTGACGTCAGCGCGCGTGGGCGCGTCTAAGTAGCTCCGACGACGTCATCTCGGCGGCTACAACACCAGCGACGTACGCGGAGCCCTACGACGACGCCTACCGACGCGCAGGAGTACTGCTGACGAAAAACTTTCCAGATCCAGTCTGACGCCTGGGGATATTCTAAGGTAAGGAATCTATCACTAACGTGTCTCTTTCAGATTTAATTGGTTATGGGATTATGGAAGGCTTGCCAGGCTTTTTATGGTTTCAAATTAAGAGATTCCATTTGAGCATAGGCTGTGCAACACATGAAGGCTCATGCAACACATGAAGATTTTTGGAATGCATATGTTGTAAATAGACAGTGTATTTTGAAAGTTATTAAGTATGGGTTTTCACAAGACTATCACAATGTATGTAAAATTTTGAGTTGGACACAATATGTCACCGGATTGGGGAGTTCAATTTATAGGATAAGAAAGTAGCATTACATTTGGGATTGTGTTTGTTTTTTAGCCCTGAGGAAGCCGTAGGGTACACTCCTGTACGACGAAACATGTGTTGGTTGGCTAAAAATGAAGAGGAGGCAGTAGTCCAAAAATAAAAGAGAAACACTAAACTGCTATTCATTGTATATGCCTATACAATTATTGTACTTTCATATATTTACGCAGCATGAGCTTGAATGTTGACAATCAGGAGTAGGACATCAGTGAGGGCTTCATTAAATAGGAGAAGCAATTCCGATTGGGTGACTCCTGGCTAAAGCATCTCCGTCAAGACATTGGTCTTGACAGCCACGGTGGCCAGCTGAAGAGCTAGGACATCAGCCTCCCTTCTCACCACCATAGCGAATGAGTCTCCCTCCTCCATAGCCATGGTAGGAGGAGAAACCAAGCCAGTATCTGGGGAGGTGTCAAGTCCACTAGCATCTGCCAAATCCTCACACCAGATATTCCTTGGTGACATGTAGGGGCTTGTATTCATCAGGTATTAGTGGCCCCTTCCAATCATCTCCAAGTCCTAGCCAAAAGGAATAGGGCAAAGGCTGCGGTCTGGGTGGTCTGCTCCTAGTCGACACATACCTATCCAGCTCTGTGTCAGAGTCGGAGATGAGTATGGGGACTGTGCCGCCAGTGGGTGCCGATGGGGATGTCGGCAGTGGAGCTGCCGCTAGGGAAGGTTGAGGTGGCTTGACTGGTGCTGCTCTGGATCCATCCATGGATCCAAGGGGTCCGATTGGCGCCGGGACGAACCCACTGGCGGAAGACCAGTAGGGGCCCCTCCCAAGCCCACAGGGCGCAGATGCGCTCCAGCGGGGAAGGGCCGCCCAAATATGAGGTGCATCGCCTTATAAAATTCACAAAGTTGGGTGGGGTTGCTCCGGCTCCAGGAAACTTGGGGAGGCGCGCAGATGGCCCTGGCGCAGGTTGCACCGCGGAACCAGGCCTTGAATGCCGATGTACCCTTGTCGGATGACTTGGACGGATGGGGCGAAGTCGAAGACCTCTTCAACTTCTTACTCTTCTTACATTTGCGGGACTTCCCTGAATGCCTGGACGACTTTGAGGACGATCGCTTGAAGTGGCTTCTTGACCAATACCGGGACCTTCCTCTTGACTGGGATCGAGACCGTTGCAGTGTCGCATGTCGATCTGCAAGGAGCTTGCAGGACCGCTCCCTCAAGGCCTTGGGGTGAGTGACACAACAATTGGCACAGGTCTTGGCGTAACAGTCGTGCTCGAGGCACCAAAGGCAGACGAGGTATGGGTCCATCATGGACATTTGTCAGTGATAGGTGCAACAGGGCATTCCTACCACTTAGTAGAATGAAAAGTAGCCAATGCCACCCGATGGGTGCGATCCACCACTCAGTCACGCCACTCAATCAGTCAAATCTTCCCACATCCAATTGGGATTCAGCAATTTTTAACACATACCACAAAGAAATAAATTTACATAAGGCTTTAATTGATAAAAACCACATAAAAGTACCCAACTTTTTATATCATATTTTCAAGGGAAATATAAAAAAGATTCTTTCATATATCAGTTAAAAGGCAGTATAAAAATAAAAAGACAGTCCCCGTGTTCCAGCCCCTCCAGAAAGGTCGGCTCAACAAAACACACTAAGACAAAACACAATATAATACAAGACAAAAAAATCAAAGCAAATGGGAGCACCCTCAAAAACAGTGTTAATCCGTTATAAGTGCTGATCCGTCAATTCTTATTAAACACGAGTCCTGATGAAGTCAATATTCTTCGTCTACAGTCCCTCGTAGTTGGATTCAGCATAAAAGTGCGTCGAAGTGTTTCGGTGGACAAAAACGAATGCAAACCATTATCTTCAAGACAATGATTTTAGGTATAAACCGCACTCAAATTAAAAATGGATAATTCATTGAATATCATGATAATGCGGAGTAATATTATTACTGTGTGTGTACCATCTCCTTTACTCCTTGGATTTGCCCAGACTTTCTGGGCAAGGGCATGGTCTTCTATACAATTCTAGGACTCTACCCTTCAAATGGGCCCGGAGCTGTACTCAGACACATCATACCATATCAAGTCCTCTCAGGATTGGGATAAAATCTCATACCTCTCCGGCTATTTTCAATCTTGATATTTGCATGTACTGCCTCCGGCAGCAGGATGCCTCAATATGGGGCTGGTCTTCCTCAATTAAAAAAAATTAAAAAAGTGATAGGTAGGGGTCGTTTACATGCTCCACTCAGAGACTGCTCGGGGCTAAGATACTTCCTCCACCGTCCAACGACACCAGGAGACAAAGTTTCAAAAAATTCCTTGACAAAAAGTCGAAATGAGTCAGTCAAAAAAGACTAGGGGTAGCTCTTCTCCGGATCTGTGCTGACTGGCGCGGAAAGAAAAGAATTGACATCAGTGTGCTGGGGTGGCGCCTATGTAGGCACAGCGTAGGTCACTTCTGGTGTAGCCGACGCCACGTGCAGCCGAACAACATCACCTAAAGGCCTGCAGGGGTACTGCTCATGACAAATTTCTGGATCCAGTCTGACAACTTTGGATTATAAGAAACAGCGGCTAGAAGTCTCTATATGTTAGGGTTAGTAGCGTATTACACGGTGAGGTCAGACAACCACATCATATAATAAAACCCATTTCCTCACATTCGTGGCAGGGTAGAATCTAGACCTTGCGTTTAGCAGTGCCATACAGATGTTAACGTTAGAATCACTAACGTGACATAAAGAAGTCTGTGTGTTTCCCAACCAGTTGTTGAGTTTCAAAGTCTTCAGAGACACAGTTTCAGAAAGTTGCTAAACTTTCTAAAAGTTTTTAAAATTATGACTAAGTTTTCAACAAGTTTCCAAAATTTGGAAAAAGTTTCCAAAAGTTCTGGAAAGGTGTGAAGTCCCTTTTTTTAAAACTGTGAAAAGGTTTTCAACATGCTTCCAAAGTTTGGAAAAAGTTTTTTAAAGTTCTGGAAAGTTGGGGAGTCACTTTTTAACCAAGAAATATGGAGCCTGACATGGCCAATCTGTCCACCCTCAAAAGGAATGAGCTGAGGAAGTTGTGTTGGGACAGAAAGGTCAACATGAGAAACAAGGCAAAGAAGAATGACATGGTGAGGGACCTCAAGCTTGACAGGAAGTCCATAGAGCATTGGAAAAGGAGATTCCCCAAGGTAGTGGAGAAGAAGAGAAGGATGGGGATGATGTTCTCCACCCAAACACCAGGCCAAGGGTGCTCTCTAGAGAAAGCAGTGTGAGGAGCACCAGCAGCAGGTGTTCCCTTCATGACGAAGTGGCAGCCCTGGAGCTGGAGGTGAAAGCCCTGGCAGCAAATAAGCAGGTCCTTGAAGGCTGGGCATGGGGCCCAGAGATAATGGTTGCAGCAACAAGAAGGCTGAGATACCCGACAAGGGTGCATCAGAGGTCAGATTGCCCAAAGGGATTGACCCTAGCTAAGTCACAGGGGATAACAGACAAGTAGCTAGCATCCTATGAGAGAGCTCTTAGATTGAGGAAGGTGGGTACATAACAGTGGGGACACTACTCTGGGAGTTAGTGCCAGTAGTTGGTAGATATAGATTGCTTACACTTGAGAATGAGGTAGCAGAATCCTACCCACCCAGGAAGGCAGCACTTGTAGAACTCTTTGGCCTCACTCATGAAGAGTATAGGCAGAAGCTCGGGACAACATACAAGGGGGCAACACAGGCCTGGGTGGACTTTATAGATGCCTCAGTAAATGCACTGCATGGCTTGATTCAGGGTAACCAGGTGAGGATGGACTCAACCATTTGGTGGTTAACGACCACACCCTTACAAATTGTCCCTCAAACAATTTACACCATCCCCTAGAGTAGACTCATAGGTATTTAGTCCCAGAGATCTGGGCAAGATTGAAGATGAGTGGTTAGGACAAGAGTACCCATGAAAACCCAGTGGGGGGGTTGATCCCAAAAGGTGGGGGGCTAGGCCCACAGAAGGGAAAAGAGGGAGGTAGAAAGTCTTAAAAAGAGGCTCCCTCAGTACTCCAGAACCCCAAGGAGGGGTTCAAGACCCAGCCCACCTCTAGCAAGTAGAGTCGTGGGGACCTAGGGTTAAAGAAACTAAGAAAATAGGTTGTGTTTTGACTGCCAGCAGACAGGACACCAGAGAGAGGATGCAGCATGCCCCAAGAAAGGTTACCATTGGGGAGGCTAGTGTGGCCTTTGAGAAGTACACCTCAGAGGAGGAGTTAGTAGCATTTAACTGGGAACAGGGTCTAGATGGTAAACTGGTGATCCCTGAGGGGGTTAGTAGGGACTTACACCAGATAAATGTAAATTGGATCCCAACCAGTGCCCTCAGAGACACAGGTACCAGTGACACCATAGTGGTGGACCGGTTAGTGTCCCCAGACCACTACCTGCCAGGAGAGGTAATAAGGGTAAAGGCAGTCCGAGGGTAAGTCACTGACTGCTCTGTGGCCTTCGTGTTCCTCGAAATAGGGGGTACCCTTAGCTAGCATAGAGTGGTGGTCAGTCCTGACCTCCCCCAGGATTGCCTCCTAGGCAATGACCTCCTAGAGGTCGATTTGGAACCAAAAAGGGCAGCTGCCAAAGGTGCTGCCAATCCCCAGGATTCTGGAGGTCCTGTCCTTAAGGTTAGGAGACATAGGGCCCAGAGAAGAGATAAAGGTAGGAAGGGGAGACCACACTTAAGTGGAGACCCAGGAAGCCAAGAGAAACCTACCCAAGTAGGGGAGGACTACCAGACTGGCTCTGGTGAGGCTTCTCCTGAACCCCAAAAAGTCCTGGAGTGTCAGGCAACTGCTCAGATCCAGTGTGTCCCCCTTGCACTGACAGAAGGAAGAGTGTACGGAGGGTGTCTGCCACCTGAGGTGGTAGCGCCCTATTCAGAGTAGCTAGAGAGGCCAAATGAATTACCAGCTACCAATTAAGGAGCACATTCAGCGGAAAGCTCAGGGAATGGTTCTGGATACTGCCAGTTGTCATTAGCCTCTGTTGGGTGCTTGCCTTCGTGGCAGCCCTAGTCTTGGCATTGGGGTCTGACCCTATGCTAGGTAGCAAGGTAGGCCCCCTGACCTTGTTGGTCATTTTGAGGTTACTCCAGTTTTGGGTAACCTCTGTGGTTAAGTTAGGTGTAGCCCTAGCTAAGGTAGGGCTAGGGGAGGTTGATATCTCACAGTCCCAAGTAGAGGGTGGAGAAAAATGTTCACAGTCACAGTCCTGGCCAAGGCCTAGTTTAGGTTGGGGCCTCTCATTGTTGATGTAGGTCAGCGCCCCAGAGGGAGTGTCCCCTATGGTCTGACCGTTTCACACATACTTCCTCGCTGAATAATCCAGGAGATCTACCAAAAGTCTGGTTAAGCTCTCCTGGATATATTAGTTGGGGGGCGGGGGGGGGCATTGTGTGAAGAAACAGGATTCTTGCAGGTTTCACCCCACTTTATGCTGCTATTTTGACTACGAGGCACTGGTGTAATGCTCTGAAATGACCGGAGCCCTGCTAATCAAGATTCAGTTCATGTGCTCTGACACTTAAAATGGCACATGGTTGATTGGCTTATACCAAATTTGCATAGATTAACTTATTTGCAAGTCCCTAGTATAAGGTGTTTAAGGTACCAGGGGTACCAAGGCCCAGTAAGTTAAATTGTCACACATGGACTGGAGGACTAGTTGTGTCACCATGAGTATCACAAAGTAAAACACGTTCCCAGACTGCCACTGCAGCCTAGTAGAGCAGTTTAAAACTGGCAACTCGACTTTGCAATTTTAAACAATGGGAAAGCCAAACTCCCTTTTTAATACATGTAAGTCACCCCTACAATAGGCCTCTCGAGCCCTAAGGCACGGTGCAGCATATTAAAAAGTAGAACATATGTTTAACATGTTTTGACAGTAAAAAAAAAAGCAATTGTTATTTTTACAGTGAGACAGACTAGTAGCCCTATTGGCGAGTACAGAGTTACACAAGGACCACTTAGCTGTCCTAACGTCTGAATGGGAAACCAAACAACTTGTTACATTTAAGCCAGACTTGATGCCCAAGTCGAAATCAAAATAACTTGCTGCACATGCAACTTTTAGAAAGTTGCCACTCTGTTGCACACGTTTTCCAGTGGCCATTTGCTGAGGCTGGCCTGAGACCGCCTTCTTCCCTGCTGGGGAGTCATGACCACGACCTCCAATAAGGTACTTTCTGGGCATAAGAGAGGCACCCCTGGCCCCCAGAACTCAGATGTTGCTAAACTGGAGAAAAGCACCAAAGAAGGACTGCCCTGCTGACCTGGGATACGGCAAAGAAGATGCTGCACTGAAGTGGACTTCACATACAGCTCCTTGGGTTTCCAAAGGAGAGGACTGTGTCCTGCTCATGGAGAAGTCATCCATGACTAGCTAGAAGCAGAGACTCCAATAGTCAGTTGGGTGACTTCCTACTTGCAGCACAGGGCCACAAAAGCTGAAGAAGCCTGTTGGGGTAAGCTGGCAGTTCAGAACACCAGAATGTCATTGCGCAGCCTGAGAGACCAGGACCAGACGTTGCACCCAAGTCTGTTGGATCAGGAAGAATAATCGGAGTGTAGTTTGGCTGCCCAGAAGGAGAGTTATCACCAAAGTAAGGAAACTGCTGTTTCCGCTGGGCTGGGCTACTGGACTTCTTCTGACCCAGAGGGGACTTCAAGGGACGTCGACCCTGTGGCTAGTATCACTTCACCTTAACTGTGGATTGAGTAGTCGTCCCCGGAAGACCGACATCGACTGCAACGCATCCTGTAACCCTTGCATTCGGACCACTCCATAGATGTCAATGGCAAGGAGCCACGGATGCTGGAATTGCACTGAAGACGGTTTCCTTGGCAAGGTAACGGTTTCTTTGGACTTTGCTGGTCCCGTTGACTGGCTCCCTGCCACAGTTGGTTGGTTGTCCAAAGTAACTCTAACCACATACCAAGTTGCTAAAGGTTTTTCTTGAAAATGTATTTTTGTGTCAAATTCTTTGAATTTGCCAATGCTTGTTCATAGTGAAGTAAAAAGCCCTAATTTATATTTTCTTGTAAATTCTGTATCTCCTGAACCCGCTGGTGGATTGTTTTCAGTTTGGTGTCCATACATTCAGAAAAATATCAGCTACTTTTTTATAAATTGGTGTCGGATTTCTTGAGTGTTGTTTCATTCCTCTTCAATTGTTTTGGTGCTATTTAACCCTTTTGCTGCGTGCGTCGGCCAACGGCCGTCGCGAGCACTACCTCGGTAGTGCTGCGCACGTTGTCTGACGCGGCCGTTGTCTGACGTGTCCGTTGGCTGACGCGGCCCCGCCCGCTTAATAGAACGTTCCGCACTGGCGCGGAACGTTCGACGCAGCAAACGGGTTAAATGCTTTACTTTCGTTCCTTCGTACAAGCCATACCACAGCTACCCAGGGTTGAGCTAAGGTTTAATAAACTAAACCTGACTGGTCCTAAAGGGTTTGGTAGGGTATTACACATTGAGGTCACACAAGCACACCATATAATACACCTCATTTCCTCACATTGGCAGCTGTGCATCAACTCGAAGGCAGTACACATGAGAAACGTCAAGACCAAATTAAGAACCAACTGTGGCATCACAAACGGGTTTGGAACAGAAAATCTACATTACATGTGATTTAAATGATTGAAACAAGGATGGTTGGTTCAGCTAATGCAAAAAGTACAAAATGACCTACAAATAACCGTTAATAGTGCCCAAATACAGGCCTTGCTGGCAGTGCTTAGTTTGTAAAATAATAACTGCTGGCACCCAAAGTTTTTCTCAGAAGCCGGCGCTGACAAATGTTGAGATTGCGGAATACTAAGGCTGCAGAGTCTTCATTCCACCTTATGTCTCTTTCTTCCACCACCAGACACTCATTGCCACCTTGCCATCAGTTTTTTCTGTCTTTCTCTTCCTCCACATTACTTTCTTTTGTGTTTTTCTCTCTTGGTCTGGGTCAAGTCCTAAGGAAAATTAAGCGCCCATCCCCAAACTTTAGTGTGCCAGTGGGTCACATCAGCAACCACTGTTTCAAATTTAGCACTGCTTGCTGGGTCAAAGACAAAACAAACAATAAAACATCTGACAGTTTGGCTCGAGAAGGGTCCACCTTGCCACAAATTTGTGCCAGTGCCTGGTGTTAAGGGACACCTGGCAGCAAGGATGTCGTCCACAACCTCAGGTGGTAAATTAAATGCAATCAACTGCCGCCGCTTGATCTACTCGAATGGAAGTGTACAATGAGCAGGTTTGGTGCAGAATCCTGCCTCTCCCAAGGTGGTTGTTCACCATTAATGGCAAGTTAAGGCAGCTTGGAGGCAGTTGCTGCAAGGAAAGAGGACTGGGAAAACTGATGCCCATGGTAACCTGTGTGTTGGCTGGCAGATCCATGTACCTGGCCACGAATGAACTGATGAGGGGCCAAGAAGACTTGTATTGTCTATACCCCAACACCCTGGTCAACCATAGAATTTCCTGAACTAGTGAGAAAACTGTGGGGCAGGGGCTGAAAGACAAAGAGAGCGGGCCTTGCCCCTACTCTCCTTCAAGCGTTCTAAGGCTGAATCCACCTTTTCGCTGAATTTGCATGAACCATCAAAAGGTGTATGCATAAGGGAGGCCTATACATTCCCTGAGAAACGTGAGAAATGCATCCACAGATGGTGAATGGGCACCATTGTGGCACCAACCGCTTGCTCTAGAAAATCAGTAGTATCAAGGCCAGCACAAATAACGTATTTGGCAAAACCTTGGTTGTCTTGGATGGTCTCAGCCAAAGAAGCTTTACGTTCTTTTGGAACCACCAGCAAGTTCTTGCTAGCCATGTCCCAGAGGGCCTGTGTGTTCAGGCCCTATAAACAGCACTAACCGACCTCAAAGTGAGGCTAGCTGAGGAAAACATTTGTTTTCTGCACCCATCAATCCTCCCTGACTCCATGCTCGTGGGGTGCAGAATGGTTTGTAGGGAATTAATTGGTGTTCACCTTACAAGTGGAAGCCTGACACACCAGACTCTCTTGAGTAGAATACTGTGTAAAAAATTGTTTTTAAAAAAAGAAGAGTCGCCAAGAGCCGGATTATGGCATTTGGGCACCTGCCTAATTACCAGCGGGCAAGTATAGGTTTAGACAAAGTGCCCAATAAGGTGTCAAGAAAAAACACTGAGAAAAAGGGAGACAGCAGCATGTGATCTGCATCGAACGGCTTAAAAAAAAAAAAAAAGGAGAACTGAAGTCAATGCGTTGGAAGTGGGTGCAGTATCGACCACCCCTATGGGAGGAACCCCCCACTGGGAACTGGCGTGCACCGCGCCGAGACCCAGTTATGGGCTCAGAGGGTCCCGCTAGTGCTGTGGGCGAACCCACTGGCGGGAATTCAGGTGAAGAATCTCTCAGCTCCATGGAGCCCGCAGGCAGGCCAGAGGGAGTCAGCAAGGAACCGAAGAGCCGGAGCATGGGCACATGAAACTCTGCAATCTGCTTAGGAGTGACGGGCAGCCCCTGAAACTCGGGTTGGGCAGGAACAAGTTGTGGGATCGGCTACGAAGTTGAGTGACTTCGGAAGCGAGATCAAGATTATGGTGCCACCACCACGCCTTCTCAGGAGTGTGTGATTACTGGGAAGGGGCTGAATCCAGCTTAGATTTCTTGTGTTTTGTTATTCGACATACCTGAAGATTTGGAGTAGTGGAGTCTTTCCATGCTTGGCGAAGTAGAGTTTCGTCTCATATTCTGGGATGGCCTTCGGGTTAATCGATGGGCAGTCACTGCATAGCTTGACCCCCAGGCACCACAGGCAAATTTGCTGAGGATCTATGACAGACATTTGGTTCCAACAGTCCTCACAGGGCTTAAAAACTGTTGTTTTGGGAGTTGACATGTCCTTTGCACACAGTAAAACAATTTTTTGTTGGAGGTAAGGGTCTCAAAAAGATGAGCGGTAGCTCCAGATCCATGTCGGGCAATGCAGACAGAAAAAACACTAACAGCGCTCAGCTGTGGCACCTATATAGGCTCCGCACGTCATTTCCTGAGGAGAAGAGTGTCAGTGTAAAGCCACACGGCACCACCTACCAGCGCACAGAAATATTGTTCAAACATTTTCAGCTCCAGTCTGACGCTTACAGAATATATAAAAGGTGACAAATCAGCAGCTAAAAGTCTTTGTCAGAAACACTTCCTTGCTGATTATGAGTCTTGATGAAATATCCTGAAGGGCTGGGCAAAATGTTCTTTATACCCTGCTCAGAGCACGCAGTGGTGGTAGACTTAAAAATGTCTGTCACCTCAAAACAATATATTGCCCTCTAGTATGGAGGAGATGAGTATAGTGGGTTTGCCTAAATCTCCAGAAAGAAAAATCACTCTGAAATGGTTCCCAGATGCTTTCCTCTTAGTTAATTTGAGTATATAGGGGAATTGGAGGACCGGCACCTTCATGTAGCTATGCAGACCTGGGGCAGTAGCTATATCATAATATGGGTGCAATGGTAGTGTCTTACCTCATGCTGTGGGTCCCAGTCATTAAGACCTAGAGACCCATAGACCTTCTCTGCATGTTGTGACTCCTGTCTTGCACCTTCTGGCAAGGTTTCTTTCATATAATCAAGGTCACTAGATTTATGGGGGATCTGCAGCTCAGGACTTTCTGCATGATTATGGATTTGCCACATAAACCCTTATATGCTGCATAATGTGCAGACTGTAATAAGATCAAACAGATCCAATGTGATGCAGCACAGTGGCAAGCCCTTTGCAACGCTTAAATGGTCACCTTTAATTTGCCGACTGCTCTTCTTAGATGTTAAAGGGGTAGCAATGAGGTGAAACCTTTGCCCAGTGTTAAAAAGGACAAAATAAAAAAGTTATCCTGCCACAAAAAATAGCTGTACCACTGCCTGATTTGCCTTTTCTTTCCACATAATTTAGTTAACCTGCCGAATGATTTAGTCCTTCTCTGCCGCACAATTCTAGTGGCCAGGGTTACAATGTACGAGTGCCTGGTCTGTTACTGGCATGTTTTTCAACATCAACCAATTCTTGCCAGTATTGACTTCCAGTACTCCAGTAGGCTTCTTCTTTTCTCAAGGCCACACTTTCATCTTTTCATATTAAAAGCCTTGGAAAAGGAACACAATTCTTTCGGCTGCAAAGCAACTATTTGAGGTATAGGCCTTGTGGCATGCTTGAACCTGCAGTGTTGTACTTTTACATGACCTTAGGGCCTATTAGTTAGGAAGGATGATGGGGAGACCATTCCACCAAGAAGGATTATGTTACTTACCCTGTAAGAATCTATTAGTAGGGTGTAGTGCTGTAGATTCACATGCTATACAGACTCCTGCCATCTCGTGTGGGGCCCGGACTTTGCAAGTTGTTTTTCTCAAGCAAGTTTATGATCGGCGTCAAACCTCCTCCCCTCGAGGCATCACGCATGTCGAAGTCTTTGTTCCTCAGAAAGTTTTGTTTTTGCCATGAAAGGAGTGAGGATATAGCCTGTTTCGTAAGCATTCTTTTGTAAGACATGCTGCTTTGTAGGTATTTTGTCACCATCTAATAACTGCCGGGGAGGTGGGAGGGTGCATGTGAATCTGCAGCACTACATGCTATGAATAGATGCTTACAGGGTAACATAATCCATACGTAGCATGTGTTGGCTGCAGATAAGACATGCTATGCATAGACTGTAAACCAGTATACCTCCACGCAGTGGCTTTAGGCATTCAATGGTGCAGTTGTTTGAAATAATGTTTGAAGGACAGTTTGTCCAACTGGAGCTTGTCTTTATTGAACATTCACACAATAATATTTTGTAAAAGTGTGTGGGTTTATTCATGCTGTAGCTTTGCAAATATCATTGAGGGATATTTCCTATAAAAAAAAAGTCATGGTTGGTCCTTTTTTTTTTCTTGTTGAATGAGCTCTTGGTGCATGTGGTAATGTTCGTTTTGCTTTTGCAGATTTTTGCACTTAACAATCCATCTTGCTATGTCAGCTTTGGATATATCATTTCCTGAAGGGTTTAGTATGTTCCACATAGTACATAAGTGCCCTTTTAACATCTAAGGTGTGTAAGGACTGTTCTGTAACAGTTTGTGGTTTTAGAAAGAAAACCGGTAGTTCCAAGACTTGATTTAAATGAAATGGTGAAATAACCTTGGGTAAAAATTTGGGGTTAGTACATAAACTTGGAAATACAGCTCTTCAATGGTGAGAGCATGTATTTCACTGACCCTTCTTAATGATGTTCTTGCCACTAGGAAAGCAACTTTCAATGTTAAAAATTGTATTTGACAATTGTGAAGTGGTTTAAATGGTGGTCCCATAAGCAGTGTTAGTGCACAAGTTACTAACTTGTGTAACGACATATCTGTAAGAGACAGTAGTTAGTGACAGATTCCTTACCTTAGAATATCCCCAGGCGTCAGGCTGGATCCGGAAAGTTTTTTGCGTAGCAGTACCCCTGCGCGTCGGTAGGCGGAGTCGTGCGGCTCCGCGTCCGTCGTCGTGATCGCCGGATGACGTCGCGGCCAGTACTTAGACGCCGCCCATGCGCGCTGGCGTCAGTTCTGTACATGACTTTCCACGCCAGAAACGCAGAGCCATGCAAGAAACTGACACTGGTGTCTGAAAACTAGGGCCCTGAAAGGGATGACCTTAACCCTAGAAATCAGTTCGCAGAATGGGGAGGATGGGTGGGGCGGTAAGGAATCTGTCACTAACTACTGTCTCTTACAGATATATCGTTACACAAGTTAGTAACTTGTGCATCTGAAAGAGACACGTTAGTGACAGATTCCTTACCTTAGAATAGATACCCCAGCAATACCAACCCCGGTGGTGGGTCTGCGAACAAAGAACAGACGAAGAAGTCTCGGAGAACAGAACGGCCAAAGAAGCTGTCTCTCCGGACTTGGCTGTCAAGGCAGTAATGGTTGGTAAACGTGTGCAGCGAGGCCCACGTGGCTGCCTGACAAATGTCCTGCAATGGGACACCACGTCCCAAAGCCGTGGTGGCGGCTGTCGCCCTGGTGGAATGGGCACGTAGCCCAACAGGGGGCTCCTTCTTAGCCAAAGAATAGCAGGCTTTGATACACAAGACAACCCAGCGGGAGATGGTCCGCTTGTGTACCGCCCGACCTTTTTTGGCGCCCACGTAGCCAACAAAGAGCTGGTCGTCCACCCGGAGCTGTTGTGTGCAGTTCAGATAGACGGAAATCGCACGTTTTGGGTCCAGACGGTGGAGCCTCTCTTCCTCTCTGGAAGGATGCGGAGGCGGAAAGAAGGTGGGCAAAGTGATGGTCTGCCCAATGTGGAAGGCAGTAACCACCTTTGGCAAGAAGGACGGACGTGTCCTAAGAACAACTTGTCTGGATGAACAGACAGAAAGGGGGGCTTACAAGAAAGAGCCTGGAGCTCACTCACCCGCCGAGCGGAGGTGATAGCCACCAGAAAGGCTGTCTTCAGAGTGAGAAGACGAAGAGGACAGTTATGGAGAGGCTTAAAGGGAGCGCACATTAAAAAGGTAAGAACCGAGTTCAAGTCCCACTGAGGCATCACAAACGGAACAGGAGGGAAAAGGTGTGTAATGCCTTTAAGAAACCTGTTAACAACAGGGGACTTGAAAAGGGAGGGCTGATCAGGAAGCCTGAGAAAGGCCGAGATTGCACAAAGGTAGCCCTTGATGGTACCCAGGGCAGAACCCTGTTGGGCCAGAGAAAGAAGGAACACAAGAACCTCAGAAAGAGGGGCAGAAAGGGGATTCACAGCCTTTGCTGTGCACCACGCCACAAACTTGTTCCACCTGCAGGCGTATACCACCTTAGTGGAGGGACGCCTGGCTGCCAGAATCACATCACAAACTTCGGGAGGCAAGTCGAAAGGAATCAACTGCCGCCGCTCAATCTCCATGCAAGGAGGTGGAGACTGGACAGGTTCGGGTGGAGGACCGTCCCCTGCTGCTGCGACAGAAGATCCTCCCGAAGAGGCAGACGGATCGGGGAATCGATGCTCATACTGAGTAGCTCGGGATACCAAACTCTTCGAGCCCAGTCCGGAGCCACAAGAATGACTTGGGCCCGGTCGTGCCGAATCTTCTTCAACACTCTGGGTAGAAGTGGTATAGGCGGAAAGGCGTACAACAGACCGCAACTCCACTCGCGACGAAAAGCGTCGCCGAGCGAGTGCCGCCTTGGAAATTCCAACGCGCAGAACTGATGACATTGCGCGTTCTCTTCGGTGGCGAATAGATCTAACCAAGGCTCTCCCCACTGTAGAAAGAGTCCTTGCGCCACCTCTGATTGAAGACGCCATTCGTGATCCATCATGCAACTGCGGCTGAGTTCGTCCGCCCTGGCGTTCAAGGAACCTGCCAGGTGTTGAACCATCAGGAAAATGCCCTGATGTTCCAGCCATGTCCAGAGACGCAGAGCCTCCTGACATAGGGTCCACGACCCCACCCCGCCTTGTTTGTTGCAGTACCACATGGCGGTGGTGTTGTCTGTGAACACCTGCACTACTGTCCCTTTGACAGAGGGAAGGAATGCCTTTAGTGCAAGTCGGATCGCCCGGAGCTCCAGAAGGTTGATATGGAGCCGGGACTCCGCCGGAGACCAGAGGACTCTGATCTCCGCCTCTCCCATGTGACCGCCCCATCCCAGAAGGGACGCATCCGTCACAACTGTGTGCTCTGGCTGGGGAAGGGAGAGGGATCTGCCCGTGACCCATTGCCGGTTCGAAAGGCACCACTGCAACTGTCGTGCAGTCCCCTCCGAGATCTGGACGTAATCGGACAGGTTCCCCTGATGCTGCGCCCACTGGAACTTCAGGTCCCACTGCAGAGCCCGCATATGCCATCTGGCATGATCGACTAGCAGGATGCAGGAGGCCATGAGGCTCAGCAGCCTCAGGGTCATTCGTACCGAAACCCAGGATAGAGGCTGAAAGATCGGAATCATAGCCTGAATATCCTGGACTCGCCGTTCGGGAGGATAGGCCCGAAACTGCGTTGTGTCCAGAACTGCTCCGATGAAAAGGAGCTGTGGAGAAGGAATCAGGTGCGACTTCGGCACGTTGATGGAGAACCACAGCGAGTGCAGGAGTTCGGCCGTAGTCTGGAGGTGGGAGACGACTGCCTGGGACGAGCCAGCCTTCAGCAGCCAGTCGTCGAGGTAGGGGAAGACTGGAACCCCTGCCCGGCGCAGATGAGCTGCGACCACCGCCATCACCTTCGTGAACACCCGAGGTGCGCTGGTAAGGCCAAAGGGAAGCACGGTGAACTGAAAGTGCTCGAGGCCTACCGTGAACCGGAGGTAACGCCGGTGGGCCGGCAGGATGGGGATGTGAAAATATGCGTCCTGCAAGTCCAACGCTACCATCCAGTCTCCGGGGTCGAGGGCAGTCAAGACCTGAGCTAGGGTGAGCATCTTGAACTTCTCCTTCCGGAGGAAGCGATTGACGTTCCGGAGGTCCAAGATAGGACGCATGTCCTCCTTGTCCTTTTTGGGCACCAGAAAGTAGTGGGAATAGCAACCACGCCCTACTTCTGGTGTCGGAACGCGCTCGATGGCCCCCTTGGCCAAGAGGGCCGCAACTTCCTGATGAAGAAGAACCAAATGGTCCCCCGACATGCGGTGGTGCTGAGGTGGCATGGCTGGGGGGGTAGTCTCGAAGGGGAGGGAGTAGCCCCTTCGGACAATGTCCAAAACCCACCTGTCCGATGTGATGGTGCGCCAGTGGGGAAGGTGATGGCGGACCCTGCCCCCACTGGCGTGCTGTGGACTGGAAAGGAAGGACTAGGAGGGTTTGGAGGCCGCGGACGGGGCGGAGGTGGTGGCCTGACCCGCACGCTGGTTACCCGACCCGCCTCGGCGGGAGCCACGTCCTCGGCCGCGCGAAGGCGCCTGCTGCGCGGGCCGGTGGCTGGGCAGTGGACGTGACTGGGCGCCCCTTCCGTGGCCACGAAAGGGGCAAAAAGCAGACTGCTGCGGAGGGCGCGGGCGGAGAGGCCCAAGGACTTGGCCGTAGCCCGCGAGTTTTTAAAGCGCTCAAGCGCGCTGTCTGCCTTATTGCCAAAAAGGCGGATACCATCAAAGGGCATGTCCATAAGGGTGTTTTGGACATCGCCCGAAAAACCAGTGGTCCTCAGCAAGGCGTGACGGCGCAGCGCCACTGTCGTAGCAAGCGATCTGCCTAGCGAGTCAGCCGTATCTAGGCCACATCGGATAGTGAACTTCGCTGCGTCTCTCCCGTCCGCAATAGCACGGGAGAGAAGTGCCTGGACCTCCTCAGGACAGTTGGGCAGCACCTGCGCCACCGAATCCCACAGAGAGTGGGAGTAACGGCCCAAAAGGCAAGCGGTGTTCACGGACCGCAAGCCAGCACTGGAGGAAGAAAAAATCTTCTTCCCAAATTGTTCCAGTTTTTGGATTCCCTATCCGGCGGAGCCGTAGGGAAGGCGGTTTGAGAGGTAGAGGCTTGGACAACCAAGCTCTTGGGGGTGGGGTGTTGGGAGAGGATCAGAGGGTCGCCCGGGGCCGGGCGATGGCGTCGGGCTATGTTCCTGTCCACAGGAGCCCCTGTGGTGGGCCTGGACCAGGTGCCCAAAAGAACATCAGAAAGTGTGTCGTTGAACGGCAGCCGTGGCTCCGAAGAGGTAGCCGCCGGCTGAAGCACTTCCGTCAGGAGGTTAGTCCTGACAGCCACTGTAGGGAGCTCGAGGCGCAAGGCCGCGGCCGCCCTTCGGAACACCGTTGCATAACTTGCTCCCTCCTCCGTAGCCACGGAAGGAGGAGACAGCATGCCAAGGTCAGGAGAAGTGTCCAGACCACTGGCATCACCCAGTTACTCAGCCCAGTCCTGATAAGGCTCACATTGAGCTGTGAGAGGGTCTTCCGACCCCTCCCAGTCCTCCTCGTCCTCCAAAACAGGTGAAAAGTATGGAGGAGGGACATGAGGGAAGAAAGGTCCCATCGGCGTCGAGCGACGTCGATCCGGCTCCGTGTCCGGTTCCGGGGAGAACCTGGGGACGGCGCCGGTGGAGGTGTTATTAGGTCAACCGGCGTCGACCGGGATCCAGGCCTGGATCCGAGGGGGTCCTGCGGCGCCGGAGCCGCCGGTGGTGCCGAAGGAGGACACCCACTGGGGCCCGCGGGGCCCGAAGGCGCACCGGGGTAACCCTTAGGCCCGAAGATGCGAGCCATGGCCGACAGGAAGTCCTGTATCTCGGCCGGAGTTGACGTCGGACCCGGGACAGGCGGGTAGGCTGGCGTCGGCTGTTCGGGTACCCCCGGAGCCGCGGGGGCGGTACCATCTGGACCCTCGGCCGGGTCGTGAGACCTCTTGTGCTTCGCCTTACCTGAAGACGAAGACTTCGACCCCGACGAATGACGACGGCTCCGTGACCGGCCCCTCGACCTCTCCCGGGACCTCCAGCGGCGCAGAGCCGAGTGCTGGGCCTCGAGGAGCTTTCGAGACCGCTCTCGCAAAGCCTTCGGGGCGAGGGACCGACACTCGGGGCACGACTTGGGGTCGTGGCCGCGCCCCAGGCAGAAGAGACACTCTCGGTGCGGATTCGTAATCGACATCATGCGATTACAGATCTCGCATGGCTTGAAGCCGGGCATCCCTACTGACACCTTGGAGTCGAAGCGACTCGAAAACTTGGACAAAAAAGTCTCAAAAAATACTCAGTCAAAAAATGACTGGGGGCACTGCTCAATCCGGATCTGCGCTTACTGGCGCGGAAAAAGAAAGAACTGGCGCCAGCGCGCATGGGCGGCGTCTAAGTACTGGCCGCGACATCATACCGGCGATCACGACGCCGCCTACCGACGCGCAGGGGTACTGCTACGCAAAACTTTCCGGATCCAGCCTGACGCCTGGGGATATTCTAAGGTAAGGAATCTGTCACTAACGTGTCTCTTTCAGATACAATGTTTAAATTCAATGCTGGTACTAGTGTACGGGGTGGAATGATCCTTTTTAATCCTTCTATGAAGGCTTTGATTATAGGAATACGAAAAAAAGTGATTGGAGTTTTCGGTTTTGTAAATATGCTGCAATAGCTGCTAAATGTAGTCATATGTAGGCGTACGCTAAGTGTGACTTTTGTAAATATAACAGATATCATATTAGCTGATGTTCAGTTGGAGAAGAAGGGTTAATGTGCTGTGTATCACAGCAACATACAAAACTTTCATTTAGCTGCATAGAATGCTCTTGTTGTAGGTCTTCTTGCTTCTTTCAAGATTATCATACATTCTTCAGGTAGATTGAGGTATCCAAATTCTAAGACATCAGGTGCCAGATTGCAAGATTGAGCTGTTGAGGGTTGGGATGTCTCACCCTACCATTGCTGTGTGTTGGATTTGAATAATTTGGCAGCTTCTTGTGAGGTCTTGTGTTGTATACCATGATTGGCGAGCACATGTTGGTGCGATTAGAAAGAGAGTTATTGAAGTCTGTCTGTTTCCTGAATACATAAGGTAGTAGTGGGAGAGGAGGAAAACCGTACACAAATATTCCTAACCAATTCATCCAGAGCATTGCCCTTGGATTGTGGGTGTTGATGTCTGGATGCGAAGCTTTGGCATTTTCCTTTGTTGCAAACAGGTCTATTTGGGGGTTACCCACCTTTGCGAATATGTTTGTAGTAAAGTACTGTGCATCTCCCATTCATGCACCTGCTGGTGTGTTCTGCCATGGTGTTCTCCTCTCATGGTATGTATTGTGCTAAGAGATGGATCTTGTGATTGTTGGCCTATTTCCATATTTTCTGTGCCAACTGACTGGGCCATTGCATGGAATGTGTTTATATGTAATACATAGCAGTCATATTGTCTGTGCGTAGAAGGACTGTCTTTCCTGTTATGTTTGTAAGAAAAGCTTTGAGAGCCATGGAAATGGCTAATAGCTCCAACATGTTCATGTGTAGCAACTGTAGTTGTGGTGTCCAGTGTCCCTGAACCACAATGTCCTTCATATGAGCTCCCCATCCCCAAAGTGATGCATCTGTTGTGATTGTTATTTGCGGGATTGGATCCTTGAAGGCTCTCCCTGCTAAAATGTTGTGATTGTTCCACCATGATAGAGCCTGATGAACCTTTGGTGAAACCAACACTATATCTTCCAGATTGCCTCCCACTTGTGACCACTGAGATGCTAACAACTCCTAGAGGGATCTCATGAGTAGGCGGGAAAGAGGTACTCTTGGTATATAAAAAGCCATCATTTCTAAAAGTTTCATTATTGTTTTCACTGGTAGGTGATGATGTGGCTGAAAAAAGATCCAGTTTGTTCAGGAGACTGAGAACCCTTTGGGGATTGGGGTAAACTGTCCCCGAAATGGTATTGAGAATTGACCCCCGATAAGGTTGAATTTGGGATGGATGGAGATGTGATTTTGTCACACTGATTGAAAACCCCAATTGATACAAGTTACTTACCTTCGGTAACGATGTATCTGTAAGAGGCATAAGTTAGTTATAGATTCCTTACCTTAGAATTACCCCCAGGCGTCAGACTGGATCCGGAGAATTTTTACTTAGCAGTACCCCAGCGCGTCGATGTGTAGCGTCAGTCGACTCCGCATCCGTCGTCGCCGGGATGATGCTGCAGTGCCTACTGAGATCCCGCCCCTGCGCGCTGAAGTCAGTTCTGACACGACTTTCCACGCCAGAAGCGCAGAGCCATGAAAGACACTGACCACTGGTGCGCCACAACTAGGGCCCTGTAAGGGAGTCCCTATCACTAGAAATCAGTTCGCAGAGTGGGGAGGATGGGTGGGGCGGTAAGGAATCTATAACTCACTTATGTCTCCTACAGAACTTGTTCATCTGAAAGAGACAGTTATAGATACCTTACCTTAGAATAGATACCCCAGCAATACCAACCCCGGAGGAGGGACTGCCAACTAAGTTCACACCAGAAAGTCCTGGAGGACAGGATGGGCAAAATAGCCACCCCTCCGGACCTGACTGTCCAGGCAGTAATGTCTGGTAAACGTGTGCATAGATGCCCACGTGGCTGCCTAGCAGATGTCAAGAAGGGGGAATCCACGTGCCAAAGCAGTGGTTGCTGCTGTAGCGCTAGTAGAATGAGCACGCAGTCCCACTGGAGGTTCCTTTTTCGCTAAAGTGTAGTAGATTTTAATAGAACAGACAACCCATCAGGAGATAGTACGCTTCTGAACAGCCCCACCTTTCTTGGCACCTACATAGCCAAAAAAGAGTTGATCATCCACCCGGAAATCTTTTGTGCGGGGAAGTAGAATAACAGCGCATGTTTTGGGTCCAGACGGTGGAGTCTCTCCTCCTCCTTGGAAGGGTGCCGAGGTGGAAAAAAGGTGGGCAAAGTGATCGTTTGTCCTATGTGAAATGGTGTAACCACTTTAGGAAGGAACAAAGGCCTCGTGCGAAGCACCATTTTGTCCAGATGCACAGAGAAGGGGGCTTGGAAAATAGAGCCTGAAGCTCACTCACCCTGCGAGCAGAGGGTGATAGCAACAAGAAAGGCAGTTCTTAGAGTGAGGAGCCTGAGAGGACAGTTGTGAAGAGGCTCGAAAGGAGCGCACATAAGGTAAGCTAAAACAAGATTCAAGTCCCACTGAGGCATTATGAAAGGAGATGGAGGAAAGAGATGAGTAATGCCCTTAAAGTATCTATTTACAATAGGGGACTTGAATAATCTGGTAGCCGAAGGAAAGCACAAATAGCTGCAAGATAGCCTTTAAGAGTGCCCAGAGCAGAGCCCTGCTGGGCCAAAGAAAGTATGAACAAAAGAACCTCAGAAAGAGGGGCAGAAAGGGGATCCACAGCCTTCGCTGTGTACCAAGCCACTAACATGTTCCATCAACAGGTGTATACCGTTTTAATGAAGGGACGCCTGGCTGCCAAGATGACATTACAGACTTCGGGCGGAAGGTCAAAAGCGGTCAACTGTCGCAGCTCAAACTTCACGCACGTAGGTGGAGACTGGACAGGTTCAGGTTGAGGACCGTCCCCTGTTGCTGCGACAGAAGATCATCCCGAAGGGACAGTTTGATTGGAGGATCGATGGCCATGCTCAGGAGCTCGGGGTACCAGACTCTTAGTGCCCAGTCCGGAGCCACAAGAATGACTTGGGCCCGGTCGCGCTTGATCTTCTACAGCACTCGGGAAAGAAATGGTACAGACGGAAAGGCGTACAGGAGGACGCAGTTCCACTTGTGACAAAGTGTTGAAGAGCGAGCACCGACTTGGAAACTCCAACGCACAAAACTGCTGACGTGCGTTCTCTTCGGTGGCGTATAGATCTAACCAAGGCTCTCCCCACCGCTGAAAGAGAACTTGCACCACCTCAGAGTGAAGATGCCACTCGTGATCCACCAGGCACCGACAGCTGAGTTTGTCCGCCCTGGCGTTGCCCTGGCGTTCAAGGAACCTGCCAGGTGTTGAACCACCAGGGTGATTCCTTGATGTTCCAGCCATGTCCAGAAGCGAAGAGCCTCTTGACATAGGGTCCACGACCCCACCCCGCCCTGTTTGTTGCAGTACCACATGGCGGTGGTGTTGTCTGTGAACACCTGCACTACCTTCCCTTTCAGAGAGAGCAGGAATGCTTTCAGTGCCAGGCTGATCGCCCGGAGCTCCAACAGGTTGATATGGAGCCGGGATTCCGCCGGAGACCAGACCCCTCTGATCTCTATCTCTCCTATGTGGCCGCCTCATCCCAGGAGTGACACATCGGTCACCACTGTAAGGTCTGGTTGGGCAAGGGAGAGGGATCTACCTCTGACCCAGACTGGGTTCGTTAACCACCACTGCAATTGTTGTGCAGTTCCCTCCGAAATCTGGACGTAGTCGGAAAGATTTCCCATATGCTGTGTCCACTGGAACTTCAGGTCCCACTGCAGAGCCCGCATATGCCACCGGATATGATCCACCAGCAGGAGGTCATGAGGACCAGCAGCCTCAGGGTCATTCTCACCTAAATCCTGGATAGAGGCTGAAAGATCGGTATCATAGCCCGAATATCCCGGACTCGCTGCTCGGGAGGATAGGCCTGAAACTGCACTGTGTCTAGAACAGCTTCGATGAAAGGGAGAGTCTGCGAGGGAGTCAGGTGTGACTTCAGCACGTTGATAGTGAACCCCAGCGAGTGCAGGAGGTCCGCCATAGTCTGGAGGTAGGAGACCACAACCTGGGGCGAGCCTGCCTTCAACAACCAGTCGTCGACATGGGGGAAGACTGGAACCCCTGATCTGCGCAGATGAGCTGCAACCACCGGCATCACTATCGTGAACACCCGAGGGGTACTGGTAAGGCCAAAGGGGAGCACGGTGAACTGAAAATGCTTGTGGCCTACCGTGAACCGCAGATAAGAGGCTGTGGGCTGGCATGACGGGAATATGGTAATGGCGTCCTGCAAGTCCAACGCCACCATCCAGTCTCCAGGGTTGAGCCAACGTGAGCATTTTGAACTTCTCCTTAGAATAGGACGCAGGCCTTTGTCCTTCTTGGGCATCCGAAAGTAGCAGGAATAGCAACCACGACCTACTTCTGGAGCAGTGGCCCTCTCTATAGCTCCCTTGGACAAGAGAGCTAAGATTTCCTGGCGGAGAAGCACCAAATGATCCTCCGACATGCGATCGAAAGACGGTGGCATGGAGGGAGGGGTAGTCTCGAAGGGGAGGAAGTAGCCCCTTTAGACTATTTGCAAAACCCACCTGTCCAACATGATGATTTCCAGTGGGGGAAGTGATGGCGAATCCTGCCGCCCACTGGCCGTTGATGGCCATGAAATGTCAGACTAGGAGGGTTTGGAGGCTGCAGCGGGGTGGGGGGTTGGTGGTCTGGCCCATCTGCTGACTCCCAGCCCCGCAAGGTCACTGGGTCCCACTTCCGCAGCCACGCAGAAGCTGGGCAGCTTGCGTGAACCAGTGGCTAGACTAGGCCGGACGTGGCTGGGCACCCCTTCGGTAGCCACGAAAGGGGCGAAAAGCAGACGGAAAAACGCAGCGAGGCCCAAAGATCTGTCCGTAGCCCGAGAATCTTTAAAGCGCTCCAACGCAGAGTCTGCTTTGTCACCAAAAAGACGACGGCAATCAATGGGCATGTCGAGCAAAGTTGACGGGACATCCCCTGAAAAACAAGATGTCCTTAACCAGGCGTAGCGCCTAAGGGCTACCGACATGGCAATTGTTCTGCCTAGTGATTCGGTGGAATTCAGTCCACATCTAATCGTGAATTTAGCTGCGTCTCTTCCTTCTGCCACTGCGGGGAGAGAGCGGCCCAGGCCTCCTCCTGGCACTGAAGCAGCACCTGCTCAACCATATCCTAGATGGTATGGGAATATAGGCCCTAGAGGCACACAGTATTCACGGACCGCAGAGCCAAGCTGGAGGAAGAGAACATGCACTTCCCAAGGTGATCCATCTTCTTGGATTCCCTATCTGGGGGAGCAAAAGGGAATGCGCCCTTTGAAGAAGAGGCTTGGACCACCACGTTCTCGGGGGAAGGGTGTTGGGTGAGGACAACTAGGTCGCCCGGGGCCAGGCGATGGCAGTGGCAATCATCCTTTCCACAGGAGCCCCTGTGCTGGGCTTGAACCAGGTGCCCAGGATGGCGTCAGTGAGGGGCAGAAGGGGTTCAGAGGATGTTGCAGCAGGCTGAAGCACCTGTCAGGAGGTTAGTCCTGACAGCCACTGAAGGGAGCTCCAGGCCCAAGGCCTTGGCCGCCCTTCACACCACCACAGCATAGGATGCTCCCTCCTCCTTAGCCACGGTAGGGGGAGAAAGCATGCCAAGGTCTGGAGAAGTGTCCAGACCACTGGGGTCACCCAGGTCCTCTCCACAGTCCGGCTCGTCTACATGGTCTGCTAAAGGATTCAGCGACCCCCTCCAGTCCTCATCACCACCTTCTGGGCAGTAAGCAACACCAGGGATGAACAGGGAAACAAAAGTACCCTCCGGCGTCAAATCAGACGTTGGTCTGGCTCCATCTCAGGGGTGATGATGGGGACGGCGCCGTCGCCAGGATCGGCGCTGGGGGAGGTCCAGTGAGATCAACCGGCGTCGATCCGGATCCAGGCCTGGATCCGCGGGGGCTGTCCGGTGCTGGAGCCGCCAGCATCGAAGGCCCAGGGCCCCCCAACCGGCACCGCGGGGCCCGAAGGCGCGCCGGCGGAGTCGGGATGCCCAAAGACTAGGTGGAGGGCCTCTTAGAAATTGCGGAGTTGGGCAGGGGACGCTCCGGCTCCTGGAAACGGGGTAGGCGCGGAGTCGTCCCATAAGTTGGCCACGGAGACAGAGCCTTACTAAGACGATGCTCCGAATCCCGCGTTGCGTCAGCTGACCGACGTGGAAGGGGGGGAAGAGCGAACAGCACCAGTGCTTCTTCGCCTTCTTTTTGGACTTACCCGAAGACCTCAAACTTTCAGTGCGACGAGGTGTGGGGACTCCGCGAGCAGCCTTGAGGCCTTCCTCTCGAATGAGACCAGGAACGACGCAGAGCTGACCGCCGGGCCTCCAATAACTTTCAGGATCGCTCCCGCAAAGACTTTGGATTCATGGCCTGGCAGTCGGAGCACGACTTCGGGTCGTGGTCGAGCTCCAGACACCAAAGGCACACGAGGTGCAGATCAGTCACAGACATCAGCTTGTGACAGTAGTTGCAGGGCTTGAACCAGGTCCGGCATTTGGACAGGAGTCGACAGAGTCGAAAAAGAAGTTGAGAAAACTTCGAAAAAAGCTAGTAAAAAATATTACTAAGGGGTAACTCTTTCCGGATTTGCACTAGGCTGGCGCGGAGAAAGAAAGCTGACGTCAGCGCTCAGGGGCAGCGTCTAAGTAGGCACTGCAACATCATCCCGGCAATCACGACGCCGACAACGGACGTGGAGTCGACCGACGCCACCTACCGAAGCGCAAGGGTACTGCTAAGAAAAAAATTCTCCGGATCCAGTCTGACGCCTGGGGGTAATTCTATGGTAAGGAATCTATAACTAACTGTCTCTTTCAGATAGGAAGTATTTTCTGTGATAAAGGTTTTTGCTGCTCCTCTACCTTGGTACTTCCGAAAGGGCTGTTTCTGTGTAGTGGTTTGTAAAGCACCTATTTACTTTGCAGTATCTGTGTCTTTTTTAATCTTGTCTAGTTGATCATCTACTGCAGACCCAAAAAGATGTTTTCCATCAAAAGGCACATTTAAAATATGTTGGTGTACCTCAGGTTTGAAGCCAGAAATATGTAACCACACATGCCTTCTGAGCATAATGGAAATATTTATGCCCCTAGCTGCAGTGTTAGCTCCATCTAAGGCACATTTGATGGTAGCTTTTGAAATCATCTTCCCTTCATTAACTAGATCTTCCGCCTTCTTCCTGTATTCCTCTGGAAGATTTTGCAGGCACTCCTGTACATTGTCCCAGGTAGCTCTGTTACAGCGTGAGAAGAGTCCCGCAGAGTTTGCAATCTTCCAATGGTTTGCATGGCCTGTTGCAACTCTCATTGCTGCAGCGTCTATTCTTTTGTGCAGCAGCTCTCTTCCAAGCAGTTGTGACAACTGGTGAATCTGCAGGTGGGTGACCTTGAATACATATATTGGGTCGTTTAGTGTGGTGTTTTATTTTACTGGGTCATTGAACACCTCTTTAGCCACATTTAGAATGGATCCAATCATGGGCAAATATTGGACAGTTCTTTCTCAGTGTGATAGTGTTTCAACCAGAAAATCACTTTCCTCCTCTGTTGAATGCATGGGGACCTTATGATATTCTGCAGCTCTTTGTATGACACTGTGATAGGAAGACGTCTCATTGGGGGAGAATGTTTGGGGGCACAGGTGGGTCGATGTCATAATCTGGCAGCACCTTATCATAGTCTTCCCATGGGTCAGGTGTCTCATCAGTACTGGGTGTAGCCTGGGAGTCAATGTCATGTATTTCTCCCTCTTCTCCTCCTTGTGGAGATGGTGAGCAAGTGTGAGGTGCAGCAGGTACACTAAACTATAGGGCTTGTGTCTCTATCTTCTTGAATTATAATCTTTTGTGGAAGCTCAGAAAGTTGTCCCTCTTATGGTTTTCTTTTTGTAGCTTCCTCTCTCTTTTTTTAGCATGAACTGTTGTAGTCCCTCAAATACTACCCCTTGATCTTCAGTGGGTTTAGTACTTTGTACTTTCTGTTTCTTGTGTGCGGTTGTACTTTTAGAAAATGTCTGTGCTTTAGTCCTGGAATCATGGCTTTAGTTCTGCTTAGAAAAGTGTCTGTGGTGTTTCTCAGAAATTCTGTTCTGAAGTTTCAGACTTTGTTCCCCTCAAATCCGAATGCTTTTTTTTTGGCTCTGATGTGGGTGTCTTGGAGCTGTTTGGTGCAAATGTTTTTATCGGCTCCGTTTGATGCCTTGGTTTCGAAGGCTTGGTCGGAGTCAATGTGGTCTTCGGTGCCGTAATAGTTTTGGAACCATCCCCTTTTTGATGCCTGGCCACCCTATCAGGATCAAGAATACTCTCGTCCTTTCTCGGTTCCGAGGCTTGGTCACGGTGTCAGTCTGAACCAAAGGTTGTGGCGAACCATGTTGGGGTATTGGTGGCGGCGAATGTATAATACTTTTATGAGGGGTAGTAATACTCATGGTATGTGGCATTTTGGTCGCCGGTCCGAGTGTGTGGAAGAACTAGCTCCGGTACGAGTGTGTGGAAGAACTAGCTCCGGTACAACTAAAATCACCGACGCCAGTTCTTCCCCAGAAGATACTTCGGATGCGGATTGGTACGGGTTGGCTATTACCATCCGGCCTCCTGGTGGAGTGCCTGCTTCGCTGTCCATGTCGCAGCTGAACTCAGCCTCAGCTGTGTGCTACATATTAAATGCAAGCCGTCGATCTTGTGATCGAAGAGTCTTTTTGTTTTGAAACAATGCGCAGGCTGCGCAGTGTTCTTTGTGCTCTGGAGAGAGGCACAAGTTACAGACGTCGTGTGAGTTGGCGTGTGCGTACTTGGCTTTGCACCGAGGACTCAGTTTGAAGAGTTCTTTCTTCGTCTCCATCATCCAGAGATGATCATTCTTGACAGTTGAGTGTATTCGGAATCCAGGAAGTCATTCTCCAGTGTAGAAACAGATTCAGGTGATTACTTTTTTCCTGTAGGCGGTGTGGGGCGAATCTTGAACAGCTTTGACGTAATCCGTCCGAGCTCAGAGGCAGAAAAAAACTTTCTGAGGAACAAAAGATTTCGACATGTGAAATGCCTCAACGGGGAGTCGAATCGACGCACGACTCCGATCATAAAGCTTCTTCGAGAAAAACAACTTGCTAAGTCCGGGCCCAAAACTAGATAGCAAGAGTTTGCAAAGCATGTTTATTTGCAGCCAACACATGCTACGAATATTATGTACCCAGCCAAAATAAAAAAAAATACTTGGGTATCAGTTTTGGGTGGGTAACAAAAAGATAGTGATAGGTATAATCGATGGTAAATGATAACAATAACCGGAAAGTACATACATTCATCACTTACATATTTACAACTGGAAATTGTCAGTAGGAAGGGGATCAGAGTGTGGTTAGTCTTTACTAGGAATCTTGCAGTACAGGTGTTCTTTAAAACAATCTTGAATGTGGACATGATCAGACTGAAAGCAAGTCTGTAATAACAGCAATGCATTGGATGGGTCCCTGCAAACTGGATTCCCGAATCTTGATGCTGCAGATGAAGGTTGGGCTGTCACTGGGAGATTTTTTTTATTGGCTGTGTGTAATATTAGAGTAGAAAAATAATGGCAATTTCAGAGAGGTAGACTGAGAATGGTCTGTTAACAGCTTTGAAAACCAGGTTGAACATCTTGTTTTTGGTTTATTGTCGGTTTTTGGCTAACAACCAGAAAACATGAAGCGATATTAAATATAAGCATCCCCTACGAGGTCGCACAGAATCCTTGTGCAAAATTTGGAACTTTAGCCAAGTGACAGAAGGATTATGGTGAAGCACTGGGGGAATACAACACCAACAAGCTATTGCTGGAGTCATGTTTGCTCAGGACTGGTGCAGTAATCAGCGTCGGTTTAGTGTGGAAAGGAATGTTGGTTAAGAGAATACTTGGGTCATTCTTAGGGGCGCCCATACCCCAATTCCTATTGCTAGTCATCAGCGGTAGAACCAGAAATTTGTGGGTTCTTCTTCCTCCACTTTGAAGGTTTATGCTTCAGTGCTGGGTGGTGCCACAAGTTCAGGACCAAAACCATCAGTGAAATTCCAGGCATTATGCTGTGGTTTCAAGGTCTATAACACTAGAGAACCTGACACTAAGAGCCATTGTGGCACAAGTTACACACTCAGTTAACTATAACAGAGGTAATGATGGCAACATTGAGGGCAGGAATGAAAAGGTACAATGTCCATTTCTAAATCTGAAAAGGTGACAGGATAAATCCTCAAATTTGTGAGTCATCTATACAGCCTAAACATTTATGCTGAATACTAAAGTTCAAAGCCACAGGAAGTCAAATTGCTGAAGAATCCTGATCTCTAGTGAGTGTTTATTCAAGTGCCAGTCCTGACAATAAGCATGCTTTTGAATCAGATGGCAGAAAAAGACAATCTAAAGATGACGTCCACAGTATGCTGTATTATGGATTTCAGGTCAACTTGAGTCAAAATGACAAGGTCCATGTTCATCACCCACAGAACTTTACATGTACAAAGTGGTGTTCAATGAACCAAAACACAAGATAGAAAAATGATAACATGTTAATGTAGAACATCCTGTTGCACCACAAAATTGGGAGAGGTACCCTATTATATGTGAAAAGGGACAGGGTTACACAGTAGAATCAAGCACCAAGATCAGCAGTGTGAAATGGTGATCCTCCCCATAGAAGTAAAACATTGTGGTGTTTTAATTCTAAGTTTCAGTACAGTGGTCAAAGACGCGCTATTTGTGTCATGTGTTCCCTACAGGGCCTACTGTAGTTTTCCCTATGTTAGCCTGACTGTGCACGACATGGGCCACGTCAGCTTTGCACAAGTTACTACGTAATCATGTTTGCTTTTGTGCCACATTATATATTCATACAGAACCTACAGTTGTTTTCTCGTTCTGTTCTTTGCTGGGATTTAGTCTGAACAGCAGACAAGGTCAAACAACAACGTCCCTTGTTATTATGTTCTGGTCAGGCATCCGCACTAGACACAAAACAGTAATGCAGCTGTAGTTTATGAACATGTTAACCTTGTCGCATAGGTATGCACATCACTGTAACACACAGAGATCAATTTTTCCTGAGAGAAGATTACGGCTGTATTTGAGATGTAATACATTCCTCTGTGTATGCGAAGGTATGTGGTCCGCTGCTAAACCTAGAGATCTTTGCTGTATAATCAGTTTTGCTTCTGTAGAAGGGAAGGGGGTTAGGCTATACTGTCTTATAATAGGACAGTGCTTTTTATAATCTATGGTTTATGGACAATGCTGATGGTATTTTTGCTAGGCAATTGTTTTCTTATTGTGGCCCAAATACTGCATTTCAGAGCACGATAGTTTAAATAAACATTTCAAACTTCCTTCGTGTCTCTCTCATATATTCTTGTGGACGAGTACAAGTGATTGAGCGAAAGGGAGTGTCTTGTCACCGCGATCCTTCAGAAGTGTCGGGAGTGTTTTGTTCTGGGGTGTCAAATCACTTGTTCCTCTGGGTACGAGTAGGAGGGCAAGTGAGACACTATAGCTACTCGGACTCGGGCTCATGGTACTGAGGTGGTATGGAGACTCAGTCCCTAACTACTGATGTTCTATGATCCCAAGTATAGTTCTGTTCCTGAGCAGAATCCCTGCAACATTGGCACAACCCTAAAATATGTCAGTTGTATTTCTCTTTTACACACATTGAAGCTCAAAATAAGCTGGCCATGTCCACAAAAATCAGATGCTATCCAGACATATACTCCAGCCAACAGACACGGAGATGGAACAAGGTATATTTTACCCTAACAAAACATAATAATTAAACTTTTCTTGCATAAAAATAGCTTTGTGTAACACTTTGTAATGGAATGTGTAACTCATAATTAAATACAGAAGACTTGGCTCCCAATGACAGCTTTATAGTGAAAACAAACTGCATCAATAAAAGAAAATCTGCAATGAATACTTACAAAACAATAACAATACTCAAATGCTTGCATCAGATTTCAGAGGAATGCAATTTGCATTTTTATGGAACATAATGTTTAAGATAATTATATATATATATATATATCTTGTTTTAAAAACATAATTCAATCATATTTATTGATACAGTAGATTAGTAAAAACTGATTGAGAAAAATAAAATAAAAGGATATTAACAATACATTATTATTTAATAGTACACACTTTGAAAATGAAAATACTTTAAATATCTTTTTTCTAATTTTCAATGCCACCTTAAAGCCAGAAATCCCTGGCGGCAATACTGAGGTGTAAATGACACAATTTGAGGGCTGCTTATGAATTTACCTCTGTGATAATTAGCTGCAAAGAAGAACAAGAACTAACTTAAGACAAAAGGGTACCCTATTGTAGACAAAAGATTATACACAGAATAGGGACCATTCGATATTCAACAGACAGGAAACAAAAGACAGCATTTGTTCAAATGATTTTTTTCACAGTAAAGATATGGAGTACAAATACAAATGCTGACAGATATTGCTTTATATCCAATCAAAAGGGTATTTTTCTTTTCTGCTTATTATCCACACATTTCGGGAACAGTGATGTACTGTCAGTTTAAAGCTGCAAGATAAAAGCTATACAATCACTTTTGAGACATTTAAAAAAAGACTATTTACATTTTTCCTTAGGTTGAAAGTCTACATAGCCAACACGTTACAATCACAGAATACCCACATATAATGATAACGTGTAGCTAAATCTTGTGATGTAGGAACTGCAAATGCAGAGGGAGTGAATGCAAAGTTCATGTTTTTTTCTTGTGCAACCCCATCTTCGGCATCAACAGCCTTAAGCTCTGCAACAGAATACGTCCTCCTGGTTTCCCTATGGTAAGATCTCCACCACTCATCGCCTTTCCCTTTTGGCATTCTTACGTCGGATCTGCGAAATGAAAACATTAAAATGTGACATAGTGGGTATATTTACAATACTTGCGTATGTATCCCTGCCTTACTTCACATATTCTCCACACGATTTCTGAACCTTGAAACCTCTAACTACAAGAACTGGGTACAACATTGATACAAATACCGTCTAGCTCCTTAAGTCCAGGTGTCCGAGTTATCGTTCCACTACTCTGTACTATTCTAGCATGAGGGAGTGGAGCAAAATGTGTTGCCGCAATTATCCGACACCGCATGGTCTCAGCTCTCGCATGCTTAATTCACTGTAAAGGAAGACGCGATGACTTACCTTTACTGACACTTTTTATGTTATATTTGTTTACTGTTCTGCACGTTCCACCATTTTGAAGATCCTCAAGCCGTCAGACTAGGTAGGAAAACTTTCAATAAAATCCATACTACGTGGCAGGGGTGCCGAAGTACCTCCCTCAAAGTGGAACCAAAGGTCCGTAAAGGTGCCACTTGTGCTGGTGACCTCACATTCAACTAATTCTCATACTCAAGAGAGGTATAGAGAAAAAGACAAAGCCACAAACACATATTAACGTGTTGCCAAAGGCCAACTACTTACTCCAAAGTGCCCAGGTGGGAAAGAAATGATGATCCTCTAGGGAGTAAAATATCCTGTAGAAAAATGTTACCAGAGGTGAAGTAACTTCTTTTTCTAATGGATATTTCCTAACCCCATATTCGTCTTGTATAAAAGACCTATGCAGAAAAGCTTACCTTACGATGAGGGTCTGAGAAGCCCCAAGCAATATGTCCTAAACCAAGATATTTTGAGGCTTTGCTTAGACAAACAAGCTGCACTTCACACTTCAAACCCCAACAATGTTTTGTGAGAGTATAAAGAAATAGTCGAGATGGAATCCAGTAGAGTTCTACAACACACTCCTCCAGAAAGCAGATTCATCTGCCTGGTCTTTTATGAAGTAAGTTGCAATTGCTTCTGGTGGTTCTTTTGGAGCCAAGCAGAGGAGGACCCAACTGGATAGTGTTTGTTTTGTCACCAAGCTTTCCCTTAGTGTCTGAGAATCCAGTAAATAGTTGATGATTCATCTGAAATACTTTAGACATATACAACTAAAAACGCAAAGCTCTTCCATCATCACTTATATGCTTGTGTTCTCCCACTATGGTCGAAATTGGCCTCTGAAAAAAATGCAGAGGAAGTGAGAGTGCCAGCTGAAAAAGTGACATTACTCTTGGCAGAAAGAAGGACAAGCTTTCTGAATGACTGGACGTGTTTATGGAGATTTACCTGACTGTGCTTGTAATTCTTCAGCTGCAGTGGCTAAAGTTATACCCGTTAGGAATCCTGTCAGAAAATGTGACTAGACAAATAGAACACGAGCCGAGGTTCACAAGGAGGTTTCATTAAGTCATCTCAAAATTCAGGTAGCACAACTGCATTAAAAAGGGCTTAGGGAGCTATTTGCCCGCACCTTCAAAAGCCGCTAAATACTGTTCAGCAGTGAACGTATTTCATCCATTCCTAGCCAACCACAGAGCAAACTCAACAATCATATGGACTTCTGTCATTTCACAAACTTGCAAATCCTCCACATTACAATAATTAGTAAATGGTTTTACAGTGAGTGCGAAGTTAATTCTCTAATATGAAACAGCATACGGAGTTAAATGTTTCTGCAAAATCACCTAGCTTGACGAATGAGGTTCTGAAGATTTAGATGCAAATTTTTATCCCTTGTTGAGAAAGGAGATCCTCCCCTCAAAGGTAGTTTTCGCAGCATCAATACACTGTGTTCAATAGAGCTCAGTACACAATATTCTTCATATCCAAAAGAACAAGTTAATTACCTTCGGTAATGCCTTATCTGGTAGAGACTCTATCTAGCTGCAGATTCCTTAGAGTAGAATATTCCTCAGACACCACACTTGTTCCAGAAAGCCTCGAGCAGTATACCTGTGTGCAGGTAGGTGGGGCATGACTCAGTGTCGGTGCCATAGGCGTCGTCCACGCTGGCCGTGACTTACATGGTGCCTATATTTACATCATCCCAGCACGCTGACTTCTTGTGTGTCAGAAACATGGGACTATGGCAGAAGGTCAATGACCAGTGTGCAGATTCTAAGGACCTACAAGGACCTTTTATGGTGGAAAAGTCCCATTTGCAGAACAGGGAGGAGGAGACGGTTGGTAAGGAATCTGCGGCTAGATGCACAAGTTACTTACCTTCGGTAACGATATATCTGTAAGAAACATTAGTTAGTTATAGATTCCTTACCTTAGAATTACCCCCAGGCGTCAGACTGGATCCGGAAAGTTTTCGTCAGCAGTACCCCTGCGCGTCGGAAGGTGGCGTTGTGCGGCTCCGCGTCAGTCGTTGTGGTCGCCGAGATGTCGTTGCGACAGCTAATTAGACGCCGCCCTCGCGCGCTGACGTCCGTTCTGTACACGACTTTCTGCGCCAGGAACGCAGAGCCATGCAACATACTGACCACTGGTGCCTTGAAACTAGGGCCCTGAAAGGTATGACCTTAACCCTAGAAATCAGTTCGCAGAACGGGGAGGATGGGTGGGGCGGTAAGGAATCTATCACTAACTAATGTTTCTTACAGATATATCGTTACACAAGTAAGTAACTTGTGCATCTGAAAGAAACACGTTAGTGATAGATTCCTTACCTTAGAATAGATGCCCCAGCAATACCAACCCCGGTGGTGGGTCTGCGAACCAAGATCACACCAGAAAGTCCCGGAGAACAGAACGGCCAAAGAAGCAGTCTCTCTGGACTTGGCTGTCCAGGCAATAGTGCTTAGTGAAAGTGTGCAGCGAGGCCCACGTAGCTGCCTGACAGATGTCTTGCAGGGGGACACCACGTCCCAATGCGGTAATGGCTGCAGTCGCCCTGGTGGAATGGGCGCGCAGCCCCACCGGAGGTTCCTTTTTAGCCAGAGAATAACAGGCTTTAATACACAATACGACCCATCGAGAGATAGTCCGCTTGTGTACGGCCCGACCTTTCTTGGAGCCCACGTAGCCAACAAAGAGCTGGTCATCCACCCGGAACTGTTGTGTGCGGTTGAGGTAAAAGGAAAGAGCACGTTTTGGGTCCAGACGGTGGAGCCTCTCTTCCTCTCTGGAAGGATGCGGAGGTGGAAAGAAAGTGGGCAAAGTGATGGTCTGCCCGATGTGAAAGGCAGTAACAACCTTTGGCAGAAAGGATGGACGTGTCCTGAGGACAACCTTGTCCGGATGGACAGAGAGAAAAGGAGGTTTACAAGAAAGAGCCTGGAGCTCACTCACTCTCCTGGCAGAGGTGATGGCAACCAGAAAAGCAGTCTTTAGAGTCAACAAACGAAGAGGACAGTTGTGAAGAGGCTCAAAGGGAGCGCACATTAAATATGTGAGAACCAGGTTCAAGTCCCACTGAGGCATCACAAAGGGAACAGGAGGAAAAAGGTGGGTAATGCCTTTAAGGAATCTGTTAACAACAGGGGATTTGAAAAGAGAGGGCTGATCAGGGAGCCTGAGAAAGGCCGAAATAGCAGAAAGGTAGCCCTTGATAGTGCCCAGAGCAGAGCCCTGCTGGGCCAAAGAAAGAAGGAACAGTAGGACCTCAGAAAGAGGGGCAGAAAGGGGATCCACAGCCTTTGCTGTGCACCATGCCACAAACTTGTTCCACCTGCAGGCGTATACCAACTTAGTGGAAGGACGCCTGGCTGCCAGAATGACATCACAGACTTCAGGAGGCAAGTCGAAAGGAATCAAGTGCTGCCGCTCAATCTTCACGCAAAGAGGTGGAGACTGGACAGGTTCGGGTGGAGGACCGTCCCCTGCTGCTGCGACAGAAGATCCTCCCGAAGAGGCAGTCGAATCGGGGGATCGATGGTCAAACTGAGTAGCTCGGGATACCAAACTCTTCGAGCCCAGTCCGGAGCCACAAGAATGACTTGGGCCCGGTCGCGCCTGATCTTCTTCAGCACTCTGGGCAGAAGTGGTATAGGGGGAAAGGCATACAACAGACCGCAACTCCACTCGCGGCGAAAAGCGTCGCTGAGCGAGTGCCGCCTTGGAAATTCCAACGCGCAGAATTGCTGACATTGCGTGTTCTCTTCGGTGGCGAATAGATCTAACCAAGGCTCTCCCCACCGTTGAAAGAGACCTTGCGCCACATCGGAGTGAAGACGCCATTCGTGATCCATCATGCACCTGCGGCTGAGCTCGTCCGCCCTGGCGTTCAGAGAACCTGCCAGGTGTTGAACCACCAGGGAAATGCCCTGATGTTCCAGCCATGTCCAGAGGCGCAGAGCCTCCTGACATAGGGTCCACGACCCCACCCGCCCTGTTTGTTGCAGTACCACATGGCGGTGATGTTGTCTGTGAACACCTGCACTACTCTCCCCTTGACAGAGGGAAGGAATGCCTTCAGTGCAAGTCGGATCGCCCGAAGCTCCAGAAGGTTGATATGGAGCCTGGACTCCCCCCGGAGACCAGAGGCCTCTGATCTCCGCCTCTCTCATGTGGCCGCCCCATCCCAGGAGGGACACGTCCGTCACCACTGTGTGCTCCGGTTGGGGAAGGGAGAGGGATCTGCCATTGACCCAATGCTGGTTTGTAAGCCACCACTGCAACTGTTGAGCAGTGCCCTCCGAGATCTGGACGTAATCGGACAGATTCCCCTGATGCTGCGCCCACTGGAACTTCAGGTCCCACTGCAGAGCCCCCATATGCCATCTGGCATGTTCGACCAGCAGGATGCAGGAGGCCATGAGGCCCAGCAGCCTCAGGGTCATCCTGACCGAAACCCAGGATAGAGGCTGAAAGATCGGAATCATAGCCTGAATATCCTCCGTCCGTGGCCGCGCTGAGACTGTTGCTGCGCAGGCCTGTGGCTCTGAAGCGAACGTGTCGGGGCACCCCTTTTGTGGCCACGAAAGGAGCAAAAAGCAGAAGGCGGAGGAGGGCGCGTGGCGGAAAGGCCCAGGGACTTGGCTCTAGCCTGCGAGTCCTTAAAGCGCTCCAACGCACTATCTGCTTTATTGCCAAAAAGGCGAATGCCATCAAAAGGCATGTCCATCAGGGTGTTCTGGACATCCCCCGAGAAGCCAGTAGTCCTCAGCCAGGCGTGGCTACGGAGCGCCACTGTCGTGGAAATCGCTCTGCCCAGCGAGTCGGCGGTGTCAAGGCCACATCGATCGTGAACTTTGCTGTGTCTCTCCCTTCAGCGATAGCCTGAGAGAGCACTGCCCGGGCCTCCTCCGGACACTGAGGCAGCACCTGCGCAACCGTATCCCACAGAGAGTGGGAATAACGGCCCAAGAGGCATGCGGTGTTCACAGACCGCAGCCCTGAACTGGCGAAAGAGAAAATCTTCTTCCCAAATTGTTCCAGTTTCTTGGATTCCCTATCCGGGGGTGCAGTAGGGAAAGCGCTCTGGGATGTGGAGGCTTGGACAACCAAGCTCTCAGGGTTGGGGTGTTGGGAGAGGAAAAGGGGGTCGCCCGTAGCCGGGCGATGGCGTCGGGCCACGTTCCTATCCACAGGAGCCCCTGTGGTGGGCCTGGTCCAGGCCCTGTGGTGGGCCTGGACCAGGTGCCCAAAAGAACTTCAGAAAGTGCTTCATTAAAAGGCGGCAGTGGCTCCGCAGAGGTAGCTGCCGGCTGAAGCACTTCTGTCAGGAGGTTAGTCCTGACGGCCACTGTAGGGAGCTCGAGGTGGAGGGCCCGCCCTACGCAACACCACGGCGTAACTTGCACCCTCCTCCGTAGCCACGGTAGGAGGAGTGAGCATGCCAAGGTCAGGAGAGGTGTCAAGACCACTGGCATCCCCCAGTTCTTCTGTCCAGTCCGGGTCTAACTCACACTGTGCGGTGAGAGGGTTCTCAGACCCCTCCCAGTCCTCCCCTTCCTCCGAAGGCTGATGAACAGGCCGAAAATAAGGAGGATGGACAAAGGGTCCCATCGGCGTTCCGGCGCCGTGTCCACTTCGGGGCTGAAACCGGGGACGACGTCGTCCGGCGGAGTGGGCGACGTCGGAAGTGGTGCCGGAGGGGTCGACGGAGGTGTCACTAGGTCAACCGGCGTCGACCGGGATCCAGGCCTAGATCCCTGGGGCCCTTGCGGCGTCAGGCCGGAGCCGACAGCGAAGCCGGGACCGGAACCGTCGGCAGTGGAAGACAAGGACCCCCAGTCGGGACTGCGGGCCCGAAGGCGCACCGGCGGGACCCGACGGCCCAAAGAGGCTGGCCATGGCTGACAGGAAATCCTGCAGCTGGGCCGGAGTCGCCGACGGACCCGGGAAGGGCGGGTAGGCCGACGGCGACACCGTAGGCTCCGCCGGAGCCGCGGGGGTGGCACCACCCTCAGCCGCGTCGCGCGAGGGGAAGTCAGAGAGCGATGGCGCTTCTTCGACTTCTTGTGATGCTTCGACTTACCTGACCCCGAGTGCGAAGACTTCGATCCCGACGAACGAGGATGGTGGCTCCGCGACCGGTCCCTCGACCTCCCACGGGACCTTGAGCGGCGCGACTGCCGGGCTTCAAGCAACTTTCCTCCACTGATATAGTGATTAAAGACACTTGTTCGAATTGATTCCCATTCCGATGTGGGGGAACTTATTAGAATAGCAATAGAATCTATAAAAGATTCAATGTTTGAGAACTTACCTGTGGTTGTAGTTTCTCGGGGTCAGGTCTGAAGACGAATTCAAGTCCTCCACTAATGCCAAAGAATGGTGTAAAAGGTGTCGATAGTTCGTGTATCTGTCTGCTTAGGACTGTTCCCTATATTGTTTCCTCCCTTAGCCCGACAAGGTGCGGGTGTCCATCGCCTCTAGCCATTGGAGCATTTCTCCTGATAGTGATGGGTAAGGATTGAATCATTATTATTGAATGTGAGTCTCGTTATGTAACAGCAAGGGTCTTGGGTTCTGTACGTGGCCTCTCTGGGGGAGCAGTGTATCGCGGTTACGCAAATTTCGTACCGCCTTGACACTCGGGCCTTTCCCACACGACATGGAGGGGGTTCACCAAAACTTGCCACACATTTGACTAGTTGCCTATGTGGGTACGAAATAATGAAGCTGAGGCTTCCCCATATTGCGGCTATGCCCCCTTTTGGGTACCTTTGGCGGTCGACGTCGGGGCCGTCCAAGTGATGAGCAGTCTCTTGGCGTTCTCCATGTTCGGCTTCACCGGGGGACAGATCTGGGATGCCACAGAGGGTTGTACGGTCCACTACGGGTTGCCTTATCTCTGGTGTCTTTTGACTGTGGTATGATGTGCACACGATTGTGGCACACTATGTTGCATCAAGTTGGACTGATGCACTTTCTTTGTGTTCTATCTTGTCTTTCTCTCCTAGGTTTTGATCCGGAGCGGTTTTAACTATTTGCCACACTGTAGGTTCAGACAGTTTGCTGGCCCGCCTTAATTTACTCTGAGGGTATTTGTTTTTATTCTCAATTCACGTGCACTTCACCACATTTTGTTGTTTCTGGTCCCGAAGAAGCGCCAATGACCCCTGTGGCAACAAGGGCGCGAAACATGTTGACCGACTTATTACACCCAGGCAAATTGAGCCTGATGGGGTAACACACTCTACCCACGGGGTTGCATATTACTATGGGTATTACCCCCCTTTTTAACCCCCTGGACAGTTTTTAATTCACGTAGCACGTACCTTTTCCCCTCTTTGTAGGACCCACACCCCACATACCCGCAGGCACCATCCGGCATTCCTCCTAAAAGATCTCCGATAAAGTGACCCTTCGGGGGACCCGTGGGGCATTGCAACGCCGGCCCGACGAGGAGCAAATGCCCGATGATGAAGCATGACATCCTTCGGGGTGTGTGAGGGCAACAGGAGGCAAGACCTGTTCTTTCCCTCCAACTAGTGGGTCTCCATTACACCTAGGTTTCTTTTTCTTCTTTATCTTTCTTTCTATGGGCTTTGGGTGATACGTTACACCCTGCCTCAGGAACAGTGTCCTTTTGTTTGGTCTGATGTTCAACATTACACACTGAATTTTTTTATGTGAACATGCGAATGATCTTTCCCTTTTGTTATTGTTAATTAGCACCTCAATATTGCACGATCTGGCACTCTAGGTGGAATGAGAAATAAAACCCTTTTGGGTCAGAATACGTTTCACCTAACTCTGTTCTATGGCTTTTGGTGCATCAATGAACATCTGGCCCAAAACGCAACAAACGCACATCATGCTTAAATCCTAGAGTCTTCAGTGCAGACCTGCTCAGACTTTGTAATACTTGTAATACTATCAATCCTGACAAAAAGCGAGACCTTAAAGAAAGATAGAAAAAATATTAAAACAGTTAATTATGAATCTTCATATCCAATGAATGAAGAAAAAAGGACTGATGTCAAAGCCACATGAATCTTTATGAAACAGAAATGCCCCTTCTTAGTTAATAAGCTAATCTGTGGCTGATGCCACCTACAATCAGTGTGAGGAATTGCTGAGGTTTCCTCCCAGTAAAGTTTAATGCTTGAGGAAACTACAAAGATAAAGAATCTGAATAAACAAGCCATGGTTCTGACTTTAATATTTTTCCTTGTGAGAGACACAGTCCCCCTTTTAACCGCCAATAACTTGGAATGTATATATAAAACGGGACTCCAACCTGAAATTCTCATCCTTATCACTTTGATCTCAACTGATCCAGATTTTTATTTTACGGAACATCCAAAAGATTTGCCCACACTGATCAACTATCCCACTCGTGTGCCACAATATCATCTACCACTCAGGAAAATCAAATATTCTGTGCACGCAGTCCCCCAACACATTAGATGACCCTCCAAAGGCCACTTTTTAAAAATCCTCCTCCTCTCTCCCAGGCCCTCTCCCATTACATCCCAACACATGCACTGCACCTTTAAAACTCAATATTTACTATGACGACAAGCTACCCAAGTGTAGACTAAAAATATTTTTGCTCAATATAAAAATATCAGGCAAATACGAGAAATACAAAAGTTATCAGGAATTACATTTGCAGTTAAGAACAAATAATATACTCTTTCTCAACCCAATTGTCTTTCCAAACACAAAAACAAAACAGAAATAAATATATATACAGAAGACGAAGAGTACAAAGACACTACTTTGATACCACTTTTATCAGATCTGGGGAATAGAAGTATACATAATAAAGCTAGACTTGGTTTCCTGGAGGTGACTATGGTCCACGCCAGAACTTGTACACCACACCGCTGCTCTACAGGATGTCATCTCTGCTGGCCACTCTGTTAAAATCACCTTGGCTCCTGCATATTAAAGAGTTATTATATCATACATTTGGGCTCCTGAGTTCTGGGTGAATCTAGGTAATACTAATTTTCCGTCAAAATCGGTCCTGAAAAAGATCCACTGGACAGTAATTGAGATTAAAGCTCTGAGAAGATCAGACCTCCCTAGAACATCTCGTGAATTCCAGGACATTAAGGACCAGATAGGATATGAGGCATACTGGGATCAAGTGACCGTTACCAGTCACAGAAAACTGTACTTTAAACTCAGAGCGAGGACTCTCCTGCTGAGGACTTTCACAAAGAATTGGTCTGCAGGGGTCGTTGACCCTCGTCTATTTTGAGGACGGACTCTAGTCTACCCCTAGCTATTCCTCTTGATAAGTTCCTTGGGCTATGTGGATATTGCGTAGAAAGCTTTTATCTCCCTTACAACGTACAATGTAGTTGATATACCTTGTGACTGTAGCTGGCACTTAGAAGTGTTAATATAGCTTTTAAATGTATATTTAGGTCTTCGGCCCTTAATTTATTTTTTACTTTTTATCATTATGGAGAAGGTTTATTACAAATTATACTGTATTTTTATCCTTGTTTGCTTTATAATATTTGTATTGTATTTGATTTTATGTGTACTTTTATGACCCTAGTGGCCGAAATAAAGTATAATGAATGAAAGACACAGAACTGACAAACTAGGGAATCACTAAGGTGTTCCAGGTGACAAGGTCAGAAAATGTACGTGTCTGACTGGCACTTCTGCACCATCCGAAGCAAAAATCTCCCTATCAGCACGCAACGCTGCTAAGACCAAACTCACCAGTCTTGAAAACGTATGGCCAACCAACCACAAATACTATGATTCCCCTACACTCATTATGGGACCCTAGCTAACGTCATACTATCTCAGGAATAAAACTCAGTAATTATTAAGTTATGAACAGTAATTTACAATCAACCATGTAATGGTTTCGGGAAAAATCACAAATACAATACTTGCCGTTACCCCACCGTCTATAAAATCCAAACATTTTCTGCACAACTGGAAGGTTGACTATCAATGTCACTGACCATACATGAAATCTCCTTATCATCAATCCCCCTTAACCCATCATCCTTTTTCTTAAAATGAGTTATACCTACACTTTTCCGGCTTTCTTGAACACTGCACTCTTCAACCGACTTGCTCTACAGTCATAAGTAGGAGAGCTAAAATTTAGTAGCTGTCCCACTGCATTAATGGATTTCCTGTGTTTTAACATACCATCACAGTTTTTACTTCACATCTTGACACATTACAGAGTGGTCTGCCTCTCCCTAGGCAAAGTGATCCTCTGCTAAAAGTTGTAACAAGAATAGATTTGCTTTTGGCACAGATAAAATGAATGACACTGCACTGGATTCTCAAATCAGAATAGTAAGTTACTTACTGTCAGTAACAAACTTTCTAGTGGATACCTTTTCTACCTGCAGATTCATCACCACTTGAATATATCCCAGGTGCAGACTAAAGCTGGAAACATTCAATAGCTTTTCTACATCAGTAGGGGGAGCTGGTTTCATGTCAATGCTGGAAGCAACACCAGTGACGTCACTGGAGCAATAAAGGGCCCAATCCCGGTGCTCTGACATCAGTCCCCATCCATTTTTCCCATGCCCTTCGAGGCAACATCCAGAAAGAGAACCACATCAATTAGCAAGAATGCACTGCAACAATCTAATTGAGAGATGAGTGGGATCAGTGAGGAATCTTCAAATAGATGGAGTATTCACCAGAAACATAATTTCCAATGGTAAATAAAAACATTTCTGATGGATACTTGAACATGCAGATTCATCACCTCTTGAACAGATTACAAGACAGTAACCCCAAAACGCACAGGGCCTCAAGGATAGTATTACGAGGAAATCCTGCAGCACAGAACGTGCAAAATAGCAATCCCTTCTCACCTGCAATTCCAAACAATAATGCCTGCCGAAGGTTTGACGGGAAGCCCACGTCATCACCTTACAGAGCTCAGACACACCTGGCTGGCTAAAGCCAAAGTAGAACACTTTGCACTAGTGGAATGATCTCAAATTCCCTCAGGTGGCTCTTTCTTTGCAGGGGTGCCCTTGATGCAAAAAAAACTTCCAGCGGTATAAGGTTCACTTCTGGACTGCCCTGCACTTCTTGCTGCATGTGTTCCCTACACACAGATGGTCTCAAAGTACGCCTGCCAAAAAGTCAAATACTTCACCCTCATCAACGGTGTAGTTTAATTTTGCAAGCTTGAACAACGTAATACTTACAATTATTGGTTTGATGACTTCTTTTTCCACTGGTACCTCTTCCTGGGAAAGGTCTTCACTGATGGCGGGGCTACTTTGTGACACATCCATCTCCTCTGTAGATTCGTTTTCTTTACTTGCAACTTTTTTGAGCGCTTACTACGATTTAAAAAAAAAAAAAAAAAACATGTATTGCTATAAACAGGACACAAGAAATATGAAAATGTCAGCTTTTGGGGGGGAAGACAATATGCGAGACATTGTAAAATACCTTATATAATAAAGTAATATCCCTGTTAGAAGTTACGGCACTGACTGGACATTTATTTTACTCTGCCATTTTCTGTGTTCTGCTGCATCAAAGTTTCAATTCTGTACCACCTGCAATAGTAAACCTTGACTACTAAACTTTGCTATGACACCACAGGAATGTCAAGTGCGGAAAGGGAATAAAGACCTTGACTATCTGAATGGAATGAAATCCTGTTAGTGGTCAAAGGGCACCAGTGGCAGTAAACCGTGCCCACTTAAGTAATGGTCCAGTAATCGCAGACTTATCCAGTGACCCCCTAGAAAAGGGGGGTTCACACCCTCTACTTTGTAAGACATAAGAAGATGGGGTCTCGATCGCAAAGACAGACAGTCCGAATCAGACACAGAGAACGACATGCTCTGGAGTGACGGCAACCTTCCTCATTTAATCCAGTGACCCAAATAAATTTAAAGATTGACACACAAGATCAGGGATGATTTCCTGAAGCTAAACAAGAAACACTCAGAGTACACTCTTTCGAAGTGAACAAAAAATGGAATCAATTGTGCTGCATTGAATCACACAGATATCAAAGTATGCAAAGAAAAAACTACTTACTTTTTTTTTTCAACATAGTAAAATGCTTTGCAGAGGAGGCTGAATGATCAGTTTATACATCTGGGAGTGGCGAAGGCTATCTTTAAGAAGTTTACAAAATATACATCTTTCATGTATTGGTACCTTATAGAAAGCAACTCATTGAGTTGCATAATTATCTTACAACATAATAGATGTGCTCTGAATTTATTACAGCTAATCATGGTTTGGACTCTTTAGTACGATAGCTAAGTAAATGCAATACCTGTAATAGTCCGCAGCACCCACTGGTCAAATTATTTTGAACCACTCTTGATTAACTAATGTTAGTTTTCCCGTAGCAAATGTGGCATGATATGGGTTATTAAAAGCTAGTGTTGCCTGAAATCCCTGGGTACTGGTGCCGATCTATACCTCATACCTCTAAAGGGCTAGTACTGGAACGATGCACACTGCAGTCAGTTTGGAGGTGGATTTTTGCTGTCTGTAAGAAGGTACCGGTGGCATTTAAACCTGGGGGGGGGAGGGCTGGAGAATCCAAAAAGGAGCGCCAAATGGCAGAGCAAAAATATAGGGTAAATTAAAAAAAAAAAATACAAAGAAGTCCCAAACTAAATCACAAGATAAATAACAGGAAGCTCATGCTTGTGCACCAAGTTGTGAAATCACTGAAACTTTACCAAAGGGCTCTCTTCATATCAAGAGTATAAAATGACCTTTCTGTGGAAGAGGAAGTATTGGGGAAGAACAATGGAAGAGAAGAACTCATGAATTCTTCAAGAAAAGGAAGGATGAGGTTTCAGAGGCACTTGCATTCTGTAACCTTCATACTACATATAGCTCTTATGAACTTTACATCAGATATTCTTTCACACGTGTTGGCTTACGAGGCTGATGCAGCAGATTCACAGTGTCCACAGATGTGGCAGAGCAGGACAAAGTTGCTACATGGCTTTCGATTACTTCTTATCTTATAAGAATGGATTAAGCCAGTAGAACAATTTAAAATGTTTCTATTATCAACCGCAGTATCATAAACATGGGCTTCCTTGCATATATTATACAGGATTACAAAACCATATCTAAATTGCATATGATCCTATATTTTTTTCAACAGATGAAAGCAGGGGGTCAGGTAGGAGCAGAGAAATACACATTCTCAAGTTAAACAAATAAATAAAATACGTTTTTTTTTTTTTATTTAGAAAAAGGAGCAAAAATCGGCCAGTTCCACAAAGAGTCAATTCTCTGGGAGTGGCTCCCTCTTGTCTAGAATGGGTATATAGCATAAGTCAACTCACAGATGTACTTACTTAAATGGAAAATCAAAAACATCCCAAGAAGGCCTGCCGCTTCAGTCTGGTCCATGTTGTTTATATGAGCATGTTTAAGTATATAGCAGCATCAGGTGTAGAAAATAGTAAATACAGCTCCTCCCGAAGTAATCCTCCCCACGTACTTGTAATCAGGTAGAAACGTGCACCTTTGCCCAGCTTAGTCATGTTTCTTTTTTGCCATAGACCTGGTAACCAGTTCCTGCTGTATGGGTTCACCAAGCTCCGCTAACACTGTGCCTACCACAGAGTCTTTCACGTAGGTGTTTCTTGTGGAGATCCATTTCACTCTGATTACGCTTCACTGCGTTCAGCAGCACATTCCAATACAACTTAAAGATAAAGCGGTGGAGCTCCAACCTTAAATCCGTCCCCTCAACGGAGGTGGGCAACCCCAGAACTCACATCCTGGAGACACTAGCCTCTTTCTCAAAACATACGTCATTGAATTCAACATGGAAAACTCAAGTTTAAGCAGTCTTCAAATCACTGGTTCTGAAACTTTGAATGAACACCCACTGAAGCCTCCAACAATAACATTCAGCAGGCCAGGGTCCCAACATATTGCTCAGAAGCAGCAATGTATCCTCAAATGTCTTCAGGTGACCCATCAAGAAGTTCGCCCTGCTCTCATCCACTGAAAAGTGAAGTGCAGCTTTTTCAGTGAAGAAATTATTATTACAGTGTGCCCCTTGGTAAGAGCACTATCCAGCTCTCTTAAGTTTTAAGCCCTTATTTCTGTGTTCTCTGTGCGTTTCACTCAGAGACAAAAAGTCACATTTCCCTTTTGCCAACGTCTGCTTCTTCTCCTTGGGTGCTGCTTTAATGAGAGAAGCAGTTCCCGCAGCGATCAGCGGCAGTCCTCACCTAAGAATAGTTTGACCGGTTTGTTCCTGCTCACCTCAGACTTGTCGGATAGGTTTTGCACTGTAGTGCCTTAGTCCTTAGCACGTTACCTAGGGATAACACCACCATGCCAGTTTAAATCACCAGAACCCCCCTCGGCTGGAATGGCAGACGTACTACTAGTAGAGGAAGACCGATTTCTTCTGGATGATCCTAAGAAGCCAGCTTGTAGCGCTTCTCAATTCTGAGGGTAAACAGGCAGCGTATTGTATGTTTTCGTATTCCACCCATATATGCTCAAGCAAAACCAATGAGTAAATGTTCATGCTTTACAAGATAATCTTTACAAAAAACAAGAGCTCTTCTGGGTTCAAGCATTTCTCTACTGGTGGTGTAGAATTCCACGGTTGGGGGATAAAGCATATTGCTAAAGTTAAATATAAAACTGATATCACATTTAAAGGCTGGTTGGTTTACTGTCAATATTTCTCTTACTGCACTAAAAACGTATATGATTGAGCACCCTATGGCACCAGTATTTCTCCAGTGTACCCAGCTAGTGCATTTGGCTCTAGAGAGGCAATTATGAGAGTTCTGTGTTTCAGGAAACACAAGTGCATAGGTTTGAAAGATGAAACTATCAAGGATGGCAGAAGTAAGTGAGGTACCCAAGAATCTACAATGAAAGGGGTTCTGCAATCCTTTCAAGATCATGTGCATAATAGGAAAAGGAACAAAATGGCCTTGCTCTGCAGAGCATGTGAAGGCTAAGATAAACAAGAATACCTTCACACTACAGATGTTCAGTATAGCTCATGACAAGGTTTGTCACGATTCTATCCAAAAGGTAGCGCAGCCACACATTGCACTGCTGCGATACTAGGTTAGTTGTACTATGAAGTGTTCCAAATAGCAAGCTCTGCTCTCCTGTCGAGTGGACAGCTTTATTGGGGGTGTCCTAAGTGAACCCAAAACAATGTTAGACCCGGCCATGGGTTTTCGAAGCTACCCAGACTGGTCTCTAGGACCCAGACCGGTGTTCTCAGAATAACGTGGGCCAGAAAGCTCTTCAACCTGCTGGATTATCCACAGAATCCGAGTTCTAAGAAGGGTTACGCAGTGAGGACTGAATAACCAGATTATGCTTAAACTGTCTCTTAACGATCCCTTCTGGGGGTATTAAAATGAACAGGAAAGAGAAACGTACTGTGTTTATGTGTTAAGACTTGCCAATATTTTCCAGTCAAAATTTATTATAGTCTGTCTGTTGATGGAGGCTACTATCATGTCCTGAGTCTTCGTGAAATGAGCTGTGGCCACTCCTGTTCTTTTACATATCTGCCCATAGCCACAGTAGATGCGTTTCAGTCAGTGCTTAATTTGTGCCGGTGCTTTCCGGTGCTAAGCACCGGCACTTAATTTTCAGGGCCGGGTCTACACGCAATATTGGCTGCTCACTAACTTCACATGCGTCTCCCCGGTGAACAGCCGATTTCACACGTGATTGTGTATGTAAACATTTCAAATTAGGTGCTGCACCTGCGTTATTAAGCACACACGCAGTGCCAGAAACTGATTGGGTCCCTGCCTCATTATAAGTTACAGGTCACTCGCTCAGTCGCTCCAATCAATCAAGCACTGCACTACCAATATAGACTGCTTACAAAATATATTATAAACCCGCTCCGTCCCTACTTGGGAATCGTCAGGTGTGTATCCTTTGTCAGACCAATGGGATCAGTGTTTTCACTACGGCCCGCCCTGGCATACTGCGCAGCCGCAATGCTTTTGAGCCGACGACACAAGAAGCAAGCAGCGTGGTGCGCAGCAGGCCTCAGACTAAATAAAATTGAAAGTCAGCAGTCCGAGTAAGTACTGATTTTATAATATGATGCTAGTAGTGTGTGATCTGTGATGCAAGTCTGGAATAAATGTCACATTTTCGCTACGTTGCAGGTTGCATCATTCCGCAGTAGGTGGGGACTCACCATACATTCACTTGGAATTTCCCAGGAGAGAGAGCCCCAAGTTCTTTTGCACATTGTCTGTATCATTTATTTGGCCCTCCCTCTGTTTTACATTTTCCCGCGCACATCACCTCTGCCCTGGAAGGATGGCATGACATCATTGACATGTTCCTCTCGCGACGATCGGGCACTAGATGCTCGCCCCTCTCTTGAGGTTGAAGAGACGTCGCTCATTTTGTTGCTAATGTGCTCAGAACTCCCTCCTTTCTGTCTGCACACAGATGGTGAAAGCGCTGCCCCTACTCAAGGCATGAAAACACCCGGAGCCTGAATCCTAGAATGTAGACGTTACACACGGTACATTATATGAGCAGATGTAGAGAGTGCACCGGGAGCCACGGAGTAATGGTGAACTCCTAGTAATGGTGAACTCCTTGCTCTGTGAATAAAAGGTCGTTTTACACCTGAAAGCCAGGCCCCTGACACCTCCGCTGACCTTGGGCGCATGGATGTCTTCAAGGATTGAGGCCTCAAGAGTGTCGGCTGTCCTGGGATCAGTTAATCTGCAAACTTTCACCACTTTCATTTTTATTTAACAGTGCACTTTAAAAGTTATTGTCTTGAATACGTGATCCCTGAGGTGGACTGGCCTGCATGGAAATCGAAAGATTTAGTGATAGATCAAAACGAATAAGACAGAAAAACTGTGACAAAGGGAAAAAAGCAGGGCCGAAAAGGAACCTGCAAGAGTGAGATAAAGTGGCAGGGAGAGTTTTGGGGCAGGGAGAGTTTTGGGGGTGGATTAAAAAGGCATGAGGTGGATTCAAGAGTATGCAGCCTTCAACTTCAGCCTTTGAGCTTGTAAAAAGTTATATAAGTACTTTTCAAGCTAGGTAAGTTGGCATGGATTTGAGCTTGCTGCAGATAATGTTTGTTTCAATACCAGGGAAATCAACAGGGAAAAACCCAGCCCAGTAGATCATAAACACTCCCAGAAACAGCCAAAATTAAAGGCCCGCACACTGACTTGTCTGACCAGCCCATCAATCACTACCTACTTGCACTGTAGGCCAGTCCGACCGTGGTAGCCTCGGCATTCTGCACGCTGACATTCAGTAGCACTGGCCATTCTATTCTAAGTAAAACTTTGAGACCTGGCACTTACTGTTTTAAAAATTGTAAGTAAACAATATCTGAATAACAGGGTCTCTGGGACTGCATTGTCAGGGAGTGGGGTGTAGGTTATTAGAGAAGTCTGGGTCAGTGGATAAGCGAGGGTCCAAGGACCTTATGGTTACAGAGGACGATGGCGTGTGAGACACCTTGGGACAGTGAGGGTTATAAAAGGAGCTCTAGGAAAAAGGTATGTGCTACCTGCTCTTAACACAGAGGCCACGCACCTTTCTAAAATGCAGAGACGGTGTCAGCTGTCCTTACTGCACACATTGTGCTTCTTTTCCAGAACACCAAATGGTGGCAGACTACTCTTTGCTACACATAGTGAACTAATTGTCCTTAATGTAAGGATCTGCCACCGCCCTTTAGCACAGACTTCCATCTGTCCTTAATACATGATCTACCTCAAGGCCGGTCAAGCCGTACCGGAAACCTGGAAGAGTGGGGTGCCACTTTTGTAGCTGCACAGAAGTTTTAAAAGCACTGCAGAGTTCTTTGTATATCCAACAGTTTTCAGGCAACAATAAATGTGCCAAGACAACTCTGGTGATTAATGTACCTGACGGAGAGAGAACAGAGTTTTGTCTAGTGACAGTTTTGACTCATCTAAGGTAGTGCAGAGGGTTAATATGCCTGCTGCAAAGAACCTGTACCATGCAGATTACAGAACAGTATTTTATGTGCCCAGCTCAGTGGGATGCTGCTTTTGCCACAGAGATTCTTTTGTTACTGTGCAATTCATACGTTACAGTCATGATCTAGTACAGTGAGCTATGAACTGCCATCAAAGCGCTAGATGCAAACAGCATGGTGCAGGTTAGAAAGTTATGGTTTTTTCCCAGTCTTTGACTATCCTAATTTTGCTAAAAGGGTTTGTGTGGGTAGAAATAAATTGTTATTAGTTAAGTCAACCCTAACCACAGTGTTCTGCTGCAGAAGTTGCATTAGTTTTTTTAGCTAATCTATTTCAAAATTGTGCTTTAAATGCCCTTTTGCTTTACTTTTTTTCAACATTTTCTTGGGGGTGCCGGGAACCGCCTATCAGAAACTTACTTGAGGAGGTCTCCCTTGCTGGAATTCAAATGGGGTATCACACCTGGCTTTCAGCAGTGTCAGTTGAGGATGTGGGTGGGGCCAATATAGTAAGTGGGTGAAGCCAGTGCAGGCAGTGGGTGGAGCTGGGGGGAAATGGGTGTGGCCTCCTAAAAAAAAATTGAGCACCTGCACTTAATATTTTACAAATTAAGCACTGGTTTCAGTGCTTTCGGACAGACTCCCATTCCTAATGACCGAAAACATGGTTGTATTATTGTCTCATAATCAGGACTGTTTTTTCATCACTACAGATAGAAAAGGCCTTAGGAGCTAAATGAACCACCCTAAGTCGCACAAGGTATATGCATATGAACTATCAACTGGCAAGCTCCCCATCCAGTGAGAAATGTGCCTATGACAGTTGAGCGCAAGGGGTTCTGAGAGCTCCCCCACCAGAAAATTTGTCAGGCTGACTCCAACATTAGAACTTGCATGACTATTCAAAGATATTTGATCAGGTGATGAAAACTAATTTATTTTGGATGTAAACTTCACCACAAAGGACTCTTTTCAAGGCAGTCTTGAGGCAAAATAGAAATGTGCGAGATCATCAGACCTCATCTCAGTACAGATCTGACAAACTGTAGAGAATGCGGAAAACAAACTGATCGTCTGTAGAATGTTTTACACTGTGCCTGGGTGGAAAAGCCAACTCCTTCACAGTTCCCAGGACCAGACTCATAAATTACAGTTCCTGAGTAGGTCTCAAAGAACACGCTCAAAATCGTACAAAATGGTGTCAAACTGTATTTTGCACAGCCCTCACTGGTGCAGCTTGGCTTTGGTAAGCCAATCAACCAAAAATTATTTATGTGCATCCTCTGTCTATGTAGGTGAGCGACTGTAGTATCTTTTGTTAACAACCTCAGGTCATATAGACCAAAAAGAAAAACAATAAAGTGGTTGTGTTCTATCTACACTCCAAAACCCATGGCAAATCCCATTTTCTGTGATACACTTGAATTGGGATAAGAAAAGCATGCATTTTAGTGGTCTAGAGAAACATACCTGTCTTGCTCCTAAAGTGTCAGAAGGATCTTTGAAGGATTACTATTTTGAATTTTTGCTCCTAAAAATATCTGTTGAGGAAGCAAAGATCTAATATGGGATGTATATTCCAATTATTGTGGATAAGACAATATCAAGAACAAAAACACTTTCTGTATCTGAATGTGTGACTCTTTACCCCCTTATAAAGGCTCTAGTTCTTTTATCCAGAAGTTTGTGAAAAGATGGTGATCTCTTTGGAAATCGAAGGGAATACCTCATCTTCATAATCTAGGCTGCCCAGTTGTGTGAGGTGATCTGCTTCCAGTTTCCCCCCCCCCCAAATAGTTTATTGATTTTCTGGCAGTAAAATACAGCTTACATTCAGTACACAGGTATTGTGTATGAATAGAACAAACAAACTAACAATGAAAATATCCCCATCCTAAAGTCCCTCACCCCTCCCTCCCAGTATACAACATTCATTATCCAGTTGTTCAAGTAGGATCACGTCTACAGAATACTAATGGTCCACAGTATCAGAGTAGTGCAATGGTCTATAACTTACTCTAATGGGCATGAGATGAAATCCTCACTGGAGACCTAGCCGAATAAATTCAGTGCTCGTAGTCTTGGAGGACAGGTCAGCACACCTTGAGCATCATCCATATACAAAAGTACCGGCTGCCAAGTGTTCATAAGATTGCTCCTGTCCTCAGCTAAGTGACCTATCATTCTCAGTTGCCATGGTGTCCCAAATATGACAAAACCATTTGTGCCATCCAGGAGTCATCGTCTGTTTCCAATTTTTGGCAGAAGTCATCCTCCAATAAACAGTATCTGGTATATCAAGCGCCAGTGTTTAGGAGCACCTCCTTGACAGCATTAAGGGTATAGGCCTAGTAATGTCACTGCAGACTCAGCTGGCACTGTGACTCCCATAATGTCTTTAGTTGTGGATAAGACTTCTGATTCTCCCCTTCAAAAACATGTCTGATATTCTATAGTCTATCTCTCTCCAATGTAGGCAACAGGTCGCCCCTAGTGCCGGGGTGAAGTCTGGTTTGTCCAACATGGGGGTCAGAGGGGATGAGAAAGTCTGGTGGCGTGCTGGGCTACCACAGTGCCCTATGTATTCAACAGTGGACCAGTGATTTGGCTACAATATGCGTTTTGGGGTCTATTCTTGTGGGCACCCACATTACATAATGTACATCTCTGTCCAGGTGGAACCAATGTTTGCAGGAATCCTGCTTAAACCATTCTCCTATTTTTCGCAGTTGAGGGGCTCAATAATAGTGGAGGATATATGCCACAGAGACATCAAAGTTTTTTTAGATACTCTGAGTCTTACCCTGCCAGACAAAGGTAATAAAGGAGCAGGTGAAGTCACCAGATGAGCGTGGCATGTGTAAGGGTAGAGCCTGGAAGACATGCAGGAGTCGGAGGACTAAGGTAATTTTGATTGCCACTATCTGGCCCAGCCACATAAATCGTTGGTATTCCACCTTTGCATTTAGAGTTTAATACCCCTCAGGAGCATTGGGATGTTGGCAGGGATCCACCCTAATACGGAGCTGGTAAGGTTAACAGCTAGATAGTGAAGAGCTTTAGAGGTAACTGTGAAGGGTCTATTATCATTTATAAAATTAGATCTCAGAAGGTGCGAGTCCTTCTGTGCCCCTAGTACAAGTTGTCAAGTCACTGGTTGGAGTCTATATGTAGCAGGTTAAGACCCTCCTCTACCGTCATTTGATGGCATTGTTTCCCTACCATTGTGAAGGCCACTCAACATGGGAAGGTCCAGCGGAATCTAATCTTGGCCTTTTTCAGGGTGTCCGTTTATGGACGTAGTTAGCAAAGTTTTCCCAAGGTAGTCTGGGATAGATCTTGTAGCAGAATTGGGGCATCTTCAACAAAATGGAGCTTGGAAGTTTTGCGTGCCTCTCGTAGGATGGACTCTTTTTGTATGTAGGATGATAATTTGGCCACTATGTCGCACCATTTAAAGTCTGGGGCTGAAAGTTTAATAATAATTATGAAGGCTGTTAATCAGATAGAATTGTAGAAAAACAATCCAGTGTTGTTGACTATCTGTATTATATTTGTTAAGATAACTGTGAGAAAATGGACGACCTGGCTCGGCACCGGTCTAGGAGGTGGCAGATCAGCGCATTATCTTTGCACGAACTATGCGTTTTACCACTCGGTGAACCGGCACAATGTTGGCAGTTTCCCCCTCTTTCAGGTGCAAAATCTGAGCTAACACGGCATGGACATATGCCTTAAGGTCTGTGCCCTCAGCTTCCTGCGAGATATTTCGAATCCGTATGTTGTCTCTTCGAGCTCTATTTTCGAAGTCTTCGCATTTAAGCAGCAGGGAGTCGACATGATGTTCCAGTGCTTGGAGCCGGTCCGTGTGCGATACCTGTTCTTGCAAGAGTGTTTGGAGGTCTCCCTCCATCTCCAAAAACCTACCCCCAATCTGGTCTGTGTCCTTTCGTAGGGATGCCACAGCTTCATGAAGGTCCCTAGTCATTATCTGCAGTTCCGCCTTCAAATCCAACCTCCACTCATTCCTCAGGTCCTGCAGGCAGGATTTCAGGTCGTTCTCTGAGAGGACATTATCACTTCCTTGCGCCACAGTGCCCGCCACAGCCACACCCATCCTTGTGGTAGGCGATTCCTGGCTTTGGTGGGTCCACAATGTGAGCAGGTTGGATCCTCAATTTTATTGCGTTTAGGGGGCATTCACATCACCAGTGCGGCGGCGAGAGTGGGGGAAGCATAGAGGCCGTAGAGCATGGGGTCTGGGCACAACCAGGCGGCATTACCACCAACACAGGAGGGGGGGCCCCCCTTCCCAGCAGTGAGCCATTATTAGGTCTTATTAGTTCAATCTGATGGAGACTTCTATCCACAGATTCCTTACCTTAGAATTATCCCTAGACATCAGACTGGATCCGCAAACTTTGTTGTGAGCAGTACCCCCAAGTGCAGGTAGGTGGTGTCGATCGGCTCTGCGTGGCGTCGTCCGCACCGGATGTGACATGCATAGTGCCTGTGGTAGGCACCACCTCAAGAGAGAGATACCCCTTCAGTCAATTTTTAACTGAGCTTTTTTTTTTTATATTGTCGAGAGGTTTTGAGTTTTTCCTGGTGTGGCAGGAATGTCCTCTAGGAAGGCCGGCTTCAAGCCTTAGGGCGCATGCCACCGACCACTGTTGGTGACAAACCCGCATCTTTGGTTTTATTTGTGCCTTGAGCGTGATGAGTTCAGAATGAAGAGTAAGGAGGCGAAGAGGCCTTTGACTTCACCTCGTCCAATGAGACGAGGAAGCTTTGCCATTGGAGACGTGGCTCCGTGGTTGAGCCAGCGCCTGGGTCAGCTCCGCACTTCACTGATTTTCCGGGAGCCGGAGCCACCCACGCTTAACTTCATGAGCTTTATGAGGACAGGCGCCTCATATTTGAGCAGCCCGCTCCCGCTGGCACGCCTTTGAACCCCGAGGGCTCGCGAGAGGCACCTACTGGATCACTTGCCGACAGCTCTGGCGTAATCGGGCCCCTACTGCATCCAAGGATGGATAAAGACTGGTGCCGGTCGTACCACTTCAACCTTCCCCAACGCCGGACCCAATGCAAATGCTCCCGGCATCACTGGCGGACCTGTCCCCATTCTGATCCCTGGCTCTGACACGGAGCAGATGGGTGTCGCCGGATGACGACTCTAGCGCCGACTGGAGCCATGCCTTCCAGGCCTGAGCCTGAGCCGTATTCTTACAGGCTAGGATTCAGGGAGGAGTCAGTGGATCCTGAAGCATACCAGTCCTTTGACCCAAAAATGGACTGGTGGGAAGATTTGGCAAGCTTTATCCTTCTACCAAGACTACGGAGGCGGTAGCATCATTTGCAATGGTGGTGAGGAGAGCGGCCGAGGTCATGGACCTTAGCCTGCCCTCTGTGGCAGTCACGATGAACGTCTTTGACGGAGGTGCTTCAGCCATGTCCCCCTCAGAACTGCTTCTCCCTTTTAATGAAGCCCTATACAGATGTCCTGCTTGGGACTTGGTCCAAGCCAGCACAGGTGCTCCTGTGAACAGGACGATTGCCTGCCACCACGGCCCTGCTCCAGGGGTCACCAACGTCCTCACACAACACCCTACCCCGGAGAGCTTGATGGTCCACGCCTCGACCTCCCATGGTGCATTCACTACCGGATAGGGAAGTCCAAGAGGCCAGACACCTTTGGGAAGAAGAGGTTTTCTACCTCCCATGGTGCATTCACTACCGGATAGGGAAGTCCAAGAGGCCAGACACCTTTGGGAAGAAGAGGTTTTCTTCCAATAGCCTGGCACTGCAGTTTGAACACCGCATGCCTTTTGGGCTGCTACTCCCACACTCTGTGGGATACGGTTACGCAGGTGCAGCTGACGGTCCCAGAGGAGCCCTGGACTGTCCTCTCCCAGGCTGTTCCTGACGGGAGAGATGATGTCAACGTCACCATCCGATCTAGACTGGATACCACTGACTCGCTTAGCAAACCAGTTTCATCTGCGGTGGCCATATTGCGCCACGCCTGGCTTTTCTGGGGATGTCCAAGCATTGTTTATGGACATGCCCTTTGATGGCTGCCATCTCTTTGGAGACGAGGCAGATTCAGTGTTGGAGCGCTTTTTTGACAGCAGGGCTATGGCCATGGCCCTTCGCTACCCCCAATCCACCTTTCGTTCTTTTCCCTGGCCACAGAAGAGGCTTTCACCCGAGTCTATACCCGCCCAGCCACCATGGTGTGCAAGCTTCCCAGCCTCTGCGTGGCCGAGGCACCCACAGACCTTGTGGGTCAGAAAGCCAGAGGTCGGGCCAAGCCACCCCCCACCCCCAGCAGCTGCAGCCTTATAGACGGCCCCACTGTCATCATGGGCACCCAGTGGGCTGCAGGATCCGCCATCACCTGCGCCACTGGCGGTCTATAACATCAGACCAATGGGTTTGCAGATTGTCTGGAGGTGCTACTTCCTTCCAATCCAGGCTACCCCTCTACCCATGCCACCTGCTTGCGACAGGCTGACGGAGGACCACCTTTCTTTGCTCCGCCAGGAAGTGATGGTTCTCTTGGCCAAGGAAGCCAAAAAGAGGGTGCAGACACAAAAGGTGAGTCATGGTTGCTATTCCCGCTACTTTCTGGTGCCCAAGAAAGACGGAGGCCTTCATACTATCTTGGACCTGCATCATCTAAATTTCTTCCTAAAGGAGAAGATTAAAATGCTCACACTCGCTCAAGTCTTGTCTGCCTTGGACCTGGGAGACTGGATGGTGGCGTGGACTTGCAGGATGCATACATCCACATCCCCGCCCTGCCTGCCCATAAGTGATACCTGCCGTTCACAGTGGGTCACAACCACTTTCAATTTGCTGTGCTCCCTTTTGGCCTTACCAGCGCCCCTTGGGTGTTCACCAAAGTGATAGCGGTGGGTGCAGCTCATCTGCGCAGATCACGGGTATCAGTCTTCTCCTATCTCGACGACTGGCTGTTGAAGGCGGGCTCGCCCCAGACTGTCGTCTCCCACCTCCAGACTACGGTGGACTTCCTGCATTTGCTGAGGTTCACTATCAACATACTGAAGACACACCTGACTTTCTCTCAAACGCTCTTCTGGAGCATGGTACAGTTTTGGACCTATCCTCCCGAACAGCAAGCCCAGGATATTCAGGCTATGATACCGATGTTTCAGCCTCTATCCTGGATTTCAGTGAGAAGGACTCTAAGACTGCTGGACCTCATGGCTTCTTGCATCCTGCTGGTGAAACATGCCCGCTGGCATATGTGGGTTCTGCAGTGGAACCTGAAGTCCCAGTGGGCACAGCATTAGGGAAATCTCTCGCACATGATTCAACTGCAAAATATCTGCAGTGATGGTTAACGAACCGCAAATGGGTCAGCAGCAGACACCTCTCCCTTCTCCAACCAGATCTCACAGTAGTGACAGAAGCATCACTCCTGGAATAGGGCAGCTATCTGGGAGGGCTGGAGATCAGAGGCCTCGGTCTGGCGGAATCCGGACTCCATATCAACATTCTGGAGCTCCGGGAAATCCAGCTGGAATTAAAAGCCTTTCTACCCTCCATCAAGGAAAGGCTAGTGCAGGTGTTCACGAACCACACCTCTATCCTGTAGTACTACAAGAAACAAGGTAGAGTGGGGTTGTGGACCCTTTGTCAAGAGGCACTGCGTCTCTGGACATGGCTGAAACGTTCGGGCATTTCCCTGGTGGTTCATCACCTGGCGGACTCTCAGAACGCCAGTGCGGATGAACTTAGACATAGATGCCTAATGGATCAAAAATAGCGTCTTCATCCGGAGGTGGTGCAAGGTCTCTTTCAGCAGTGGGGAAAGCCTTGGTTAGATCTGCTTGCTACTGCAGAGAACACACAATGTTCGCAGTTCTAAGCCCTGGAGTTTCCAAGGCAGCACTCGCTTGGAGAGTCTTTTCGTCTCAAGTGGAGCTCAGGCCTCCTGTACGCCCATATCTCTCCAGACCAGAGTTCTCAAGAAGGTCAGGAATGTCAGGGCCCAAGTTATAGTTGAGGCTCCGGACTGGGGTCAGAGATTGGTATCCTGAGTTCATCCTGGCCATAGGTGCTCCGATCAGGCTGCCCCTTCAGGAGGACCTTCTGTTGCAGCAGCAGGGGAGGGTTCTCCACCCGAACCTGTCAACTCTCTGTCTTCTTGCATGGAGATTGAGCGGCGACAGTTGACAGCCTTAGACCTTCTGCCTGAAGTCTGCAATGCTATTCTGGCAGCCAGCGTCCCTCCATCAAAAGGGTATACGCCTATCATTCTGAGGGCAAGTTTGTGTCATGGTGTGCAGAAAAGCAGGTTGACCCCCTTTTTGCTCCCCTTTCTCGGGTTCTTTATTATTTTCCTTGCCCAACAGGGCTCTGCTGAGGGCACCTTAAAGGGTTATCTTTCTGCTATTTCAGCCTTTCAGCGGTTGTCTGACCAGCCATTCCTCTTCAAATCCCCTATTGTACATAGGTTCTTGAAAGGTTTGTAACATATGTTTCCTCCTTCTCCCTTTATCATGCATCAGTGGAACCTTAATCTCGTCCTGACATTCCTGATGTGCACTTCCTTTGAGCCCTGTCCTCTAAGGCTCCTTATCAATAACGTGGCAATAACGTCTGCCTGGAGGGTCAGTAAGCTTCAGGCTTTGTCATCCAAGCCTCCATACCTGAACATCTATCCAGGCAAGCTGGTTCTACGAACTAGGGCTTCCTTTCTACCAAAAGTTGTCACTCCCTTTCATGTAGGCCAGTCTATCACTGCCTACTTTTTACGCTCCCTTTATGGAAGAGGAGCAACTTGGCTGACTGGACCCAAAAAGAGCATTGTCGCTCTACCTTGACGGCACAAAATAGTTCTGGGTGGATGACCAACTCTTTGTGGAGTATGTCAGAGCGAAGAAAGGAAAGGCTGTTTAGAAACGGCCCAATCGAGATCTACCAGCTAGCTCTGCAGATCCTTTTGCAGCCTCCTCCGAAACGTGGATGTAATCCAACAGGTTACCCTGGTGCCATGCCCACTGGGACTTCAGATTCCACTACAGACATGCATGTGCCTTCTGGCATATTGGACAAGCACGATGGAGGAGGTCAGAAGTCCCAGCAACCTTAGCATCATCCTCACTGAGATCCAAGACAGAGGTTGAAACATTGCGATCATAGCCCGAATGTCCTGGAACAGGTGTCTCCATGCAGTCGATCAGGAGCTCCCAAACACCTTCAAAGTAGCTCGCAGCCTTGAATTCATTTTTAAATAATCACAGGGTGGCATTTTTCTTTTAATGTTAAGGGAAGGCTGTGTTTACTTACATTATCATCAGACTACAGATAGCAGAGGCTGATAATGAGCAGTGCTCAGTCAGATTTATGGGCCAGACTGGGTCACAGAGGTAATGAACCGAAGCACTGAAGTATTTAACGCTTAAATAAAAACTTTTTTCGACTCAATATTGTAGCATGAGAACAAAATTATGTTTCTGAATGCTTTTAAATGGGAGAAAATAAAAATGAAAAGTTATCTTAATGATTAACTCCTCATTTAAATTTTCTCCCATTTCAAAGTGTTGCATTTACAAATGGGAGAAAATTTAAATGATGAGTTTTATGGAATCCATATCAACAAAGTTAACTCTCCAGCGTAATTTTCTTGATTCAGTGCCATATTTATAAGCGAAAAATACAGCCATTATTTGAAGATGGAGAAATTTAAAGTGCAGAACTTTTTTCTGCACTTTAAATTTCTCCCATTTGTGTTATAAACATAACAGTGCCACATATGGCAAAAGGTATGCCCCAAGTACATAAGTACCCCAACCGTACACATATACCTCATTCATAGGCACACATATACATAAATCCCCAAAGACCACGCTCTCACTGAGACACATGGCAGCCCTGTCATAGTACCCCTAGTCAAAGTATTTTGTTCCAACCATAACTCCTGGCTGTATGGATATTAGGCTTAAAGTCAATTAAGATGGGTGTGGGGGCGTCTGGTAACAATACGCGAGTTGCTTAGCCTTCAGTGACTCATGATGATTTTCACTGATCAGAAGTAGCTCCCACTACAGAAAAGGTTGGAGACCCCTGTCTTGGACGCTCCGCTCCAGAGGAAAAGCAAAAATCTGCACAGTATCCAGAATAGCTCCAATGAAATGGAAGCGTCTTCGAAGAGATCAAGTGTGACTTTGGCACATTGATAATGAACCCCAACTATATTAGCAGGTTCGCAGTCGTCTGGAGGTTGTCTACGACTGACTGAGGCAAACTTGCCTTCAACTCCCACTGTCAAGGTACAGGAAGACTATTAGCCCAGACGTCTGAAGATGTGCTGCAATCACCACCATCACTCTTGTGAACCGCCAAGGGGCACTGGTAAGGCCGAAGGGGAGCACTGCAAACTGGAAATGCTACCCCCTACTGTGAACAGCAGGTAACGTCTGTGAGCTTGCAGGAAGGGATTATAGAAATAGGAGTCCAGCAGGACCAAAACGAACACCCAGTCTCTGGGATCCAGAGCAGACAAGACTTGGGCCAGCATGAGTATCATGAATTTGTCCTTCCACAGGAAGGCTCCGAGAAGGTGGAGATTTAAAATAGGATGAAGGCCTCTGTCCTTCAGCACAAGGAAGTGGTGCGAGTAACATACAATTCCTACTTCCAAGGTGGAAAACCCTCTCTACGGCTCCTTTGACCAAAAGAACTTGCACTGCCCACAGCAAAACAGACAAGTGTTACTCCGGTAGCAGTGTTAATGGGGGAGGGTGCAATTTGGCAGAAAGGAATGGGACTGTGGTAGCACCATTTGAAGTTGGATTAACCATTCGTCTTAAGTTGTGTCTTACCAACCTTGGCGGAAATGTTTGATCTTGCCTCCCACAGGATGGGTATGTATTGAAAAGGACACACTAAAGCAGTTTTCCGTTTATGGCTGCCGGAAGCGTAGCAAACTATCTGCACATTGTCCCTGATGCCTTGAACATTGTCTTTGGGTGCCACGGCCTCAGCCACGAAATGGCTGAGCAGGCTGCTGTGCCGGTGGTGGTGTCTGGCATTGGTGGTATTGAAACCCCCTGGCGCAGCCACTAAAGGGCAAAACTGCTGCAAAAATTGTCTTCTAGGGGTAGACAGCTCTAGGGAACACACTATGGCACAACTCTCCTTGAAGCGTTCCAGGGACGAATCCTGTTTTTCACCAAAAAAGCGAGAGCCATCAAATAGCATGTACATAAAGATGCCTGGACATCCCCAGAGAAGCCCTTAGGCCTCATTGAGGCGTGGGGCTGAAGCACCACGCATGTGCCCGTTGCTCGACCTAAGCAGTCAGTTGTGTTGAGGTGAGACTATATCATAAACTTTGCAACATCTCACCATCCTGTATAGTTTGGGGTAAAGACAACCATAGGTCTCCAGAAAATGCAGACAGGATCAGACCAACTACATACCACAAAGCATGACTGTAGCTGCCTAGAAGGGAGTTAGCCTTGACTGAGCACAAAGCAAGGCTGGCTAAAGAAAACATGCACTTGCTGAAAGTTTCTATGCGCTAAGACTTACAATCCAGAGTCATCATGCTGAAGGCGTTACAGTTGACTCTTCTGATGAACACCTGGAACACCAAGCTCTCAGGGGTAGGGTTATTGTGTCAAAAAATCAGGATCAGCCATTGCCTGTCTGTAGCGACAAGCTACCTATCGATTAACTGGGGGCCCAGAACATGGCGTGGCCTAAGCGCCTAAAAGAGCATCTGCCAAAGCCCCATTAAATGGAAGTAAAGGTTCAGTCGAAGAACACCATTAAGAAGTTAGATTTGACCTCATTGTGGGTAACGCTAATCAAAGACCTCTGCGCCCACCTCATGACCATCAAAAAAAATAACAACAAAAAAATACACAAAAAAAAAAACACTCTCCTCTTTGGCAAGACAAGTGGTGGAGACAAGGCCAATGTCGGGGAAAGTTGCACATTGCAGCTCAGCATACCAACTGTCTTCATCATGTTGAAGGGTGAAATCATCATCATCGAAATGTGACCCAAAGAGCTGATGTATGGTATGAGCTCTACCAGATGGTAAGGGCACGGTATCGGAGTCTGAGGGATTGGTTACAGGCTGCGCCCCCATAGGATCGGGGAGTGGACTTGGTCAAAGTCAATTTGAAGCTGGCTTGGATTCGGCGATCACGATAGGTATGTGTTCCTCTTTTGGCGTTGACACCAATGAGAAAGGAACTGGCACAGAGTGTGGCACTGTAACCCGATGTGCGATTGAGAGGCAAAGGCAGCACAGAGGGTGAACCCAACCTCTGCGGATCCTTGGGGACCAAAGGAGCATGAAACTGGCTAAATATGCACAGCATGGCCTCCCTAAGGCATTAATTTGCTAAGATGTTGCCAATGGACCCAGAGACTGAGGTCGCATCGGAATCAATCTTGAAACCGGCTACTCGGTAGAGAGACTCCAATGCGGCCTCTCTGGAGTTCAAAAGTACCAGGAAGGGGCAGATTCCTGCTTAGATATCTTATGCTTCTTAGACTAACCGATGACTTCAACCTCGACAGAGACCTGCTGTGAGAACAACTATGGGAGCCGGAACAGGACCTTTCTTTCAACTGCTGTCAGTGCGGGGTATTCTGATGTTTGGCGACGTACGGGGCACATGGCTTCACATGTGGTGGTCTTGTATCCACAAACCTACTGGAATGAGATATTGTCAGAGATTAGAAGTATAACCAGATTACTCTACCTCTCCACCCTTTATCATTTCTTTTTTGGGGACCCAGGCAAGAACAATATATATCCACTAACCACTTCGATGAATAAGTTAATTTCCCACCTTCTGCTTGTGGCTAGATTAGCGATTACAAGCCTGGAAACTCCAAACCACTTCTCTGATTGCCACATGGTGGGGAAAATCTGCCATATTTAAGCAATGGAAAAGTAATCCACCCTTATACATGCTAGAGTATATACATTTGAGGAGGTGTGGCTACCATTCTAAACACACATGTAGAGAACACAGGTCTTAAGTTGAGATCCCATATCTGTCTGATGTAATGCATTGTTGCTTACTTTGAGAAATGTTGACCTCCTCTGACAATGCCGAAGACAATTAAATGAACAGCACCAAGGAGACGATGAAAATGGCTTAAGAAGTTTCAAAGGAACTTACTGTAGAATGACCTAAACACCTTGGGAATACAACCCTATTCTGCTTCTTAGATCTCTTGGCAAATATACAATATGTCTAATGTGATAAAGTACCATGATATTGTATAGAATTTCTCCCTGTAACTGTGACTAAAAAATCAAAAATATAATTGTTGCACAAGTTACTAACTTGTGTAACGATATATCTGTAAGAGACAGTAGTTAGTGACAGATTCCTTACCTTAGAATATCCCCAGGCGTCAGGCTGGATCCGGAAAGTTTTTTGCGTAACAGTACCCTTGCGCGTCGGTAGGCGTCGTCATGCGGCTCCGCGTCCGTCGTCGGCGTTGTGATCGCCGGGATGACGTCGCGGGCAGTACTTAGACGCCGCCCCTGCGCGCTGACGTCAGTTCTGTACACGACTTTCCGCGCCAGGAACGCAGAGCCATGCAAGAAGCTGACATAGGTGTCTGAAAAATACTAGGGCCCTGAAAGGGATGTCCTTAACCCTAGAAATCAGTTCGCAGAACGGGAGGATCGGTTGGGCGGTAGGAATCTGTCACTAACTACTGTCTCTTACAGATATATCGTTACACAAGTTAGTAACTTGTGCATCTGAAAGAGACACGTTAGTGACAGATTCCTTACCTTAGAATAGATACCCCAGCAATACAAACCCCGGTGGTGGGTCTGCGAACAAAGATCAGACAAGGAAGTCTCGGAGAACAGAACGGCCAAAGAAGCCGTCTCTCCGGACTTGGCTGTCAAGGCAGTAATGCTTGGTAAACGTGTGCAGCGAGGCCCACGTAGCTGCCTGACAGATATCCTGCAGCGGAACACCGCGGCCCAAAGCCGTGGTAGCAGCCGTTGCCCTGGTGGAATGGGCACGCAGCCCAACAGGAGGCTCCTTCTTAGCCAAAGAATAGCAGGCTTTGATACACAAGGTTACCCAGCGGGAGATGGTTCTCTTGTGCACCGCCCGACCTTTTTGGTGCCCACGTAGCCAACAAAGAGCTGGTCATCCACCCGGAAGTGTTGTGTGCGGTTGATATAAAAGGAAAGCGCACGTTTTGGGTCCAGACGGTGGAGCCTCTCTTCCTCTCTGGAAGGATGCGGAGGCGGAAAGAAGGTGGGCAAAGTGATGGTCTGCCCAATGTGGAAGGCAGTAACCACCTTTGGCAAGAAGGACGGACGCGTCCTAAGAACAGCCTTGTCTGGATGGACAGACAGAAAGGGAGGTTTGCATGATAGAGCCTGGAGTTCACTCACCCGCCGAGCGGAGGTGATGGCCACCAGAAAGGCTGTCTTCAGAGTCAGAAGACGAAGAGGACAGTTATGTAGAGGCTCAAAGGGAGCGCACATGAGAAAGGTAAGAACCAAGTTCAAGTCCCACTGAGGCATCACAAACGGAACAGGAGGGAAGAGGTGTGTAATGCCTTTAAGGAATCTGTTAACAACAGGGGACTTGAAAAGGGAGGGCTGATCAGGAAGCCTGAGGAAGGCCGAAATGGCACAAAGATAGCTCCTTGATGGTACCCAGGGCAGAACCCTGTTGGGCCAGTGAAAGAAGGAACAGAAGAACCTCAGAAAGAGGGGCAGAGAGGGGATTCACAGCCTTTGCTGTGCACCATGCCACAAACTTGTTCCACCTGCAGGCGTATACCACCTTAGTGGAGGGACGCCTGGCTGCCAGAATCACATCACAAACTTCGGGAGGCAAGTCGAAAGGAATCAACTGCCGCCGCTCAATCTCCACGCAAGCAGGTGGAGGCTGGACAGGTTCGGGTGGAGGACCGTCCCCTGCGACAGAAGATCCTCCCGAAGAGGCAGACGGATCGGGGGATCGACGCTCATACTGAGTAGCTCGGGATACCAAACTCTTCGAGCCCATTCCGGAGCCACAAGGATGACTTGGGCCTGGTCGCGCCGAATCTTCTTCAACACTCTGGGTAGAAGTGGTATAGGCGGAAAGGCGTACAACAGAACGCAACTCCACTCGCGACGAAAAGCGGCGCCGAGCGAGTGCCGCCTTGGAAATTCCAACGCGCAGAACTGATGACATTGCGCGTTCTCTTCGGTGGCGAATAGATCTAACCAAGGCTCTCCCCATTGCAGAAAGAGACCTTGCGCCACTTCCGAGTGAAGACGCCATTCGTGATCCATCATGCACCTGCGGCTGAGTTCGTCTGCCCTGGCGTTCAGGGAACCTGCCAGGTGTTGAACCATCAGGAACATGCCCTGATGTTCCAGCCATGTCCAGAGGCGCAAAGCCTCCTGACAGAGGGTCCACGACCCCACCCCGCCTTGTTTGTTGCAGTACCACATGGCGGTGGTGTTGTCTGTGAACACCTGCACTACCTTCCCTTTGACAGAGGGAAGGAATGCCTTGAGTGCAAGTCGGATAGCCCAGAACTCCAGAAGGTTGATATGGAGCCGGGACTCCGCCGGAGAGCAGAGGCCTCTGATCTCCGCCTCTCCCATGTGACCGCCCCATCCCAGAAGGGACGCGTCCGTCACAACTGTGTGCTCTGGCTGGGGAAGGGAGAGGGATCTGCCCATGACCCATCGCCGGTTCGAGAGCCACCACTGCAACTGTTTTGCAGCCCCTCCGAGATCTGGACGTGATCGGACAGGTTGCCCTGGTGCTGCGCCCACTGGAACTTCAGGTCCCACTGCAGAGCCCGCATATGCCATCTGGCATGATCGACCAGCAGGATGCAGGAGGCCATGAGGCCCAGCAGCCTCAGGGTCATCCGTACCGAAACCCAGGATAAAGGCTGAAAGATCGGAATCATAGCCTGAATATCCCGGACTCGCCGTTCGGGAGGATAGGCCCGAAACTGCGTCGTGTCCAGAACTGCTCCGATGAAAAGGAGCTGTGGAGAAGGAATCAGATGTGACTTCGGCACATTGATGGAGAACCCCAGCGAGTGCAGGAGTTCGGCCGTAGTCTGGAGGTGGGAGACGACTGCCTGGGACGAGCCCGCCTTCAGCAGCCAGTCGTCGAGGTAGGGGAAGACTGGAACCCCTGCCCGGCGCAGGTGAGCTGCGACCACCGCTATCACTTTCGTGAACACCCGAGGGGCATTTGTAAGGCCAAAGGGGAGCACGGTGAACTGAAAATGCTCGAGGCCTACCGTGAACCGAAGGTAACGCCGGTGGGCCGGCAGGACGGGGATGTGGAAATAAGCGTCCTGCAAGTCCAACGCTACCAACCAGTCTCCAGGGTCGAGGGCAGTCAAGACCTGAGCTAGGGTGAGCATCTTGAACTTCTCCTTCCGGAGGAAGCGATTGACGTTCCGGAGGTCTAAGATAGGACACATGTCCTCCTTGTCCTTTTTGGGCACCAGAAAGTAGTGGGAGTAGCAACCACGTCCTACTTCTGAGGTCAGAACACGCTCGATGTCCCTCTTGGCCAAGAGGGCCGTGACTTCCTTCTGCAGAAGCACCAAGTGATCCCCCGACATGCGGTGGAATTGAGGTGGCATGGCTGGGGGTGTGGTCTCGAAGGGGAGGGAGTAGCCCCTTCGGACAATGTCCAAGACCCACCTGTCCGAGGTGATGGCACGCCAGTGGTGAAGGTGATGGCGGACCCTGCCCCCTACTGGCGTGCTGTGCACCTGAAAGGAGGGACTAGGAGGGCTTGGAGGCCGCGGACGGGTTGGAGGTGGTGGCCTGACCCGCACACTGGTGCTCCGAACCGCCACGGCGGTATCCACGCCCTTGGCCACGCGAAGACGCTTGCTGCGCGGGCCGGTGGCTGGGCAGCGGACGTGATTGGGCGCCCCTTCCGTGGCCACGAAAGGGGCGAATAGCAGAGGTTAGCGGAGGGCGCACAACAGAAAGGCCCAGGGACTTGGCAGTAGCCCGTGAGTCCTTAAAACGCTCCAGCGCATGGTCTGCTTTGGAACCAAAAAGACCGACTCCATCAAAGGGCATGTCCATGAGTGTATTCTGGACATCACCCGAGAAACCAGTTGTTCTCAGCCAGGCGTGGCGACGCAGCGCCACCGTCGTTGCAAGCGATCTGCCCAGCGAGTCGGCGGTATCAAGGCCACAACGTATGGTGTACTTTGCCGCATCCCTACCTTCCGCAATGGTGCGGGTAAGCAGTGTCTGGACCTCCTCAGAACACTGGGGCAAAACAGCCGCCACCGAATCCCACAGGGAGTGGGTAGATCGGCCCAAAAGGCAAGCGGTGTTGACGGACCCCAAGCCAGCACTGGAGGAAGAAAAAGCCTTCTTCCCAAATTGGTCCAGGCGTTTGGATTCCCTATCCGGAGGGGCGGTAGGGAAGGCGGTTTGGGAGGCAGAGGCTTGGACAACCAAGCTCTCGGGGGTGGGATGTTGAGAGAGAAACAAGGGGTCGCCCGGAGCAGGGCGATGGCGTCGGGCCACGTTCCTATCCACAGGAGCCCCTGTGGTGGGCTTGGACCAGGTGCCCAAAAGAACGTCAGTTAGTGCATCATTAAACGGCAGCACAATCTCCGATGAGGAAGCTGCCGGCTGAAGCACTTCCGTCAGGAGATTAGTCCTGACAGCAACAGTAGGCAATTGGAGGTGTAAGGCTCCAGCTGCTCTACGCAACACCGTTGCGAAATTTGCTCCCTCCTCCGTAGCCACGGGAGGAGACAGCATGCCAGTGTCAGGGGAAGTGTCTAGACCACTAGCATCCCCAAGTTCCTCTGCCCAGTCCTGATCATACTCACACTGCTGTGTGAGAGGGTCTTCCGACCCCTCCCAGCTCTCCTGGTCCTCCTCTGGTTCAAAATATGGAGGAGGAGGGACATCTGGGACCCAAGGTCTCATCGGTGCCAGAGCCGGCGTCGAGCGACGTCGGTCCGGCTCCATGTCCGGAGCCGGAGAGAACCGGGGAACGACGCCGCCCGGAGCCCCGGACGGCGTCAGGAACGGCACCGGGGACATCGGCGGAGGCGTGGTTAGGTCAACCGGCGGCGATGGGGGTTGCGGTACCACCGGAGCCGGGATCGGGGCCGAGATCAGGGCTGGCGGGACAGGCGACGCCGGGACCGGAGTCGCCGGCGACGCCGGAGCAACCCCATCAGGCCCGCGGGGCCCGAAGGCGCACCGGAGGGACCTTGAGGCCCGAAGAGGCGGGCCATGGCCGACAGGAATTCCTGTAGTTCGGCCGGAGTCGCCCCGAACCCGGAAAAGACGGGTAATGCGGGGCGGCTCCACAGGCACGTCCGGGGCCGCGGGGCGGTGCCGACAGGGGCCTCAGCCGAGTCGCAAGACCGGCGAGGCGAAGTCTTAGAGCGATGATGCTTCTTAGACTTTTGTGCTTCGACTTACCCGAGGAGCGCGAAGACTTGGACTCCGACGACCGGCGGGGGCTCCGCGACCGGCCTCTCGACCTCTCACGGGACCGGGGCTTGGTGCGGCGCGGAGCCGAACCTCGAGGAGCTTTCGAGACCGCTCTCGCAAAGCCTTCGGGTGGAGTTTCCGGAAGTCAGGGCACGACTTCGTGTCGTGGTCTCGGCCGAGACAGTAGAGACACTCTAAGTGCGGGTCTGTGATCGACATCATTCGACCACAGACGTCGCATGGCTTGAAGCCGGGCATCCCTACTGACACCTAGAGTCGAGAAGACTCGAAAAGAAACAGTGAAAAATTCACCAAAAATTTAGTCAAAAATTGACTAGGGCACTGCTCTTCCTGGATCTGCGCTTACTGGCGCGGAAAAAGAAGAACTGACGTCAGCGCGCAGGGGCGGCGTCTAAGTACTGCCCGCGACGTCATCCCGGCGATCACGACGCCGACGACAGACGCGGAGCCGCACAACGCCGCCTACCGACACGCAAGGGTACTGCTACGCAAAAAACTTTCCGGATCCAGCCTGACGCCTGGGGATATTCTAAGGTAAGGAATCTGTCACTAACGTGTCTCTTTCAGATAAAAAAATATCCTCCGTAACTCTGCTTGCCCCCACAATGCAACACTCAGTTATCTGATGCTGTGAAAAAAACATTCCCAGCATGGGGATGGGGATATTTCATGTACGAATAACAAGTAGAGGAAAGGTGTTCATTACAAATATTTTAGAAACTCTTTGCACAAATTTGAAGCCTGAACTTACACGCTCATTTTCTTTTGTGATGGAGGTGTTTTTGGTGGCCTTCCACGCCTTTTTTGTGGTGTTGATGGAACTGAATTGTCGGCACCAGAATCAGAGGGTTCTGAGCTGTAAATAAAAACAAAGTCTAACTATGCAGATAAAAAAAAACAATTCGAATTTCAGACCAATATTCTATGTCTTACTTAGAAATGTTCCTATGTTTAGATCAATATGTAGCTCAAATATCAACTGATATGTAAAACCTTGCGTATGAGCTAAACCTAATAAATACACATTGTTTGAAACATTCCACTAAAAAGTTATCCGTCTTCATTAACTTTTTTCATACAGACACTCCATCTTCCAGGTGACTTTGATGTGGAATATCCTTAGGGGTCAAACTGGAGCCAAAGACAGGTCGGCCAGCAGCCACAGGATGTGATAATCGTTCCACAGAGAAAACATGATGTATGATACAACTTAATTCTAGACATTGGTAGACAAGAGCTTTTCATAACATACATTATGTAAACATTTTGCCAAAATAGCCCTCGCTAAGTTCTGAGTGGGGAGGAGGATACTGGTGATGAATCTGCGGAATTATCCACAAGAAAAACATTCAGTAAAGGCATGTAACCTGTTCCAACGAATACATCTTTCTACAGTTTCTTCATATTGTTAATGACATGCACAGGTGATTTGTGATGGAAATGACTAAATTCCATGTTGCAGTATGACAAATGTTAGAAATCACTATGGACCTCAAAAAGGTATAGATTTCTGCTCTCCATAATAGATGAGCCATAACACTTGCCTGAAGATCGTAAGAGTTGAATAAGCAGGACTTTGCAACTAGTAATGGTCCATTTAGAAACCACTTTGCCTCCTCTAAGAACCAAACAAAGTTAGTCCATCCACAGTATTCTCTGAACTGGTCTATGAAGAAACTCAAGGATCTTTGAGAACAAAGTGATGAAGTGAGGGTGACTAGGAAGAATAAATGTAGGAAGGTTGATTTTTTTGCAAAGGTGAAGGCTAGTAAATATTTACAGAGAGGTGGTCAAACATGCAGAACCACTTAGAAAAGCAATTATAGAAAAAGTTACTTACCTTCAGTAATGGTCTTTCTGGTGGATACTTGAAAGAACTTCAGAAGAAATATGAAGTAACTAACTTTAATTTATTGCAGCCCTGACACACCACAGCCGCACACCAGCTGTACAGAAATCCACATGCTATATATTTCTAAAGTCATCGTTCTATCATGGAATATAAAATACAAGCAATTCGAATAAGAACTATTGCTAAGAATTGAATGCTATGCTGACCTAGCAGGTTAGAATACCCAACATTACACAGCTTCCCATTTAAAATAACAGCTGATAACTCCCTCACAGCAAACCTCCCCAAAGTCCCCAACCTATATTCAAAAACAACGAAATGCCCTAGGAATCATGTTACGTCAGACTAATTAGTGACTAATTAGTGAGGTAATTTTCCAGGAGTGAGGTCTGCACAATAGTGCACCAATAGTGCACCCAAATTTTTCTTTGCTTAGACTGTTCCCTTCTTTCTCCATTATTTCATTCATTCCACCAACCATTCTTTCAGCATCACTCTTTATAGCGCTCATCCATCAAGCATGGTTCTCTACCAAACCAATCTCAAATCTTCCCTTACTTCCCAAAACGCATCTATGTTTTCCCCTACACAAAGCTATTCTACTCCTGTGACATACGCTACCATCACTCAACCTGGCAGCATTAGTGAAAACATCCTCTACCTCCAAGGGTTCTCCCTTCTAAACTTTGCCTTGCCTTGCCACAGCACTGGGATCCCTCCCCACACCCCACGGACCACGCACGTAATCTCAGCATCATATTGGACTCCTTGCTCACAATGAACCGCCAGATCAACGCAGTTTCCTCATCTTGCTTCCACACACTCCGCCTGCTTTGAAAGACATTCAGATGGGTCCCCACAGAATCCAGAAAGAAAGCACCCACGCACTCATCACAAGCAGACTCGACTACAGCAACGCACTCTACACCGGCCTCAACCAGAAACTCCTCAGGAAACTACAAAACATTCAAAACGCCGCAGCAGACTGGTCCTCAACATCCCCCGCTGCAGCCACATCACCGAACATCTTCGCGAACTCCACTGGCTTCCAGTCAACAACAGAATCACCTTCAAGCTCCTCACACATGCCTACAAAGCTCTCCACGACGCAGGGCCAGCATATCTGAACCAGCTCCTCTCATTCACGTACCCGCCAGACACTTCACTCCACCTAACTGGCCCGTGCCACTTTCCCATGGATCCACAAGACCAAAACCGGAGGAAGATCCTATTATTGAGGATAATAATTATAAAGTGTCTGTAATAGTTGTCTAAAGTGTCTGTAATAGTTGTTATGGATTATTTCTTGAAATGGTGAGAATTCTTTTTTGTTGGGTGTGCCAACACTGTAGTTGTGAAATTTATGGATGGAATCTCTCAAATAAAAAGATCACTAAAGAAACTGATTATAGTTAACGTTAACCAATTTACTGCTGTAAAGTTTGAAGGCTTCTTGAATGGGAATAGTGTGGTTCACAGAAGCACATCTGTTTAGAGCCTAGCATATAATAGGTCTGAATTAATTCCTATCTATTTTGCTTTTTTTTTTTTTTTTTAAATGTGTAGCAATTGTGAGGAACAGCCCCCACCGCAGGCTTTCGCATCCTGGTCCCTACTGGAGATAGAAACGGAAGAAGGGGAACAATAAGCTGAAGGCTTAGCGCCTGTTTTACCCCATATTGTTGCTGCAGTTGCTCGTAACCGTTATACGGATAAGGGAAAAGAACCATCTGAGGATAAAAACTGACGATGGTATGCCTTGAGGGAATGTGTCTGTTCTTTGGGCCTTTCCAGGCCGTCCGAAGTAAGAATCTCCGTTTCAGATTCAATGTACACCATCTTGTTGCCAGTGTAGCTGTTGTGGAGGGAAGAATCTGAATTTGGAAGAATGAGGATGCTCTGTTAAGACTCTGGATAAGGCAAGATGGAGCGAAGAATGTCTTTGTAAGACTATGCCATAGCAATATTCCCGTGAGGCCAATAAGGAAGAAACAGTTGCTGCACTGATGACTTGATTAGGCACCATGAGGCTTTCATTGACTATTTGTAGGAAATCTTCCCGTTGGTCCCTTGGAAGATCATCAGCCCACTTTTGAATAGATTACCAGAGCGGCGTATCCTAGCTGCCTAGAAGGGGAGCTGCAGTGGTAGCTTTTATGGTGGGTGCGGACGTGCAATAGACCTTATGGCCAAAAGAGTCCAGTTACTTACTCTCCTTATCAGGTGGTACAGAGTAGGCAGGAGTAGTGCATGAAGGCCAATATAATCCGTGAGACCAAAGACTCGGGCGGAGGGCAAGAGGATCGTGCTCAGGAGGAACGAATATAGCTCCAAAAGCATTTGGAGCCCATGATATCAATCACTACACCATCCATTCTGCTGGTGGAGGCCGGAATGTCATGCAATTTCAGTAATAGCGTTAAGAGGACCAGCACTAAAGGACGTAGTTCACTCAACGCTGATATCATGGTACGTTGAGCTGAGCGTTGGGGCATCTTGTACCAGAACTTTCTGGAAGGAGAAGCGTCTCAAAAATTATTTAAGCCGAAGGCATAGGAACAAACATCTATAATTTTGTCCCCCAAAATAAAAGAGAGACAGAGTAGAGTCTGACTTGGCGCATATCTCTATGTAGAATTGATGACGTGTATTGCGACCGATGCCTTGATCTTGTGTGATGTGGCCTTGATCGAGATACCCGACTTAGGTGGCGAAAGAGCCTGGAAGAGATGATGGCTCAAACAATGGCGCGTCATCTTGGAAAAGGTGCCTTGTGAGGCAAAGATATTGGCGCCGGTGTAGCGCTGAAAGCAGATGGTACAGGCAGTGTATTCGGAGGCGGGGGAGGAAAACCAAGTATTTGGAGAATGGAGAAGAATAGATATTTTTTTTTCTTCGCTCTCTTTTAATGGCCTTGAAGTCGTTATGGTTCTCGAAGTTGAGCTCCGTGGACTGTTAGATGTCGATAAGCCTCTACGCTGACTATCATCGACAGCTAGAAGAGGATATGCTCCTCGACATCAGCCTTCTGTACCCCCTCGACTTTGAGATACCTCGAAGTCAGCTAATTTCAACTCCTGGACAGCGACATACTCTTCCACGTCGATCTGTAACGCTTCAACGTCCTCCATCGTCGACGTCTTGCCGGCGATATACTCCTCAATGTCGACCTCCTGTTATGCTTCGATGTTGACCTACTGCTTGACGTCGACATGTCTGCACGACTGGACATATACCTTAATGTCAAAGGCGTAATTTCGTAGACTTACCCTGTGTCGATGTTGAGCGTTGGCTCCTCGAAGTCGAAACAGCCCTAGACAGCGAAGAAGTTGGAGCCGTGCTTAGGCTCTACGTCTATCCTCTTGATGTCGACCGGAAAGGATGTTGTTTTTAGACTGAAAAGCCTCATTTTGGACATTCGACGTCCTCAAGAAGAAAAATGGTAGAGCGCTGGTAGAGGTTTGACCCTCTCCTCGCCCTTCAAAGGTAAACGACAAAGCCCTGGTAGAGGACTGACCCTCTCCTTGCTCTTGAAAGGTAAATGGCAGAGCCCTGGTAGAGGACTGACCCTCTGCTTGCTCAGAGTGCTACCTTCATATGATGTTAGGTTCTCCCTTTCCCTCAGTGTACGTCTGGAAAACTTCTTGCTGAAAATGTTGATGAACCTGACCGGAAGGCAGAGAAAGTAGACGTCTGATTTGGCCTTCTTTCTCCCATTGCAGGACATTTGGTCAAATAAAGAAGACATTTTAATTTGACAAAATACCACAAAATCTGTCAGAAAATGGCAGAAACTGCAAGGGAGAGATGAAAAACATTGAATGAAGTAGCTGTAACAAAAAACAATGTAATTTGGAAAAGAAAAAGGCCTAAAAATGCCAAGCTCAGTGCTCCATGATCCTTTCACCAGGAGCCGGAAAAAAGAACTGAGGCAACTGCCACCTGCTAAGCATGATGGGATACCGGTTGTCTCTGGGCCCTTAAAGGCACAGACGCTGTTTAAAACACACACAATGGCAGTCTATGGGGCTACACTGTCCTGCTATCCTTCATCTTCTACTAATACAAAAAGGGTTTGTGAAGGAGGTTAGTTCTTTATATGATTTTTGCTTCAAAATTATGTATACATATGGGTATTTTTACCCTTTTTGTAAGTACAACTGAAGAATTTTTCCACTGTAGCCTGTGGTTATAGGCTGCATATTGTGGTCTTTAAGTGTTTTACAGGCCTTCCTGAAGAAAGGTGAACGTCTACACTTAAGAAGATATTATATGGAAAGTGCTTCGGGATCCCCCCACATGGGCTGGATGATTCAAACGCTTATGATTTCAATGGAGATCCCCTATGAGAGAAATACAAGTTACTTTGTAGATCTCTTCGATACCTTACCAAATCTGGCAACTAGGATATGATGAGTTCTTTTTTGGGGTAAAAAAAAAAAATACTACTGATGGGCGAGGAGATGCTCTTCGTGCAAATTTTTCAGCATGCACTGGTTCGTCAATTCAATTCAGGGCTGACTTGCTCTGCAACATCCTCAATTTTGATCGCCAAATTTTGTAGCTCCAGGAGGAATATGAAATAAGTAACTTGTATTTATTGCAGCCCTAGCACTCCACAGCCACACACCAATTGTAAAGAAACCGGAACGCTCTATCAATGACAAAGAATATAAATAAACCTTTCAATACAGAGAGCCGAGGTAAAACTCTGTTCAGAAACATATTATGATACAGGATTTGGCCATTAGGACCACATCACTAACTTTCTTATAGGGTATCACATGCTCAAGGTGTTCCTTTTAGCCACTACACATGCAGCTTAGGTGTGACTACGCAAGAATGCAAATCCATGCCTTGCAGAAGGAAAAGGAGGCCAAGAGTTAACAAATACCAGCATGTCTAAACAACACAACATTTTCACCCCAGATGAATGCCACAATGAGTGCGTCCTTATACAATTTGGATGCCCTAGATGCAAGAGAAAAACAGGGATCGGAGAAATATAATAGAGATGGGTACTCAGCTAGCCAAGACCACATACACAGGAGACAATTAGCCAGGGGCAAACAGTAGATCTCTATACAGGCACAAATACAAAATATGATTTCAACTACTTCCAGATTTAATCATAACTAGATGGAGTCAACGTTAGCGTACTGAAGGCATCTAATAGAGCACTTTGGCTTCTACCAGGTGAATAGCTATGTGGGTCCTGTGCCAAGACGAAAGAGTCACGCCGCCCTGGCAAAGCTGAAAGAATCTTATGTTCCCACTGCTTGCAGATACAATACCATCCTGTTGTCCTTGAGGACTTGCACCATTCTGGCCTGTTGGTTGACTAGTATCTAGGAGAACTTTTTCTCTGTTGCAATGGTTGCTGGTAGGCTGCACAAAAATTCCACAACTTCATGTCTGTCCATAAGTGAAAATTGTGACATTTGTGCAGCATGTTAGATGAAGATGAAAAGACAAACTGGTGGGAGAGTTCACACCCATGAGGAAGTTGTCCAAATAAGACTGGCATTGGACACCTAATAGTCTCAAATGTGTTGAAACCACTACCTTGGTGAACTCCCGGACCACAGATATTTATTTGAAAAGTTTTATAAAGCGCGAACAAGACCCAGATGGGTATCAGAGCGCTGTACAAAGAGGAAGACTAACGTTCACGTGAAGAAACAGTATAAGTACAATACAATAAGGCAACATAAGAGGAACCTGAAACATAAAAGTAAATGTGGGTGCTAGGGGAAGACGAGGTAACAAGTGAACAAACAGGTAAATGCCCTACTAGACGGGGCAGTGCAGTTTTAGCATCGCACTACGTCCAAAGAACGACAAAATATATTTCAAACCCCCAGTAAAAATGATTGTCAAGCACAAATTTCAAAACACAAAGTGAAAATGATTGTCAAGCATACATTTCAACACACAAAGTAAAAATGATTGTCAAGCACGAGAGGGAAGTGTCTAGCAAATGACAGAGGCTATTGCTGATGAAGTTCTTCCAAAAGTAGCCATTTGACCTGTTTTTTTAATGAAGCAGTCGAGGTGTTGGCTCTGATCTCCGTCGGAAGGGCATTCCAAATTCTTGGAGCCAGCCCTGAGAAGGTGCGATTGTAAGTTCTTTTTTTGTTGAATTTAGGTTGTTTCAGTAGTAGGGTATGAAGATGAATGGACATTCTGTTAATTGATAGTGTTGCCATTCATAAAGAAACCAGAGGCATCTCTGGTGGCAGCCCCACACTAAAAGTGAAAGCAGGTGCCCTGAAGTTTTAAAGATGCCAGTCACTCCTGAGGGTCTAACATCTACAAAACAGGTGCCATGTTCACAGTCGTCCTTCCTTTCTTTTCCAGAACAAAAAGTCTGGCCTCAGAATCCAACAGTGTTCTGAGTACACAGAGAGTTCAATCATCTGTAAGTAAACTGATTTTTTGGTATGATCACGCCTTAATTTTTGGATGGACAATGCTATTTTTTTTTTTAAAGGTTAACTCTGAAGTGCATTGGGCCCTGTTGACCAGGCTGCACTGCTTGTGCTCTGACCTTCAAAACGATATGTGCAATTGGTTAGCACCCGACGGGCATATTTAACTTACCTATAAATACCTAGTACATACTACGAAGTATACCCGGGCTAGTCAGCTAAAGGCCATCAGTGGACTGCAGCACTTACTGTGCCACCACTGCTGTGACAAAGGGACATCGTTCTAGGTCTGCCGTTGCAGCCTCGTCAGGCAGCTTTGAAAGTGCCAGCTCAACATAACAAATGTAACCTGTTGAACAAGTTACTTACCTTCGGTAATGATACATCTGTAAGAAACATAGGTTAGTTATAGATTCCTTACCTTAGAATTACCCCCAGGAGTCAGACTGGATCCGGAAAGTTTGTCGTCAGCAGTACCCCTGCGTGTCGCCACCATCGCGCGCTGACGTCAGTTCTGTACACGACTTTCCACGCCAAAAGCGCAGAGCCATGCAAGACACTGACCACTGGTGCACAAAACTAGGGCCCTGAAAGGATGTCCTTAACCCTAGAAGTCAGTTCGCAGAACAGGGAGGATGGGTGGGGCGGTAAGGAATCTATAACTAACCTATGTTTCTTACAGATATATCGTTACCGAAGGTAAGTAACTTGTTCATCTGAAAGAAACGCACAAGTTACTAACTTGTGTAACGATATATCTGTAAGAGACAGTAGTTAGTGACAGATTCCTTACCTTAGAATATCCCCAGGCGTCAGGCTGGATCCGGAAAGTTTTTTGCGTAGCAGTACCCTTGCGCGTCGGTAGGCGGCGTCCGTGCGGCTCCGCGTCCGTCGCCGGCGTCGTGATCGCCGGGATGACGTCGCGGGCAGTACTTAGGCGCCGCCCCTGCGCGCTGACGTCAGTTCTGTACACGACTTTCCGCGCCAGGAACGCAGAGCCATGCAAGAAGCTGACATAGGTGTCTGAAAAATACTAGGGCCCTGAAAGGGATGTCCTTAACCCTAGAAATCAGTTCGCAGAACGGGGAGGATGGGTGGGCGGTAGGAATCTGTCACTAACTACTGTCTCTTACAGATATATCGTTACACAAGTTAGTAACTTGTGCATCTGAAAGAGACACGTTAGTGACAGATTCCTTACCTTAGAATAGATACCCCAGCAATACCAACCCCGGTGGTGGGTCTGCGAACAAAGATCAGACAAGGAAGTCCTGGAGGACAGAACGGCCAAAGAAGCCGTCCCTCCGGACCTGACTGTCAAGGCAGTAATGCTTTGTAAACGTGTGCAGCGAGGCCCACGTAGCTGCCTGACAGATAACCGGCAGCGGAACACCGCGGCCCAAGGCCGTGGTAGCAGCCGTTGCCCTGGTGGAATGGGCACGCAGCCCAACAGGAGGCTCCTTTTAGCCAAAGAATAGCAGGTCTTGATGCACAAGGTAACCCAGCGGGAGATGGTCCTCTTGTGCACCGCCCGACCTTTTTGGCGCCCACGTAGCCAATAAAGAGCTGGTCATCCACCCGGAAGTGTTTTGTGCGGTCAATATAGAAGGAGAGCGCACGTTTTGGGTCCAGACGGTGGAGCCTCTCTTCCTCTCTGGAAGGATGCGGAGGCGGAAAGAAGGTGGGCAAAGTGATGGTCTGCCCAATGTGGAAAGCAGTAACCACCTTTGGCAAGAAGGACGGACGCGTCCGAAGAACAACCTTGTCTGGATGAACAGACAGAAAGGGAGGTTTGCAAGATAGAGCCTGGAGCTCACTCACCCGCCGAGCGGAGGTGATGGCCACCAGAAAGGCTGTCTTCAGAGTCAGAAGACGAAGAGGACAGTTATGTAGAGGCTCAAAGGGAGCGCACATTAAAAAGGTAAGAACCAAGTTTAAGTCCCACTGAGGCATCACAAACGGAACAGGAGGGAAGAGGTGAGTAATGCTCTTTAAGAACCTGTTAACAACAGGGGACTTGAAAAGGGAGGGCTGATCAGGGAGCCTGAGGAAGGCCGAGATAGCACAAAGATAACCCTTGATGGTACCCAGGGCAGAACCCTGTTGGGCCAGAGAGAGAAGGAACAGAAGGACCTCAGAAAGAGGGGCAGAAAGGGGATCCACAGCCTTTGCTGTGCACCATGCCACAAATTTGTTCCACCTGCAGGCGTATACCACCTTAGTGGAGGGACGCCTGGCTGCCAGAATCACATCACAAACTTCGGGAGGCAAGTCGAAAGGAATCAACTGCCGCCGCTCAATCTCCACGCAAGCAGGTGTAGACTGGACAGGTTCGGGTGGAGGACCGTCCCCTGCTGCTGCGACAGAAGATCCTCCCGAAGAGGCAGACGGATCGGGGGATCTACGCTCATATTGAGTAGCTCGGGATACCAAACTCTTCGAGCCCAGTCCGGAGCCACAAGAATGACTTGGGCCCGGTCGTGCCGAATCTTCTTCAACACTCTGGGTAGAAGTGGTATAGGCGGAAAGGCGTACAATAGACCGCAACTCCACTCGTGACGAAAAGCGTCGCCGAGCGAGTGCCGCCTTGGAAATTCCAACGCGCAGAACTGATGACATTGCGCGTTCTCTTCGGTGGCGAATAGATCTAACCAAGGCTCTCCCCACTGTAGAAAGAGTCCTTGCGCCACTTCCGAGTGAAGACGCCATTCGTGATCCATCATGCACCTGCGGCTGAGTTCGTCCGCCCTGGCGTTCAGGGAACCTGCCAGGTGTTGAACCACCAGGAACATGCCCTGGTGTTCCAGCCATGTCCAGAGGCGCAGAGCCTCCTGACAAAGGGTCCACGACCCCACCCCGCCTTGTTTGTTGCAGTACCACATGGCAGTGGTGTTGTCTGTGAACACCTGCACTACCTTCCCTTTGACAGAGGGAAGGAATGCCTTGAGTGCAAGTCGGATCGCCCGGAGCTCCAGAAGGTTGATATGGAGCCGGGACTCCGCCGGAGACCAGAGGCCTCTGATCTCCGCCTCTCCCATGTGACCGCCCCATCCCAGAAGGGACGCGTCCGTCACAACTGTGTGCTCTGGCTGGGGAAGGGAGAGGGATCTGCCCATGACCCATTGCCGGTTCGAGAGCCACCACTGCAACTGTTTTGCAGTCCCCTCCGAGATCTGGACGTGATCGGACAGGTCGCCCTGGTGCTGCGCCCACTGGAACTTCAGGTCCCACTGCAGAGCCCGCATATGCCATCTGGCATGAGTGACCAGCAGGATGCAGGAGGCCATGAGGCCCAGCAGCCTCAGGGTCATCCGTACCGAAACCCAGGATAAGGGCTGAAAGATCGGAATCATAGCCTGAATATCCCGGACTCGCCGTTCGGGAGGATAGGCCCGAAACTGCGTCGTGTCCAGAACTGCTCCGATGAAAAGGAGCTGTGGAGAAGGAATCAGATGCGACTTTGGCACATTGATGGAGAACCCCAGCGAGTGCAGGAGTTCGGCCGTAGTCTGGAGGTGGGAGACAACTGCCTGGGACGAGCCCGCCTTCAGCAGCCAGTCGTCGAGGTAGGGGAAGACTGAAACCCCTGCCCGGCGCAGATGAGCTGCGACCACCGCCATCACTTTCGTGAACACCCGAGGGGCACTGGTAAGGCCAAAGGGGAGCACGGTGAACTGAAAATGCTCGAGGCCTACCGTGAACCGAAGGTAACGCCGGTGGGCCGGCAGGACGGGGATGTGGAAATAGGCGTCCTGCAAGTCCAACGCTACCAACCAGTCTCCGGGGTCGAGGGCAGTCAAGACCTGAGCTAGGGTGAGCATCTTGAACTTCTCCTTCCGGAGGAAGCGATTGACGTTCCGGAGGTCCAAGATAGGACGCATGTCCTCCTTGTCCTTTTTGGGCACCAGAAAGTAGTGGGAGTAGCAACCACGCCCTACTTCTGGGGTCGGAACATGCTCGATGGCCCTCTTGGCCAAGAGGGCCGTGACTTCCTTCTGTAGAAGCACCAAGTGATCCCCTGACATGCGGTGGAATTGAGGTGGCATGGCTGGGGGGTGGTCTCGAAGGGGAGGGAGTAGCCCCTTCGGACAATGTCCAAGACCCACTTGTCCGAGGTGATGGGACGCCAGTGGTGAAGGTGATGGCGGACCCTGCCCCCGACTGGCGTGCTGTGCACCTGAAAGGAGGGACTAGGAGGGCTTGGAGGCCGCGGACGGGTTGGAGGCGGTGGCCTGACCCGCACGCTGGTTGCCCGAACCGCCACGGCGGTATCCACGTCCTCGGCCACGCGAAGGCGCTTGCTGCGCGGGCCGTTGGCCGGGCTGTGGACGTGACTGGGCGCCCCTTCCGTGGCCACGAAAGGGGCGAAAAGCAGACGTATGCGGAGGGCGCACAACAGCAAGGCCCAGGGACTTAGCAGTAGCCCGTGAATCCTTGAAACGCTCCAGCGCATGGTCCGCCTTTGAACCAAAGAGACCGACTCCATCAAAGGGCATGTCCATGAGAGTATTCTGGACATCCCCTGAAAAACCAGTGGTTCTCAGCCAGGCGTGGCGACGCAGCGCCACCGTCGTTGCAAGCGATCTGCCCAGCGAGTCGGCGGTATCAAGGCCACAGCGGATGGTATACTTAGCCGCATCACGCCCTTCCGCAATAGCGCGGGTAAGCAGTGTCTGGACCTCCTCAGAACACTGCGGCAAAACATCAGCCACCGAATCCCACAGGGAGTGGGTGTATCGGCCCAAGAGGCAAGCGGTATTAACAGACCGCAAGCCAGCACTGGAGGAAGAGAAAGCCTTCTTCCCAAAGTGATCCAGGCGCTTGGATTCCCTATCCGGAGGAGGTGTTGGGAGAGAAACAGGGGGTCGCCCGGAGCCGGGCGATGGCGTCGGGCCACGTTCCTATCCACAGGAGCCCCTGTGGTGGGTTTGGACCAGGCACCCAAAAGAACGTCAGTGAGTGCATCGTTGAACGGCAGCACAGGCTCCGAAGAGGAGGCCGCCGGCTGAAGCACTTCAGTCAGGAGGTTAGTCCTGACGGCCACTGTAGGCAACTGGAGATTTAAGGCTCCAGCAGCTCTACGCAACACCGTTGCAAAATTAGCCCCCTCCTCCGTTGCCACGGGAGGAGACAGCATGCCAGAGTCGGGGGAGGTATCCAGCCCACTGGCATCCCCAAGTTCCTCAACCCAGTCCGGGTCAAACTCGCACTGTTGTGTGAGAGGGTCGTCAGACCCCTCCCAGCTCTCCTGGTCCTCCTCAGGTTGAAAAGATGGAGGAGGAGGGACATAAGGGACCCAAGGCCTCATCGGCGCCGGAACCGGCGGCCGGGCGACGCCGGTCCGGCTCCATGTCCGGACCCGGGGAGAACCGGGAACGACGCCGCCCGGAGCCCCGGACGGCGTCGGAAACGGCACCGGGGACATCGGCGTCGGCGGAGGCGTGGTTAGGTCAACCGGCGTCGATGGAGGTTGCGGCACCACCGGAACCGGGGTCGAGGCCGGGGCCGGAGCCGAGGCCGGGACGAAGGCTGGTGGGACAGGCGACGCCGGGACCGGAGTCGACGGCGACGCCGGAGCAACCCCATCTGGCCCGCGGGGCCCGAAGGCGCACCGGAGGGACCTTGAGGCCTGAAGAGGCGGGCCATGGCCGACAGGAATTCCTGTAGCTCGGCCGGAGTCGCCCCGAACCCGGGAAGGACGGGTAATGCGGGGGCAACTCGACAGGCACGTCCGGGGCCGCGGGGGCGGGGACGGTGCCGACAGGGACCTCAGCCGAGTCGCGCGACCGGCGAGGCGAAGTCTTAGAGCGATGACGCCGCTTAGACTTCTTGTGCTTCGACTTACCGGAGGAGCGCGAAGACTTGGATTCCGACGAACGGCGGGGACTCCGCGTCCGGCCCCTCGACCTCTCCCGGGACCGGGGCTTGCTGCGGCGCGGAGCCGACTGCCGGACTTCAAGGAGCTTTCGAGACCGCTCTCGCAAAGCCTTCGGATGAAGTTTCCGGCAGTCAGGGCACGACTTCGTGTCGTGGCCTCGGCCGAGGCAGAAGAGACACTCGAGGTGGGGGTCCGTGATGGACATCATACGACCACATACCTCGCAGGGCTTAAAGCCGGGCATCCCTACGACACCTTAGGAGTCGTGAAGACTCGTTGAAGAGAACAGTGAAAAATTTCACAAAAAGATAGTCAAAAAGTGACTAGGGCACTGCTCTTCCCGGATCTGCGCTTACTGGCGCGGAAAAAGAAGAACTGACGTCAGCGCGCAGGGGCGGCGCCTAAGTACTGCCCGCGACGTCATCCCGGCGATCACGACGCCGACGACGGACGCGGAGCCGCACGACGCCGCCTACCGACGCGCAAGGGTACTGCTACGCAAAAAACTTTCCGGATCCAGCCTGACGCCTGGGGATATTCTAAGGTAAGGAATCTGTCACTAACGTGTCTCTTTCAGATAGTTAGTTATAGATTCCTTACCTTAGAATAGATACCCCAGCAATACCAACCCCAGAGGTGGGTCTGCGAACCAAGATCACACCAGAAAGTCCTGGAGAACAGAATGGCCAAAGAAGCCGTCTCTCCGGACTTGGCTGTCCAGGCAGTAGTGTTTGGTGAACGTGTGCAACGATGCCCACGTAGCTGCCTGACAGATATCATTAAGGGGAACTCCCCGTCCCAAAGCGGTGGTGGCTGCCGTCGCCCTGGTGGAATGGGCGCGCAGTCCAACTGGAGGCTCCTTCTTTGCCAAAGAATAGCAGGCTTTGATGCACAGAACGACCCACCTGGAGATGGTCAGTTTGTGCACAGCCCGACCTTTCTTAGCGCCCACGTAACCAACAAAGAGCTGGTCGTCCACCCGGAATTGTTTTGTGCGATCCAAGTAGAAGGAAAGCGCACGTTTTGGATCCAGACGGTGGAGCCTCTCTTCCTCTTTTGAAGGATGCAGGGGCGGAAAGAAGGTGGGCAAAGTGATGGTTTGGCCAATGTGGAAAGAAGTAACCACCTTAGGAAGAATGAAGGTCTAGTTCTCAGGACGACCTTGTCCGCATTGACAGCCAGAAAGGGAGGCTTGGAAGAAAGAGCTTGTAGCTCACTCACCCTGCGTACAAAGGTGATGGCCACCAGAAAGGCAGTTTTCAAAGTGAGAAGTCTGAGAGGACAGTTATGTAGCGGCTCAAAGGGAGCGCACATGAGATAGGTAAGAACCAAGTTCAAGTCCCACTGAGGCATTACGAAGGGAACAGGAGGAAAAAGATGAGTAATGCCCTTAAGGAATCTATTTACAACAGGGGACTTGAAAAGAGAAGGCTGATCAGGAAGCCTAAGAAAGGCTGAAATGGCCGAGAGGTAGCCCTTTAGAGTGCCCAGAGCAGAGCCCTGCTGGGCCAAAGAAAGGAGGAACAAGAGAACCTCAGAAAGAGGGACGGAAAGGGGATCCACAGCCTTTGCTGTGCACCATGCCACAAATTTGTTCCATCTGCAGGCGTATACCGTTTTAGTGGAGGGACGCCTGGCTGCCAAGATTACATCGCAGACTTCGGGAGGCAGGTCAAACGACGTCAACTGCCGCCGCTCAATCTCCATGCAAGGAGGTGGAGTCTGGACAGGTTCGGGTGGAGGGCCGTCCCCTGCTGCTGCGACAGAAGATCCTCCCGAAGAGGCAGTCTGATCGGAGGATCGATGGCCATGTTGAGCAGCTCAGGATAACAGACTCTTCGTGCCCAATCCGGAGCCACCACAATGACTTGGGCCCGGTTGAGCTTGATCTTCTTCAGCACTCTGGGCAGAAGTGGTATAGGCGGAAAGGAGTATAGAAGACCGCAACTCCACTCGCGACGAAAAGCGTCGCCTAGCGAGTGCCGCCTTGGAAATTCCAACGCGCAGAACTGCTGACATTGCGCGTTCTCTTCGGTGGCGAATAGATCTAACCAAGCCTCTCCCCACTGCTGAAAGAGACCTTGCACCACCTCCGAGTGAAGACGCCATTCATGATCCATCATGCACATGCGGCTGAGTTCGTCCGCCCTGGCGTTCAGAGAACCTGCCAGGTGCTGAACCACCAGGGATATGCCCTGATGTTCCAGCCATGTCCAGAGGTGGAGGGCCTCCCGACATAGGGTCCACGACCCCACCCCGCCTTGTTTGTTGCGGTACCACATGGTGGTGGTGTTGTCTGTGAACACCTGCACTACTCTTCCCCGGACAGAGGGAAGGAATGCCTTGAGTGCAAGACGAATCGCCCGAAGCTCCAGAAGGTTGATGTGGAGCCCGGATTCCGCCGGAGACCAGAGGCCTCTGATCTCCACCTCCCCCATGTGGCCGCCCCATCCCAGAAGTGATGCATCGGTCACCACTGTGAACTCTGGCTGAGGAAGGGAGAGGGACCTGCTGTCGACCCAATCCCGATTCGTACGCCACCACTGCAATTGGTGTGCAGTGCCCTCCGAGATCTGGACGCAATCGGACAGATTCCCCCTGATGTTGTGCCCACTGGAACTTCAGGTCCAACTGCAGAGCCCGCATATGCCATCTGGCATGGTCCACCAGCAGGATGCAGAAGGTCATTAGACCTAGCAGCCTGAGGGTCATCCTGACCGAAACGCGGGATAGAGGCTGAAAGATCGGAATCATAGCCCGAATATCCCGGACTCGCTGTTCGGGCGGATAAACCCGAAACTGCGTCGTGTCCAGAACCGCTCCGATGAAGAGGAGCTTCTGAGAGGGGGTCAGGTGTGACTTCGGCACGTTGATGGAGAACCCCAGCGAATGCAGGAGGTCGGCCGTAGTCTGGAGGTGGGAGACGACAGCCTGGGGCGAGCCCGCCTTCAACAGCCAGTCGTCGAGATAGGGGAAGACTGGAACCCTTGATCTGCGCAGATGAGCTGCGACCACCGCCATCACTTTCGTGAACATCCGAGGGGCGCTGATAAGGCCAAAAGGGAGCACCGTAAACTGAAAATGCTTGTGGCCTACCGTGAACCATAGGTGACGCCTGTGGGCAGGCAGGACGGGGATGTGGAAATAGGCATCCTGCAAGTCCATCGCTACCATCCAGTTTCCAGGGTCAAGGGCAGACAAGACCTGAGCGAGCGTCAACATTTTGAACTTCTCCTTCCGGAGGAAGCGGTTGACGTTCCTGAGGCACAAGTTACTAACTTGTGTACCGATATATCTGTAAGAGACAGTAGTTAGTGACAGATTCCTTACCTTAGAATATCCCCAGGCGTCAGGCTGGATCCGGAAAGTTTTTGCGTAGCAGTACCCTTGCGCGTCGGTAGGCGGCGTCGTGCGGCTCCGCGTCCGTCGTCGGCACCGCCGGGATGACGTCGCGGGCAGTACTTAGACGCCGCCCCTGCGCGCTGACGTCAGTTCTGTACACGACTTTCCGCGCCAGGAACGCAGAGCCATGCAAGAAGCTGACATAGGTGTCTGAAAAATACTAGGGCCCTGAAAGGGATGTCCTTAACCCTAGAAATCAGTTCGCAGAACGGGGAGGATGGGTTGGGAGGTAAGGAATCTGTCACTAACTACTGTCTCTTACAGATATATCGTTACACAAGTTAGTAACTTGTGCATCTGAAAGAGACACGTTAGTGACAGATTCCTTACCTTAGAATGGATACCCCAGCAATACCAACCCCGGTGGTGGGTCTGCGAACAAAGATCAGACAAGGAAGTCCCGGAGAACAGAACGGCCAAAGAAGCCGTCCCTCCGGACTTGGCTGTCAAGGAAGTAATGTTTCGAGGCCCACATAGTGGCCTGACATATATCCTGTAACGGAACCCCGCGGCCTAAAGCCGTGGTAGCCGCCGTTGACCTGGTGGAATGGGCATGCAGCCCAACAGGAGGCTCCTTCTTAGCCAAAGAATAGCAGGCTTTGATACACATAGTGACCCAGCGGGAGATGGTCCTTTTGTGTACCGCCCGACCTTTTTTGGCGCCCACGTAGCAAACAAAGAGTTGGTCATCCACCCGGAACTGGTGTGTGCGGTTGATGTAAAAAGAAAGCGCACGTTTTGGGTCCAGACGGTGGAGCCTCTCTTCCTCTCTGGAAGGATGCGGAGGCGGAAAGAAGGTGGGCAAAGTGATGGTCTGCCCAATATGGAAGGCAGTAACCACCTTTGGCAAGAAGGACGGACGCGTCCTAAGAACAACCTTGTCTGGATGAACAGACAGAAAGGGAGGTTTGCATGAAAGAGCCTGGAGCTCACTCACCCGCCGAGCAGAGGTGATGGCCACCAGGAAAGCTGTCTTCAGAGTAAGAAGACGAAGAGGACAATTATGTAGAGGCTCAAAGGGAGCGCACATTAAGAAGGTAAGAACCAAGTTCAAGTCCCACTGAGGCATTACAAACGGAACAGGAGGAAAGAGGTGTGTAATGCCTTTAAGAAACCGGTTAACCACAGGGGACTTGAAAAGGGAGGGCTGATCAGGAAGCCTGAGGAAGGCTGATATCGCACAAAGATAGCCCTTGATGGTACCCAGGGCAGAACCCTGTTGGGCCAGAGAAAGAAGGAACAGAAGAACCTCAGAAAGAGGGGCAGAAAGGGGATTCACAGCCTTTGCTGTGCACCATGCCACAAACTTGTTCCACCTGCAGGCGTATACCACCTTAGTGGAGGGACGCCTGGCTGCCAGAATCACATCACAAACTTCGGGAGGCAAGTCGAAAGGAATCAACTGCCGCCGCTCAATCTCCACGCAAGCAGGTGTAGACTGGACAGGTTCGGGTGGAGGACCGTCCCCTGCTGCTGCGACAGAAGATCCTCCCGAAGAGGCAGACGGATCGGGGGATCGACGCTCATACTGAGTAACTCGGGATACCAAACTCTTCGAGCCCAGTCCGGAGCCACAAGAATGACTTGGGCACGGTCGCGCCGAATCTTCTTCAACACTCTGGGTAGAAGTGGTATAGGCGGAAAGGCGTACAACAGACCGCAACTCCACTCGCGACGAAAAGCGTCGCCGAGCGAGTGCCGCCTTGAAAATTCCAACGCACAGAACTGCTGACATTGCACGTTCTCTTCGGTGGCAAACAGATCTAACCAAGGCTCTCCCCACTGCTGAAAGAGACCTTGCGCCACCTCCGAGTGAAGACGCCATTCGTGATCCATCATGCACCTGCGGCTGAGTTTGTCCGCCCTGGCGTTCAGGGAACCTGCCAGGTGTTGAACCATCAGGAATATGCCCTGATGTCCCAGCCATGTCCAGAGGCGCAGAGCCTCCTGACATAGGGTCCACGACCCCACCCCGCCCTGTTTGTTGCAATACCACATGGCGGTGGTGTTGTCTGTGAACACCTGCACTACCTTCCCTTTGACAGAGGGAAGGAATGCCTTGAGTGCAAGTCAGATCGCCCGGAGCTCCAGAAGGTTGATATGGAGCCGGACTCCGCCGGAGACCAGAGGCCTCTGATCTCCGCCTCTCCCATGTGACCACCCCATCCCAGAAGGGACGCGTCCGTCACAACTGTGGCTGGGGAAGGGAGAGGGATCTGCCCATGACCCATTGCCGGTTCGAGAGCCACCACTGCAACTGTTTTGCAGTCCCCTCCGAGATCTGGACGTGATCGGACAGGTTGCCCTGGTGCTGCGCCCACTGGAACTTCAGGTCCCACTGCAGAGCCCGCATATGCCATCTGGCATGATCGACCAGCAGGATGCAGGAGGCCATGAGGCCCAGCAGCCTCACGGTCATCCGTACCGAAACCCAGGATAAAGGCCGAAAGATCGGAATCATAGCCTCAATATCCCGGACTCGCCGTTCGGGAGGATAAACCCGAAACTGCGTCGTGTCCAGAACTGCTCCGATGAAAAGGAGCTGTGGAGAAGGAATCAGGTGCGACTTCGGCACGTTGATGGAGAACCCCAGCGAGTGCAGGAGTTCGGCCGTTGTCTGGAGGTGGGAGACGACTGCCTGGGACGAGCCCGCCTTCAGCAGCCAGTCGTCGAGGTAGGGGAAGACTGGAACCCCTGCCCGGCGCAGATGGGCTGCGACCACCGCCATCACTTTCGTGAACACCAGAGGGGCGCTGGTAAGGCCAAAAGGGAGCACGGTGAACTGAAAATGCTCGAGGCCTACCGTGAACCCCAGGTAACGCCGGTCGGCCGGCAGGACGGGGATGTGGAAATATGCGTCCTGCAAGTCCAACGCTACCATCCAGTCTCCAGGGTCGAGAGCAGTCAAGACCTGAGCTAGGGTGAGCATCTTGAACTTCTCCTTTCGGAGGAAGCGATTGACGTTCCGGAGGTCCAAGATAGGACGCATGTCCTCCTTGTCCTTTTTGGGCACCAGAAAGTAGTGGGAGTAGCAACCACATCCTACTTCTGGGGGGGGGGGGCGTGGCTTGGACGCATGGCGGGCTAGACGCCGATTAAAGCAGCTCCTGCCCCGTAAGACAGAATCCTCCCTATATCCTGGCGGAATAGTGCCCTTTCTTGCCCAAAAGGGGGTCGGAACCCCCCCTGGTCCCGAGAATCCGGACCGAATGCGGTTCGGCTTGCCGGTGGATCGGGAAACCGGCGTTTCTCCCCTGGTGCGGCGGCGGCCTGCACAGTACAAATGGCGGCGCGGACCGCGTCTGCCTGATTGCCAGCCTCCGGACGCCTGCTTCGGGTTGGCCTCGCCGCGGGGACCTGTGCTGCGGGGCCGATTGTGGTCCGAAACTCCTGCCACATCACGACGGGCCCCCGGGGGACTCTGACCCGGGGTGCGGTCCCGCAAACGCCTGCCTGCTGCTGCCTGACGGAGTGCCAGGGGACGAGTGCCACACGACCTCGGGGCTTCGGGAGGGCTGAGGTAGGCCCACTTGGACTGCGCTCCTCCCTGTGAGGTCTGCGGCTGCTCTGACACGGTCCACTGGGGCGGACACGGAAGCAGTGAGGCCTGAAATACCCACGGGGGACCCATGCACAGAGAAGCCTGTGCCTTAATCCCCGAGACGGCGGCGGGGGCAGGGCCTCGCTGGAGACACCAGCGTTGCGGAGCCGGCGGGGGCCCGCCACCTGCCTTGTGGAGTGGAGGGTCCGGAGGGGTTTGATATCCGGAGAGGTGAGCCGAGACGCTCTACTGGCCTGGAGCGGCTGATGGCGCCCGGGGACGCGCTCCACGCGGGCACGGGACCTCGGAGGGACCGGTCCTGGCCTGCTCCGGCTGTGTTCTCGCCTGGGAGGACAGTTGGCGGACCTGTGTGATCTACGTGGGCAGGCTGCTGGCCAAAGGGGATTGGGCCTCTACTTGCGGGCGCGCTCCTAAAAGGGGGCCGCTGCATGCACTCCTGAGAAAGCCTTCGGTGGTGTGGGCCGACCGGGAGGTTGGTGCGATGCTCGCACTGGGTTCACAGTAAGAAGAATTGAGGGGCCACGGCTGGACCCCTGCTGGACTGTGACTCCTGCGACGGCCCTCGGTGGCCTTGGGGCCTGACGTGAAGAGCTCTGTGGAATACTTCTTCAGACGACACCCAGCCGACCGGTAAACTAAGGAGCAGTGAGGGGCACACGCACATACCTCCTGGGCCCGGATGGACCTGTGACAGTTTTTCTGAACCTGGTGAAGCGGAGTGGAAGGCCCCGGGGACGGCCTTGGTAGGCCCATACTGGAAATGGGGAAAGATAGGCCCACTAGAGGAGCACAAGCAAACAAGATTATGCAGTATACGGTACCAGGCCCAACGTCGATGGAGCGCATCAGACCGAACCCTGAGCAGGGACCGCCACAGGGATCATCGGCCCAAGATGCACAAGTTACTAACTTGTGTAACGATATATCTGTAAGAGACAGTAGTTAGTGACAGATTCCTTACCTTAGAATATCCCCAGGCGTCAGGCTGGATCCGGAAAGTTTTTGCGTAGCAGTACCCTTGCGCGTCGGTAGGCGGCGTCGTGCGGCTCCGCGTCCGTCGTCGGCGTCGTGATCGCCGGGATGACGTCGCGGGCAGTACTTAGACGCCGCCCCTGCGCGCTGACGTCAGTTCTGTACACGACTTTCCGCGCCAGGAACGCAGAGCCATGCAAGAAGCTGACATAGGTGTCTGAAAAATACTAGGGCCCTGAAAGGGATGTCCTTAACCCTAGAAATCAGTTTGCAGAACGGGGAGGATGGGTGGGGCGGTAGGAATCTGTCACTAACTACTGTCTCTTACAGATATATCGTTACACAAGTTAGTAACTTGTGCATCTGAAAGAGACACGTTAGTGACAGATTCCTTACCTTAGAATAGATACCCCAGCAATACCAACCCCGGTGGTGGGTCTGCGAACAAAGATCAGACAAGGAAGTCCTGGAGGACAGAACGGCCAAAGAAGCCGTCCCTCCGGACCTGACTGTCAAGGCAGTAATGCTTTGTAAACGTGTGCAGCGAGGCCCACGTAGCTGCCTGACAAATAACCGGCAGCGGAACACCGCGGCCCAAAGCCGTGGTAGCAGCCGTTGCCCTGGTGGAATGGGCCCGCAGCCCAACAGGAGGCTCCTTCTTAGCCAAAGAATAGCAGGTCTTGATGCACAAGGTAACCCAGCGGGAGATGGTCCTCTCGTGCACCGCCCGACCTTTTTGGCGCCCACGTAGCCAACAAAGAGCTGGTCATCCACCCGGAAGTGTTTTGTGCGGTCAATATAGAAGGAGAGCGCACGTTTTGGGTCCAGACGGTGGAGCCTCTCTTCCTCTCTGGAAGGATGCGGAGGCGGAAAGAAGGTGGGCAAAGTGATGGTCTGCCCAATATGGAAAGCAGTAACCACCTTTGGCAAGAAGGACGGGCGCGTCCGAAGAACAACCTTGTCCGGATGAACAGACAGAAAGGGAGGTTTGCAAGATAGAGCCTGGAGCTCACTCACCCGCCGAGCGGAGGTGATGGCCACCAGAAAGGCTGTCTTCAGAGTCAGAAGACGAAGAGGACAGTTATGTAGAGGCTCAAAGGGAGCGCACATTAAAAGGTAAGAACCAAGTTCAAGTCCCACTGAGGCATCACAAACGGAACAGGAGGGAAGAGGTGAGTAATGCCTTTTAAGAACCTGTTAACAACAGGGGACTTGAAAAGGGAGGGCTGATCAGGAAGCCTGAGGAAGGCCGAGATAGCACAAAGATAACCCTTGATGGTACCCAGGGCAGAACCCTGTTGGGCCAGAGAAAGAAGGAACAGAAGGACCTCAGAAAGAGGGGCAGAGAGGGGATTCACAGCCTTTGCTGTGCACCATGCCACAAACTTGTTCCACCTGCAGGCGTATACCACCTTAGTGGAGGGACGCCTGGCTGCCAGAATCACATCACAAACTTCGGGAGGCAAGTCGAAAGGAATCAACTGCCGCCGCTCAATCTCCACGCAAGCAGGTGTAGACTGGACAGGTTCGGGTGGAGGACCGCCCCCTGCTGCTGCGACAGAAGATCCTCCCGAAGAGGCAGACGGATCGGGGGATCTACGCTCATATTGAGTAGCTCGGGATACCAAACTCTTCGAGCCCAGTCCGGAGCCACAAGAATGACTTGGGCCCGGTCGTGCCGAATCTTCTTCAACACTCTGGGTAGAAGTGGTATAGGCGGAAAGGCGTACAACAGACCGCAACTCCACTCGTGACGAAAAGCGTCTCCGAGCGAGTGCCGCCTTGGAAATTCCAACGCGCAGAACTGATGACATTGCGCGTTCTCTTCGGTGGCGAATAGATCTAACCAAGGCTCTCCCCATTGTAGAAAGAGTCCTTGCGCCACTTCCGAGTGAAGACGCCATTCGTGATCCATCATGCACCTGCGGCTGAGTTCGTCCGCCCTGGCGTTCAGGGAACCTGCCAGGTGTTGAACCATCAGGAACATGCCCTGATGTTCCAGCCATGTCCAGAGGCGCAGAGCTTCCTGACAAAGGGTCCAAGACCCCACCCCGCCCTGTTTGTTGCAGTACCATATGGTGGTGGTGTTGTCTGTGAACACCTGCACTACCTTCCCTTTGACAGAGGGAAGGAATGCCTTGAGTGCAAGTCGGATCGCCCGGAGCTCCAGAAGGTTGATATGGAGCCGGGACTCCGCCGGAGACCAGAGGCCTCTCCCATGTGACCGCCCCATCCCAGAAGGGACGCGTCCGTCACAACTGTGTGCTCTGGCTGGGGAAGGGAGAGGGATCTGCCCATGACCCATTGCCGGTTCGAGAGCCACCACTGCAACTGTCTTGCAGTCCCCTCCGAGATCTGGACGTGATCGGACAGGTTGCCCTGGTGCTGCGCCCACTGGAATTTCAGGTCCCACTGCAGAGCCCGCATATGCCATCTGGCATGATTGACCAGCAGGATGCAGGAGGCCATGAGGCCCAGCAGCCTCAGGGTCATCCGTACCGAAACCCAGGATAAAGGCTGAAAGATTGGAATCATAGCCTGAATATCCCGGACTCGCCGTTCGGGAGGATAGGCCAGAAACTGCGTCGTGTCCAGAACCGCTCCGATGAAAAGGAGCTGTGGAGAAGGAATCAGATGCGACTTTGGCACATTGATGGAGAACCCCAGCGAGTGCAGGAGTTCGGCCGTAGTCTGGAGGTGGGAGACGACTGCCTGGGACGAGCCCGCCTTCAGCAGCCAGTCGTCGAGGTAGGGAAAGACTGAAACCCCTGCCCGGCGCAGATGAGCTGCGACCACCGCCATCACTTTCGTGAACACCCGAGGGGCACTGGTAAGGCCAAAGGGGAGCACGGTGAACTGAAAATGCTCGGGGCCTACCGTGAACCGAAGGTAACGCCGGTGGGCCGGCAGGACGGGGATGTGGAAATATGCGTCCTGCAAGTCCAACGCTACCAACCAGTCTCCAGGGTCGAGGGCAGTCAAGACCTGAGCTAGGGTGAGCATCTTGAACTTCTCCTTCCGGAGGAAGCGATTGACGTTCCGGAGGTCCAAGATAGGACGCATGTCCTCCTTGTCCTTTTTGGGCACCAGAAAGTAGTGGGAGTAGCAACCACGCCCTACTTCTGGGGTCGGAACACGCTCGATGGCCCTCTTGGTCAAGAGGGCCGTGACTTCCTTCTGTAGAAGCACCAAGTGATCCCCTGACATGCGGTGGAATTGAGGTGGCATGGCTGGGGGGGTGGTCTCGAAGGGGAGGGAGTAGCCCCTTCGGACAATGTCCAAGACCCACCTGTCCGAGGTGATGGTACGCCAGTGGGGAAGGTGTTGGCGGACCCTGCCCCCAACTGGAGTGCTGTGCACCTGAAAGGAGGGACTAGGAGGGCTTGGAGGCCGCGGACGGGTTGGAGGTGGTGGCCTGACCCGCACGCTGGTTGCCCGATCCGCCACGGCGGAATCCACGTCCTCGACCACGCGAAGACTCCTGCTGCGCGGGCCGGTGGCTGGGCTGATGACGTGAAGGGGCGCCCCTACCGTGACCACGATAGGGGCGAAAAGCAGAAGTCAGCGGAGGGCGTGTAGCAGAAAGGCCCAGGGACTTGGCAGTAGCCCGCGAGTCCTTAAAGTGCTCCAACGCATGGTCTGCTTTGGACCCAAAAAGACCGACTCCATCAAAGGGCATGTCCATGAGAGTATTCTGGACATCCCCTGAAAAACCAGCGGTTCTCAGCCAGGCGTGGCGTCTGAGCGCCACCATCGTTGCAATAGACCTGCCCAGCGAGTCGGCGGTGTCAAGGCCACAACGTATTGTGTATTTAGCCGCATCCCTTCCTTCCGCAATGGCGCGGGAAAGCAGTGTCTGGACCTCCTCAGGACACTGGGGCAAAACATCCGCCACCGAATCCCACAGGGAGTGGGTATATCGGCCCAAAAGACAAGCGGTGTTAAGTGACCGCAAGCCAGCACTGGAGGAAGAAAAACCCTTCTTCCCAAACTGATCCAGGCGTTTGGATTCCCTATCCGGAGGAGCGGTAGGGAAGGCGGTTTGGGAAGCGGAGGCTTGGACAACCAAGCTCTCAGGAGTGGGGTGGACAGAGAGAAACAGGGGGTCGCCCGGAGCTGGGCGATGGCGTCGTGACACGTTCCGATCCACAGGAGCCCCTGTGTTGGGCTTGGACCAGGCGCCCAAAAGAACGTCAGTGAGGGCGTCGTTAAACGGCAGCACAGTCTCCGCAGAGGAGGCTGCCGGCTGAAGCACCTCTGTCAAGATGTTAGGCTTGACCGTCAAAGTAGGGAGTTGGAGACGTAAGGCCCCAGCTGCCCTACGCAACACCGTACCAAAATTGGCTCCCTCCTCCGTAGCCACGGGAGGAGACAGCATGCCAGTGTCAGGGGAAGTATCCAGACCACTGGCCTCCCCTAGACTCTCTGTCCAGTCCTCATCGTACTGACACCGTCGTGTCAGAGGGTCATCAGACCCCTCCCAGTCCACCTGGTCCTCCTCTGGTTCAAAATAAGGAGGAGGAGGGACAGTTGGGATCCAAGGTCCCATCGGCGCCGGAACCGGCGTCGAGCGACGTCGGTCCGGATCCATGTCCGGAGCCGGAAGGAACTGGGGGACGACGCCGCCCGGAGCCCAGGGCGGCGTCGAGAACGGCACCGGAGACATCGGCGCCGGCGGAGGTGTCGTTAGGTCGACCGGCGTCGATGGGGGTTGTGGAGCCGGGATCGAGGCCGGGGCCGAAGCCGGAGCCGGGATCGAGGCTGGAGGCACGGGCGACGCCGGGGCCGGAGCCGTCGGCGACGCCGGAGCAACCCCATCAGGGCCCGCGGGGCCCGAAGGCGCACCGGAGGGGCCTGGAGGCCCGAAGAGGCGGGCCATGGCCGACAGGAATTCCTGCACTTTGGCCGGATCCGCCCCCGAACCCGGGAAGGGCGGGTATGGCGGGGGCGACTCCACAGGCATGTCCGGGGCCGCGGGGGCGGGGACGGTGCCGGGAGGGGCCTCAGCCGAGCCGCGAGACCGGCGAGGCGAAGTCCTAGAGCGATGATGCTTTTTGGACTTCTTGTGTTTCGACTTACCGGACGAAGAAGACTTCGACGCCGGTGTGGACTCCGCGATCGACCCCTGGACCTCTCACGCGACCGGGGCTTCCGCGGAGCCGAATGCCGGGCCTCGAGGAGCTTTCGAGACCGCTCTCGCAAAGCTTTCGGGTTGAGGGCCTGGCAGTCGGTACAAGACTCCGTGTCGTGGCCTCGGCAGAAGAGACACTCCCAATGCGGGTCGGTGACGGACATCATCCGCGCACAGGCGCCGCAACGTTTGAAACCGGGCATCCCTACGACACCTTGATAGATGAGAAAACAGTGAAAAAATTCACCAAAAAGTATGGTCAAAAAATGACCAGGGCACTGCTCTTCCCGGATCTGCGCTTGCTGGCGCGGAAAAAGAAGAACTGACGTCAGCGCGCAGGGGCGGCGTCTAAGTACTGCCCGCGACGTCATCCCGGCGATCACGACGCCGACGACGGACGCGGAGCCGCACGACGCCGCCTACCGACGCGCAAGGGTACTGCTACGCAAAAACTTTCCGGATCCAGCCTGACGCCTGGGGATATTCTAAGGTAAGGAATCTGTCACTAACGTGTCTCTTTCAGATAAGGCTGATATCCTAGAGGCCATTAGAGACTCACGAGTGGCATTGGAATCAAAAATGGATGGTATGGCCATGGACATAAATCACCTGCGCCTGGACCTACGGAAGGTGGCGGATCGAGTCACTACCACGGAGGGGGACCTGGACTCCTTGCGGACGGAGGTCCAACACTTGCAAGCGACGGTGTCTGCACTCAAGGAGCATACCTCTCGCCTCGAGGACAGGGCAGAAGACGCTGAGGGGCGCTCGAGGAGGAACAACCTCCGCTTTTTGGGCTTTCCGGAGAAGGCGGAGGGACCGGCGGCGGACCTATTTCTGGAAGAATGGATCGGTGCCGCCCTACCGGGTCTTCGACTATCCAAGATGTTTGCTGTGGAGCGGGCCCACCGCTCCCTTGGTCCCCCCCCGAAACCTGGGTCGTCGCCTAGGACTCTGATCGCTCGCTTGTTTAATTTCAGGGACCGGGACATGATCCTGCAGTTCATCCGCAAGAATGGTCCACCCAGGTTCGAGAACCAAGAGATACATATCTACCCGGACTACACCAAAAAGGTGCAAGACCTGCGGAACGACTTCCTGAGGGTCAAGAGGAGGCTGAGAGGTCTCAATATAAAGTACAGCCTAATGTTTCCAGCCCGGCTCAGAGTACAATACGCAGACAGGGTCCACTTCTTCAATGCCCCGCCAGAGGCCACGGACTGGATGGATTCGATGGGCCTGGAAGGGCAGGATCAACAGCACGGATGGCAGGAACAGAGGAGACGGAGCGGACGACAACGGAATCAGCATCGCCGCGCTGGAGGACAACGATCCGGGTCACAGGGGGAACCAGACGGAGGTCGCATCATGGTGGGGCCGGACGGCACCCTGAGAGAAGAGGTGGGGGGCATACCGACACAAAACCAGTTTTCCCCTTTGTGCCTCGTCCAGGAAACCCAATCGGAACCGGAAGGCACTGCCGACCCAATTGCTAGCAGCTCCTGAGCCGCCTAAATACAAGTAAGAGGACTGCCATTTAAGGGGCTGTTGGTCGGCAGGACTACATAAGACGCTGTAAGTACGGCCCTCATCGGTGCTGCGGCCTGACTCTGCTATGGAGTGCCGGAAGGGGATCCTCATTTGCAGGGACCATAAAGGGGGGGTGGGAGAGTAGCTGATGGGGCGAGGCGCTATTCCGCCACACTGCAGTCTAGACACTCCAGCTGTAGTGTGCTGTGTAGGCCTGGCTAGGACGTTGGTTGGGCGGGGCTGCGCAGTGCCAGGCAGTTGGGTTGTACAACAAGGACTGGGATTTGTTGACTGTTATTGTTGCTTGCAATGTTGCGGGGGGGTTTTAAGGGGAGGGTGGCGGCTATGGGGCGGAGTCCTGAGTCCTCAGACCACGGTTGGTCTATGAGAAGGAGGTTCTACTGCCTGAGGGTGGGGGGGGGGAAATGTTCACATTGTTGGTTTTATTGTTCTTCGCTAGGAATGTTTTATGCCGGGTCACCAGAGGTCATGAGAGCTTTCGGAGGGAATTGGGGGGTCCCCAACACTACGCCTTACAGTTCATCCCCCTTCTACACCAGGGGTCTTGTTTACCCAGGATTCTCTACTTATGGCAGGCGACCCACGGACTTATAAACTTCTAACATGGAATGTTAGAGGGCTCAACAATAGGATCAAACGGATTCGGATAGCAACGTATCTTAGAAGGTACAAGATCAGTGTGGCCTTTTTACAAGAGACATCTCTGGGGGGATTGCCTGAGATATGCTCAACAGCGGTGGAGGGGCCAGTTTTTTGCGACCTCCTACTCGGGGTTTGCCAGGGGGGCACTTATATGGGTGGCGCCTGGAGTCCCCTTTAACGTTTTAAAATATTGTCCTGACTCAGATGGGCGCTACGTGGTGGTAGAGGGGACATTGGATGGGAGACACGTGTTTAGTGAACGTTTATGCCCCAAACACCGACGATGGGGATTTTTTGGGTACGGTACTGGGGAAACTAGACTTGGCACCCGATGTGGAACTGATTATAGCTGGGGACTTTAATTGTGCCTTTGATGGGGAACGGGACAGGCACCCCCCAAAAGTGGATGCTAAACCCAAGACCCGCGAAGCCCTGAGGCAAATGCTTAGCAATTACCACTTGCTGGATATCTGGCGGCATCGCAACCCTGATAGGCGGGTGTACTCCTGTCATACCCTGGCAGCGAATACGTACAGCAGGCTGGACTACTGTTTTATACAGGAAGCGGCGGCTGGTCGGGTTCTAGAGACACAGTACCTGGCCCGCTACTTGTCCGATCACTCCCCCCTGCTGGTGACCTATACTTTGGGCCGCCCGCGCTCCAAAATACCGTTATGGAGGCTTAACGCCGAGGCTTTGACGGACCCGGTTTATAAAGCGATGATCGCGGCAGGGTTGGAAGGCTATTTGGAGGTGAACTGGAACACGGCCAGTTTGAGGGCGTTTGAATGGGACGCGATGAAAGTGGTGTTGAGGGGAATATGCATGTCCACGGAGGTGGGGGTGCGGAGAGTGATAGAACGGGTCCTAACAAATCAGGAGGATCGTTTAAGGGCTCTAGAGGCAGCCCTTCCTACAGACCCGGAGGGACCGGCCAAATGGACAGAGCAACAACAAAAGATAGGGGATCTCTGGGAGTCACTGGGCAAATACAACAGGTCCACGAGTAGACGTCGATGGTACACTGAGGGTGATAAAGCCGGGCGCCTACTGGCGCGCTTGATTAGGGAGGAGACTCGGCCCACCCGATATTGTCCCTTAAATCCGACGGGGTCGGTTGGTCTATACCCAGCATGCGATTAACGCGGTGTTCGCCACACACCTCCAAAGAATATATTCCGAGCCCAAGCCCAACGTTGCCCCACAGGCATTGGAGGCCCACCTCGCGGAGGTGGACCTGCCCTGCCTGGACCCGGAAAGTCAGGACACCCTGGGGGCGCCCTTTGGAGGGGAGGAGGTGAGAGCGGCGATCGCTCATTTGAAAACAGCTAAATCCCCTGGGATGGACGGCCTGGCGGCGGAGCTATATAAAGAATTTGGGGGAGTCCTGGTTCCTAGGCTCCTGGACATTGTTGTGGAGGCCGGTGAGACGGGCATATTACCTGCCTCCATGCGTGAAGCGCTGATTGTGATGATCCCCAAGCCGAGGAAGGACTCCTTACTCCCGGCCTCCTACAGGCCAATCTCTATGCTCAATGTCGACCTTAAGATCATTAGTCAGGTTTTGGCCAACAGACTACTTCCGTATCTCAGACGATTGGTGCATGACGACCAGTCTGGTTTTATTCCCGGACGGAACACGTTGCGGAATATCCGTCGTCTGGCTCATATCATGCAATCCCTAGAAGGCAGAGCCGAGAAGAATACCTTGGTATTCTTAGACATCGAACAGGCGTTCAATTCGCTCAGGTGGGAATACCTGTGGCAGGTGTTATTAAAAATGGGGATCGGTGAGGGGTTTGTGAACTGGGTGAAACTCCTCTATACTCAGCCGGTGGCAAGGGTCCGTACGGGACGCTATGTCTCGGATGCGATATCAATAGCCAGGGGGACGCGACAGGGGTGTCCGCTTTCCCCCTTGCTATTCGCCCTGGCAATGGAGCCATTAGCATGCCATCTCCGTGGGGTCCTCCGGGGGCAGGGTATTCGAATTGGAGCCATGGAACATATTGTATCACTGTACGCGGATGATGCACTGGTGTACCTGCGGGAGCCAACCCATTCACTTCCGATCCTGCTGGCGGCTCTGGATCAGTTTGCCGAGACCTCCGGACTCTTTGTCAATAATACTAAATCACAACTATACCCAGTCGGGTCGGAGACTGACAGGGGCGGGGTCCAGCTCCCCGAGATGGGGATCCCTTGGGTGTCAGATGCGTTGCGTTATCTCGGGATCTGGATAAGTAGGGACAGAGAAGTTTTTTATCACCATAATATGGGGAGGATAATCAGAGGTCTCCGAGGCAGTATTGCCTTCTGGAACACGTTCCAGCTCTCATTGATGGGGAAGATCGCCTTGATTAAGATGGTGGTGCTGCCCCGATGTCTTTACACAATGCAGGGCTCCTTCTTTGAGCTCCCACACCAGGTATTCAAGGACCTCGATACACTGCTTATACAACTACTCTGGCAGGGAAAACGTTGTCGGGTGAGCCTGGAAGTCATGAAACGCACTTGGGGTAGGGGCGGTTTGGAAATCCCGGACTTGGAACTGTATTATTTTGCGTCCCAATTACAGCACGCAGTGGCCTGGCTCGACACGGACCCTTCATGGGATCGTTCTCTCCTGGCCGACACGTATGGGGACCGACAGTTGGGCGCGCTCCTGTGGCACACGAAAGGGCACCAGAAGCAGTGTCCTCCATTGGGCGGATTGTTGGCTGCCATATGGGCCAGGGTGATCAAACGAATTATCCAGGTGCGACCATTTGCCCTGGAGGCAGACTTTTGGCTGATGCCGCAGTTCGCGCTCATTGAGCGGGTCATGTCTACCGAGAAATGGAAGGCGGGAGGTTGTCTTATGCTGTCGGACCTCTATCCGGAACAACGGTTCATAACATACCAAGAAGCAATGGACTCTTTTGGGTTGGGATCGGGGCAATTCTTGCAATACGCCAAAATAGCGGCAACGGCATGGCATCTATGGCCTACATTCCCAGAAGCCCCGGAACACACGCATACCCTGGTCATGATGATTGCCATGGCGGGAGGGCGGAAACTTGTCACTCACCTGTATAGGGCGTTAAGGGAAGACAGAAAAGGGGCACCTCTCAAAATAGAAAGTAGATGGCAGGAGGTGAGCCCACAGGAGATTACGCCACGGAAGTGGGGAAAAATTCATGAGGGAGTACGCAAGGTGGTGGTTTCCAACAGATTCAAGCAGATACAATACAACATGGTTCACATGACATACCTTTCACCCAAGCGCCTGCACACTATTGACAGCTCGAGAGACCCGAGGTGCCCCAGATGCCACTATGCACAGGCAGATTTCCCACACATGGTTTGGTCATGCCCGACGATCCAGGTATTCTGGACAGCTATCCTAGAGGACCCGCATAGAATAACGGGATGGAGGGTTGCCCTCGAGGTGCGTACTTGTCTCCTTGGATTGATTCCCCGAGACCCTAAACGCAAAACCAGCAGGAAGTTCTTGGTATTGGGGCTTGTGACAGCTAGGCGGCGAATAGCGATCCACTGGCTCGCACAACATGGGCGGCTGACAGTTAACTGGAAAGCGGACCTGAAGGAATGGGCATTGGCGGAGGAGGGGCACATTCGTAGTACCCGAAGGGATGCCAAACTCCCGGATGTATTGCAGGCTTGGGGGCTAATGGTCCAGGAAATAGAGAGAGGCTCCCCTGGTTCTACATAGACGGTGTCGACTGGGGATAGTCACGTGGGAATAGAATCCCCCAGACCTGGGGAGAGACGAGAGGATACCCCTAATTGAACTGCTGTTAGATGGACCTCTGGGAGGGTGGGCCCGGTGGTGAGGGGGGAGGGGGGTCAGGAGGGGGGGTGTTCAGTTACAAGTTACTGTGATTATTAATGATACTGTTCATATTAATTGTCAGTTTGGTAAATACTCCAGGGACAACTCACATTGGATCAATAGCTTCTGACCGGGGATTGTATTGCCTATTGTTCAGGGTGGTCCGTGAGATATAACTGTTTAAACATGTGAAGTGTACCATACAACTGCAATAAAGAAATTTAAAAAAATCCTACTTCTGGGGTCGGAACACGCTCGATGGCCCTCTAAGGCCAAGAGGGCCGCAACTTCCTTTTGAAGAAGCACCAAGTGATCCCCTGACATGCGGTGGAATTGAGGTGGCATGGCTGGGGGATGGTCACGAAGGGGAGGGAGTAGCCCCTTCGGACAATGTCCAAGACCCACCTGTCCGAGGTGATGGCACGCCAGTGGTGAAGGTGATGGCGGACCCTGCCCCCTACTGGCGTGCTGTGCACCTGAAAGGAAGGACTAGGAGGGCTTGGAGGCCGCGGACGGGGCGGGGTTGGTGGCCTGACCCGCACGCTGGTTGCCTGACCTGCCTCGGCGGGAGCCACGTCCTCGGCCACGCGAAGACGCTTGCTGCGCGGGCCGGTGGCTGGGCAGCGGACGTGACTGGGCGCCCCTTCCGTGGCCACGAAAGGGGCGAAAAGCAGACTGTTGCTGAGGGCGCACAGCAGAAAGGCCCAGGGACTTGGCTGTAGCCCGCGAGTCCTTAAAGCGTTCCAGCGCATGGTCTGCCTTTGTTCCAAAAAGACCGACTCCATCAAAGGGCATGTCCATAAGAGAGTTTTGGACATCACCCGAGAAACCAGTGGTCCTCAGCCAGGCGTGACGGCGCAGCGCCACTGTCGTCGCAAGCGATCTGCCTAGCGAGTCGGCGGTATCAAGGCCACATCTGATGGTGTACTTTGCCGCATCTCTTCCCTCCGCAATGGTGCGGGAAAGCAGTGTCTGGACCTCCTCAGGACACTGGGGCAGGACTTGCGCCACCGAGTCCCACAAGGAGTGGGAATATCGGCCCAAGAGGCAAGTGGTGTTGACTGACCGCAAGCCAGCACTGGCGGAAGAAAAGACCTTCTTCCCAAATTGATCCAGGCGTTTGGATTCCCTATCCGGGGGAGCGGTAGGGAAGGCGCTTGGGGAAGCAGAGGCTTGGACCACCAAGCTCTCAGGGGTGGGGTGTAGAGAGAGGAACGGGAGGTCGCCCGGAGCAGGGCGATGGCGTCGGGCCACGTTCCTATCCACAGGAGCCCCTGTGGTGGGCTTGGACCAGGTGCCCAAAAGAACGTCTGAAAGCGCCTCGTTGAACGGCAGCAGTGGCTCCGAGGAGGTAGCCGCCGGCTGAAGCACTTCCGTCAGGATGTTAGTCCTGACAGCCACTGTAGGCAACTGGAGGTTTAAGGCCCCAGCTGCTCTACGCAACACCGTTGCAAAATTTGCTCCCTCCTCCGTTGCCACGGATGGAGGAGACAGCATGCCAGAGTCAGGAGAGGTGTCCAGCCCACTGGCATCCCCAAGTTCCTCAGTCCAGTCCTGATCAAACTCACACTGCTGTGTGAGAGGGTCATCCGACCCCTCCCAGTTATCTCCGTCCTCCAATTCAGGGTCAAAATAAGGAGGAGGAGGGACATGTGGGACCCAAAGTCCCAGTGGCGTCGGAGCCGGCGTCGAGCGACGCCGGTCCGGCGCCATGTCCTAATCCGGCGCCATGTCCTGATCCGGAGAGAACCGGGGAACGACGCCGCCCGGAGCCCCGGGCGGCGTCAGGAACGGCACCGGAGACATCGGCGCCGGCGGAGGTGTAGATAGGTCAACCGGCGTCGATGGGGGTTGCGGCAGCACCTGAGCCGGGATCGAGGCCGGGACCGAGGCTGGTGTTACAGGCGGCGCCGGGACCGGAGTCGCCGGGGAAACCCCATCAGGGCCCGAAGGCGCACCGGGGGGACCTTGAGGCCCGAAGAGGCGGGCCATGGCCGACAGGAATTCCTGTATCTCAGCCGGAGTCGCCCCCGAACCCGGGAAGGACGGGTAATGCGGGGGCGGCTCCACAGGCACTCCCGGAGCCGCGGGGACGGTGCCGATAGGAGCCTCAGCCGAGTCGCGAGACCGGCGAGGCGAAGCCATCGAGCGATGACGCTTCTTAGACTTTTTATGCTTCGACTTACCGGAGGAGTGCGAAGACTTGGACCCCGACGACCGATGAGGACTCCGACTGCCGGACCTCGAGGAGCTTTCGAGACCGCTCTTGCAAAGCCTTCGGGTGCAAGGCCCGGCAGTCGGGGCACGACTTTGTGTCGTGGTCGCGGCCGAGGCAGTAGAGACACTCTAAGTGCGGGTCTGTGATCGACATCATGCGACCACAGACGTCGCAGGGCTTGAAGCCGGGCATCCCTACCGACACCTTCGGAGTCGAGAGACTCGTGTAGAAAAACAGTGAAAAATCACCAAAAAGTTAGTCAAAAAAGATGACTAGGGCACTGCTCTTCCCGGATCTGCGCTTACTGGCGCGGAAAAAGAAGAACTGACGCACAAGTTACTAACTTGTGTAACGATATATCTGTAAGAGACAGTAGTTAGTGACAGATTCCTTACCTTAGAATATCCCCAGGCGTCAGGCTGGATCCGGAAAGTTTTTGCGTAGCAGTACCCTTGCGCGTCGGTAGGCGGCGTCGTGCGGCTCCGCGTCCGTCGTCGGCGTCGTGATCGCCGGGATGACGTCGCGGGCAGTACTTAGACGGCGCCCCTGCGCGCTGACGTCAGTTCTGTACACGACTTTCCGCACCAGGAACGCAGAGCCATGCAAGAAGCTGACATAGGTGTCTGAAAAATACTAGGGCCCTGAAAGGGATGTCCTTAACCCTAGAAATCAGTTCGCAGAACGGGGAGGATGGGTGGGCGGTAGGAATCTGTCACTAACTACTGTCTCTTACAGATATATCGTTACACAAGTTAGTAACTTGTGCATCTGAAAGAGACACGTTAGTGACAGATTCCTTACCTTAGAATAGATACCCCAGCAATACCAACCCCGGTGGTGGGTCTGCGAACAAAGATCAGACAAGGAAGTCCTGGAGGACAGAACGGCCAAAGAAGCCGTCCCTCCGGACCTGACTGTCAAGGCAGTAATGCTTTGTAAACGTGTGCAGCGAGGCCCACGTAGCTGCCTGACAAATAACCGGCAGCGGAACACCGCGGCCCAAGGCCGTGGTAGCAGCCGTTGCCCTTGTGGAATGGGCACGCAGCCCAACAGGAGGCTCCTTCTTCGCCAAAGAATAGCAGGTCTTGATGCACAAGGTAACCCAGCGGGAGATGGTCCTCTTGTGCACCGCCCGACCTTTTTGGCGCCCACGTAGCCAACAAAGAGCTGGTCATCCACCCGGAAGTGTTTTGTGCGGTCAATATAGAAGGAGAGCGCACGTTTTGGGTCCAGACGGTGGAGCCTGTCTTCCTCTCTGGAAGGATGCGGAGGCGGAAAGAAGGTGGGCAAAGTGATGGTCTGCCCAATATGGAAAGCAGTAACCACCTTTGGCAAGAAGGACGGACGCGTCCGAAGAACAACCTTGTCTGGATGAACAGACAGAAAGGGAGGTTTGCAAGATAGAGCCTGGAGCTCACTCACCCGCCGAGCGGAGGTGATGGCCACCAGAAAGGCTGTCTTCAGAGTCAGAAGACGAAGAGGACAGTTATGTAGAGGCTCAAAGGGAGCACACCTTAAAAAGGTAAGAACCAAGTTCAAGTCCCACTGAGGCATCACAAACGGAACAGGAGGAAAGAGGTGAGTAATGCCTTTTAAGAACCTGTTAACAACAGGGGACTTGAAAAGGGAGGGCTGATCAGGGAGCCTGAGGAAGGCCGAGATAGCACAAAGATAACCCTTGATGGTACCCAGGGCAGAACCCTGTTGGGCCAGAGAGAGAAGGAACAGAAGGACCTCAGAAAGAGGGGCAGAAAGGGGATTCACAGCCTTTGCTGTGCACCATGCCACAAATTTGTTCCACCTGCAGGCGTATACCACCTTAGTGGAGGGACGCCTGGCTGCCAGAATTACATCACAAACTTCGGGAGGCAAGTCGAAAGGAATCAACTGCCGCCGCTCAATCTCCACGCAAGCAGGTGTAGACTGGACAGGTTCGGGTGGAGGACCGTCCCCTGCTGCTGCGACAGAAGATCCTCCCGAAGAGGCAGACGGATCGGGGATCTACGCTCATATTGAGTAGCTCGGGATACCAAACTCTTCGAGCCCAGTCCGGAGCCACAAGAATGACTTGGGCCCGGTCGTGCCGAATCTTCTTCAACACTCTGGGTAGAAGTGGTATAGGCGGAAAGGCGTACAACAGACCGCAACTCCACTGGTGACGAAAAGCGTCTCCGAGCGAGTGCCGCCTTGGAAATTCCAACGCGCAGAACTGATGACATTGCGCGTTCTCTTCGGTGGCGAATAGATCTAACCAAGGCTCTCCCCATTGTAGAAAGAGTCCTTGCGCCACTTCCGAGTGAAGACGCCATTCGTGATCCATCATGCACCTGCGGCTGAGTTCGTCCGCCCTGGCGTTCAGGGAACCTGCCAGGTGTTGAACCATCAGGAACATGCCCTGATGTTCCAGCCATGTCCAGAGGCACAGAGCCTCCTGACAAAGGGTCCAAGACCCCACCCCGCCCTGTTTGTTGCAGTACCACATGGCGGTGGTGTTGTCTGTGAACACCTGCACTACCTTCCCTTTGACAGAGGGAAGGAATGCCTTGAGTGCAAGTCGGATCGCCCGGAGCTCCAGAAGGTTGATATGGAGCCGGGACTCCGCCGGAGACCAGAGGCCTCTGATCTCCGCCTCTCCCATGTGACCGCCCCATCCCAGAAGGGACGCGTCCGTCACAACTGTGTGCTCTGGCTGGGGAAGGGAGAGGGATCTGCCCATGACCCATTGCCGGTTCGAGAGCCACCACTGCAACTGTCTTGCAGTCCCCTCCGAGATCTGGACGTGATCGGACAGGTTGCCCTGGTGCTGCGCCCACTGGAACTTCAGGTCCCACTGCAGAGCCCGCATATGCCATCTGGCATGATTGACCAGCAGGATGCAGGAGGCCATGAGGCCCAGCAGCCTCAGGGTCATCCGTACCGAAACCCAGGATAAAGGCTGAAAGATCGGAATCATAGCCTGAATATCCCGGACTCGCCGTTCGGGAGGATAGGCCCGAAACTGCGTCGTGTCCAGAACCGCTCCGATGAAAAGGAGCTGTGGAGAAGGAATCAGATGCGACTTTGGCACATTGATGGAGAACCCCAGCGAGTGCAGGAGTTCGGCCGTAGTCTGGAGGTGGGAGACGACTGCCTGGGACGAGCCCGCCTTCAGCAGCCAGTCGTCGAGGTAGGGGAAGACTGAAACCCCTGCCCGGCGCGGATGAGCTGCGACCACCGCCATCACTTTCGTGAACACCCGAGGGGCACTGGTAAGGCCAAAGGGGAGCACGGTGAACTGAAAATGCTTGGGGCCTACCGTGAACCGAAGGTAACGCCGGTGGGCCGGCAGGACGGGGATGTGGAAATATGCGTCCTGCAAGTCCAACGCTACCAACCAGTCTCCAGGGTCGAGGGCAGTCAAGACCTGAGCTAGGGTGAGCATCTTGAACTTCTCCTTCCGGAGGAAGCGATTGACGTTCCGGAGGTCCAAGATAGGACGCATGTCCTCCTTGTCCTTTTGGGCACCAGAAAGTAGTGGGAGTAGCAACCACGCCCTACTTCTGGGGTCGGAACACGCTCGATGGCCCTCTTGGTCAAGAGGGTCGCGACTTCCTTCTGTAGAAGCACCAAGTGATCCCCTGACATGCGGTGGAATTGAGGTGGCATGGCTGGGGGGTGGTCTCGAAGGGGAGGGAGTAGCCCCTTCGGACAATGTCCAAGACCCACCTGTCCGAGGTGATGGTACGCCAGTGGGGAAGGTGATGGCGAACCCTGCCCCTACTGGCGTGCTGTGCACCTGAAAGGAGGGACTAGGAGGGCTTGGAGGCCGCGGACGGGTTGGAGGTGGTGGCCTGACCCGCACGCTGGTTGCCCGATCCGCCACGGCGGAATCCACGTCCTCGGCCACGCGAAGACGCCTGCTGCGCGGGCCGGTGGCTGGGCTGCTGACGTGAAGGGTGCCCCTACCGTGGCCACGATAGGGGCGAAAAGCAGAAGTCAGCGGAGGGCGTGTAGCAGAAAGGCCCAGGGACTTGGCAGTAGCCCGTGAGTCCTTAAAGCGCTCCAACGCATGGTCTGCTTTGGACCCAAAAAGACCGACTCCATCAAAGGGCATGTCCATGAGAGTATTCTGGACATCCCCTGAAAAACCAGTGGTTCTCAGCCAGGCGTGGAGTCTGAGCGCCACCGTCGTTGCAATAGACCTGCCCAGCGAGTCGGCGGTGTCAAGGCCACAACGTATTGTGTATTTAGCCGCATCCCTTCCTTCCGCAATGGCGCGGGAAAGCAGTGTCTGGACCTCCTCAGGACACTGGGGCAAAACATCCGCCACCGAATCCCACAGGGAGTGGGTATATCGGCCCAAAAGACAAGCGGTGTTAACGGACCGCAAGCCAGCACTGGAGGAAGAAAAACCCTTCTTCCCAAACTGATCCAGGCGTTTGGATTCCCTATCCGGAGGAGCGGTAGGGAAGGCGGTTTGGGAAGCGGAGGCTTGGACAACCAAGCTCTCAGGAGTGGGGTGGACAGAGAGAAACAGGGGGTCGCCCGGAGCTGGGCGATGGCGTCGTGACACGTTCCGATCCACAGGAGCCCCTGTGTTGGGCTTGGACCAGGCGCCCAAAAGAACGTCAGTGAGGGCGTCGTTAAACGGCAGCACAGTCTCCGCAGAGGAGGCTGCCGGCTGAAGCACCTCTGTCAAGATGTTAGGCTTGACCGTCAAAGTAGGAAGTTGGAGACGTAAGGCCCCAGCTGCCCTACGCAACACCGTACCAAAATTGGCTCCCTCCTCCGTAGCCACGGGAGGAGACAGCATGCCAGTGTCAGGGGAAGTATCAAGACCACTGGCCTCCCTAGACTCTCTGTCCAGTCCTGATCATACTGACAGTGTCGTGTCAGAGGGTCATCAGACCCCTCCCAGTCCAACTGGTCCTCCTCTGGTTCAAAATAAGGAGGAGCAGGGACAGTTGGGACCCAAGGTCCCATCGGCGCCGGAGCCGGCGTCGAGCGATGTCGGTCCGGATCCATGTCCGGAGCCGGAAGGAACAGGGGGACGACGCCGCCCGGAGCCCAGGGCGGCGCCGAGAACGGCACCGGAGACATCGGCGCCGGCGGAGGTGTCGTTAGGTCGACCGGCGTCGATGGGGGTTGTGGAGCCGGGATCGAGGCCGGGGCCGAAGCCGGAGCCGGGATCGAGGCTGGAGGCACGGGCGACGCCGGGGCCGGAGCCGTCGGCGACGCCGGAGCAACCCCATCAGGGCCCGCGGGGCCCGAAGGCGCACCGGAGGGGCCTGAAGGCCCGAAGAGGCGGGCCATGGCCGACAGGAATTCCTGCACTTTGGCCGGATCCGCCCCCGAACCCGGGAAGGGCGGGTATGGCGGGGGCGACTCCACAGGCATGTCCGGGGCCGCGGGGGCGGGGACGGTGCCGGGAGGGGCCTCAGCCGAGTCGCGAGACCGGCGAGGCGAAGTCCTAGAGCGATGATGCTTTTGGACTTTTGTGTTTCGACTTACCGGACGAAGAAGACTTCGACGCCGACGACCGGTGTGGACTCCGCGATCGACCCCTGGACCTCTCACGCGACCGGGGCTTCCGCGGAGCCGAATGCCGGGCCTCGAGGAGCTTTCGAGACCGCTCTCGCAAAGCTTTCGGGTGGAGGGCCTGGCAGTCGGTACAAGACTCCGTGTCGTGGCCTCGGCCGAGGCAGAAGAGACACTCCCAGTGCGGGTCGGTGACGGACATCATCCGCGCACAGGCGCCGCATCGCTTGAAGCCGGGCATCCCTACGACACTTTGAAAGATGAAAAAACAGTGAAAAATTCACCAAAAGTATGGTCAAAAAATGACCAGGGCACTGCTCTTCCCGGATCTGCGCTTGCTGGCGCGGAAAAAGAAGAACTGACGTCAGCGCGCAGGGGCGGCGTCTAAGTACTGCCCGCGACGTCATCCCGGCGATCACGACGCCGACGACGGACGCGGAGCCGCACGACGCCGCCTACCGACGCGCAGAGGGTACTGCTACGCAAAAACTTTCCGGATCCAGCCTGACGCCTGGGGATATTCTAAGGTAAGGAATCTGTCACTAACGTGTCTCTTTCAGATATCCAAGATAGGACTCAGGCCTTTGACCTTCTTGGGCACCAGAAAATAGTGGGAATAGCAACCACGACCTACTTCTGGGGCAGGAACGCGCTCGATGGCCCCCTTGGCCATGAGGGCTGAAACTCTCTGTTAGAGAAGGGTCAGGTGATCCTCCGACATGCGATGGTACTGAGGTGGCATGGATGGAGGGGTAGTCTTGAAGGGGAGGGAGTAGCCCCTTCGGACTATTTGCAAAACCCACCTGTCCGACGTGATGGTGCACCAGTGGGGGTGGTGATGGCGGATCCTGCCGCCCACTGGCGTTTGGTGGCCCTGAAAGGTAGGACTAGGAGGTTTTGGAGGCTGTTGCAGAGGGGGCTGTGGTGGACTGGCCCGCCCGCTGGCCCCCAGAACCACGGCGGTGGTCCCACGTCCCCAGGCGCGCTGGGGCTGAACAGCTTGCGCCGGCCTGTGGCTCTGGGCGGGACGTAGCGGGGCACCCCTTCCGTAGCCACGAAAGGGGCGAAAGGCAGACTGCGCAGGGCAGGTGGTGGAGAGGCCCTAGGACCTGGCCGTAGCCCGAGAGTCCTTAAAGCACTCTAGCACATTGTCTGCCTTGTCGCAGAAAAGGCAACAGCCATCAAAGGGCATGTCCATAAGGGTGGATTGGACATCCCGGGAAAAACCAGTCGAACGCAACCAGGCATAGCGTAGAAGGGCTACTGACGTGGAAATCGTCCTGCCAAGTGCGTCGGCGGTATCCAGCCCACAGCGGATGGTAAACTTCGCTGCGTCTCTCTCCTCGGCAACTGCACGGGAGAGCACGGCCCGGGCCTCCTCCGGGCACTGGGGCAGCACCTGCGCTACCGTATCCCACACAGAGTGGGTGTAACGGCCCAACAGACATGCGGTGTTTAGCGACCGCAGTCCCAAGCTGGCGGAAGAAAACATTTTCTTCCCAAGGTGGTCCAGCTTTTGGATTCCCTATCTGGTGGTGCGTTAGGGAATGCGCCTTTAGTAGTGGAGGATTGGACCACCAAGCTCTCAGGGATGGGGTGTTGGGAGAGGAAAGTGGGGTCACCCGGGGCCGGGCGGTGGCGTCGGGCAATCATCCTGTCCACAGGAGCCCCTGTGTTGGGCCTGGACCAGGTGCCCAAAAGGATGCACGTGAGGGCTTCATTAAACGGCAGCAGGGGCTCCGAAGAGCTCGCTGCCGGTTGAAGGACCTCTGTCAAGAGGTTAGTCCTGACTGCCACCATAGGTAGCACGAGGTGGAGAGCCTCGGACGCCCTACGCAACACCATTGCGTATGACGCTCCCTCCTAAGTAGCCACGGTAGGAGGAGACAACATGCCAAGGTCTGGTGAGGTATCCAGACCACTGGCTTCCCCCAGTTCCTCTCTCCAGTCCTGTTCATATACCAACTGGTCGGTTAAAGGGTCCCCAGACCCCTCCCAGTCCTCCTCACCCTCCTCTGGCTGCCAATCTGGTCTCAAAGAGCCAGGGTAGAACAGGGGCACAAAAGTACCCGTCGGCGTAGGATCCGGCGTCAGTTGACGCCGGTCCGACTCCGTGTCTACCTCGAGGTGGAGGCCGGGGTCGACGTCGGCGGGGGACACCGCCGACGCCGGTGGCAGATGTGGTGCCGGTGGCGGATGTGGTGCCGGTGGAATCGGCGCCGGGGGAGGCGTAACAAGGTCGACCGACGCCGATCCGGATCCAGGCCTGGATCCAAGGGGACCCTGCGGCGCCGAGGCCGAAGCCGCTGAAGGCCCAGGGCCCCCAGCCGAGTCCACAGGGCCCGAAGGCGCGCCGGCGGAGTCGGGCTGCCCAAAGATGGCGTGCATCGCTTCGTAGAAACGCCGAAGCTGGGCAGGGGTCGCACCGGGTCCCGGAAAGGCAGGGAAACCCTTAGTCGACCCAGCAGGCTCCGCATGCGGAGCCGCGGGAGGGGCACCACCAGCTTCCCTTGTCGCGTCGGCCGACGGACGGGGAGAAGTCGAAGAGCGACGATGCTTCTTCGACTTCTTTTTGTGCTTCGACTTACCTGACCCAGAGTGCGAAGACTTGGAAGAAGAATGGTGTTGGCTCCGCGACCAGTCCCTCGACCTCCTATGCGACCGGGACCTCGAGCAACGCCGAGCTAACTGCCGGGCCTCGAGTAGCTTTTCGGGACCGCTCCCGCAAAGACTTCGGGGCCATGGTCCGTCAGTCGGAGCACGACTTGGGGCCGTGGTCGCGCTCCAGGCAGTGGAGGCACACGCGGTGCGGATCCGTCACCGACATCAGTCGGTTACAGGAACCGCAAGCCTTAAAGTCGGGCAACCCTCGTGCACCAGGAGTCGATGGACTCAAACAACAACAAAGTCGACAAAAGTCAAGAAAAAGTTCAGTCAAAAAATGACTGGGGTTACCGCTCTCTCCAGATCTGCGCTTGCTGGCTCGTAAAAAGAAAGAACTGACGTCAGCGCGCGAGGGCGGCGTCTATGTAGCTACCGCGACGTCATCCCGGTGACCACGACGCCGACGATGAACGCGGAGTCGACCGACGCCACCTTCCGACGCGCAGGGGTACTGCTGACAAAAAACTTTCAGGTTCCAGTCTGACGCCTGGGGGTAATTCTAAGGTAAGGAATATATAACTAACTGTTTCTTTCAGATTGCCAGGTCAAAAACTTCTTTTTTTAATATTTATAAGTCACCCCTATGGCAGGCCAGGTGGCCCAGAAGGCAGGGTACTAAATATTAAAAAGAATGACATGTCCAATTTAAACTTCACGTCTTGACAGTGAAAACTCGAACTTGTATTCACAGTAGTAAGGTGGGTAGTCCCATTGGCTAACATGGGGGTTTCAACAGCTAAGTGCTAACTTTCATTTGGGACCACTGAATATAGTACTCCAAGGAATCACAGTAATTGTAACTTAAACCTGACTGCTACCACCCGTTGCTGGTGGAAAGAGAAACCCTCAAGTATCCTCTGAAGTTTTGGTACTGCTGGGGGAATTGACAAGCCGGAGAAAGCAGACCCAGGAAGACTTTCACCAAAGAGCCCAGAGCATTGGTTATTAGCCTTTTGACACCTGTGGACCCACCAATGAATCACTACTGCAAGGCAGGGACCCCCCTCAGCAATCTGTATGAGTTGACCTTCAAACCAATACACAAAAACACAGAAACAAGTATACTATTAACAAATACACAGATGATAGAATATTTTATTTAATTCACAAACAAAAAAATACAAAAATCGAAATTTACATTTTTGAGAAGGTTGGAGTTCATCAAATTTAGTTTAAATTCAAGAAGAGTAAGCAATATGCTACAATCTAGCATATCACTATTTATTTTTGCTCTGAATACATGCTCTTTTTGCTGGCACATACCAGTACTGCTTCAAATAAACCACGTCTCGTCCATACCAGATGCCATTCGCTGTGCGTGCATCGCACCCGCAAATCAACATAAGAATACTAATTTCATTTTTAGGTTCTGATTTCAAATTCCTTCGCATATACAGAGTGTTTTAAAACTTTACATTTTTAATTTTGCTTGCTTATGTATATGTAGTTATATATCTACTATTATTTAATTTTATAACAGTTGCGGACCCCCTGAGTAGGTGTCACTGACCCCAAGGGGTTTGTGGACCATAGATTTTTAACCACAGGTGTTAGAGCCATCAAGTGGTATATCCATAAAGGATGCCCGCATGTCCACAGACAATTTTGTGGTGTACACCCATTTATAGTGCCGGATCACCACACTGGCGGCCATTGCGCACCCAATATAATCCATTGGGTCCAGGCCAACTCTCAAATTTGGCTGCTTCTTGTCCACCTTGGATCAGCTGAGAGAAGGCATGTATGAATTCATCAGGGGTGGCCAGCAGGGTCTCACTGGCCAGGTCCCAGAAAGCATGGAAGCATCTTTGCCACCAGGCAAATGATGTTTAGGGGCCTCAAAGCTAAGCTAGCAGAAGAAGGAAAATGCTACTTACCCAGTATGCATCTGTTCTTGGCATATAGAGCTGTAGAATCATATGCTTTAGCATAGATCGCCATCTAGTGTTGGGTCCGGATGTTTGCACTTTGTTTTTCTTCGAAGAAGTCTTTCCAGTCACGAGGTAGGTGACTCTTCCTTTTGGTTATAGTGCGCATGGGCATCGACTCCATCCTTAGATTGTTTTGCCGTAGCGGGTGATGATGGAGTTAGTAAGAATAGTAAAGAGATGTCCATGTATAATGTATCTAAGTAAGATGGTACTGCAACAGGTAAAGGTACCCGTGAGGCGGGTGGGCGCATATGATTCTACAGCACTATATGCCAAGAACAGATGCATACTGGGTAAGTAGCATTTTCCGTTCGAGGCATATGAGCTGTAGATCATATGCTTTAGCATAGACTACACAGCAGTTATCTCCCAAGTGGTGGCTAACCTGTAGCTGTTGCAGTGGTTTGAAATAGTGTTCGTAAAACTGCCTGGCCCACACTAGCCTGTTGTCTTGCTAACACATCTACACAATAGTGTTTTGTGAATGTGTGTGGTGTAGACCATGTTGCAGCCCTGCAGATGTCATCTAGGGATATATTTCCTAAGAATGCCATAGAAGCCCCTAGTTTGCATGTAGAATGCGCTCTAGGGGGAATTGTTAATGTGCGCTTAGCTTTAATGTAGCATATTTGAATACACTTAACTATCTACCTTGCAATACCCGCTTTTGATATGGGATTGACTTAGTGTGGTGGCACAAAAGCAACAAAAAGTTGTTTGGTTTTCCTAAAAGGTTTTGTCCTTTCTATGTAGTATAGTAACGCTCTTTTAACATCTAATGTGTGAAGAGAATGCTCTGCCACTGAATCTGGTTGAGGGAAGAATACAGGCAACTCAACAGACTGATGGATGTGAAAGTCAGAGACGACTTTGGGTAAAAATTTGGGATTAGTCCTAAGAACCACTTTGTTTTGGTGTATTTGTAAAAATGGTTTTTGTATAGTTAGTGCCTGAAGCTCACTCGCTCTTCTTAGAGATGTGATGGCTATAAGGAAGGCTACTTTCCAGGTAAGAAATTGTAGTTCACATTTGTGCAATGGCTCAAAGGGTGGACCCATGAGTCTTGTAAGAACTATGTTGAGGTTCCACACAGGAGAAGGTGGAAGTCTAGGAGGAATGATTCTTTTAAGTCCTTCCATCAAAGCTTTAATAATGGGCACTGTAAACAGAGACAAGTGCTGTCTGTTTTGCAGGTATGCAGCTATTGCAGCAAGATGTAAGCGTATAGATGTATATGCTAAATTAGAACGCTGTAGGTGTAACAGATAACAAATGATGTTTTGTACGGAAGCATCTAGTGGATTGATCTGATTGTTGTTACAGTAAACTACAAACCGCTTCCACTTTGCTGCATAGCATGCTCTTGTGGTAGGGCGTTTAGCTTCTTTGATGACATTCATACAGTCTGGCGGAAGATTAAGGTAGCCAAACTCTATGATTTCAGGTGCCAGATCGCAAGGTTGAGATAACTGGGATCTGGATGTCTTATCTCTCCATGGTTCTGAGTGAGAAACCTGGGGGAAAGGTGTAGTTTTTGGTGAGAAACTACTGATAGTTCCAACAGGGTTGTGAACCAGGGTTGTCGGGCCCATGTGGGAGCAACTAGGATCAGTGTCAGGGAATGCTGTTTGAGTTTCCGAACCACTAACGGAATTAGTGGGAGAGGTGGAAAAGCGTAAGCAAATCTTCCTGACCAATTCATCCATAGCGCATTGCCTTTGGACAATGGGTGTGGATACCTGGACGCGAAGTTTGGGCATTTTGCGTTGAGGTGTGTGGCAAACAGATCTATTTCTGGGTAGCCCCACATCTGGAAGAACGGGAGGAGGACTTGAGGATGTAGTTCCCATTCGTGGATCTGCTTTCTCCGATGATTGAGCAGATCTGCAAACTGGTTGTTTACTCCTGGGAGGTGTTCTGCAGGGAGATATATTTTTTGAGGTATGGCCCATCTCCAAATGCTTTGAGCTAGTTGAGAAAGCAGCAAAGAGTATGTCCCTCCTTGTTTTTGTATGTAGTACATTGCTATCATGTTGTCTGTACGAACTAAGACAGCTTTGCCTACTAGATGCAGTTGAAAGGCTTTCAATGCTAGAAAAATTGCTAGTAGTTCTAGATGGTTTATGTGGAGTTGTTTTTGTTGTGCAGTCCACATGCCCTGAATTGTATGTCTTTGAAGATGAGCTCCCCAACCAGTGAGGGATGCGTCTGCTGTTAGCACTATTTGTGGAACCGGGTCGACGAATGGCCGCCCCATGGAAAGGTTTTGTATGTTCCACCACTGCAGAGAGCGATGGGTGCGGCCGTCCACCAACACTAGATCTGTGAGCTGACCTTGAGCCTGGTTCCACTGACGTGCCAAGCATTCCTGTAGGGGAATCATTTGGAGTCTTGCATAAGGAATGATTAGAATGCAAGAAGCCATCATTCCGATTAATTGCATAAACACTCGGGCTGGTAACGAGTGTTGAGGCTGAAATTGTGATATTAGATTTTGCATGCTGCATATCCTGACTGGGTTGGGGTATGCTAGGGCTTTGCAAGTATCTATTGTGGCTCCTAGATACGTTTGCGTGTTGGATGGCTGGAGGTGAGACTTGGTGAGGTTTACAGTGAACCCCAAGTCGTGAAGCAGTTGAATTGTTTTCGGAGTGTGGTGTAGACAGCTGTGTCGCGATCTGGCTTTTATTAGCCAGTCGTCTAGATAAGGGAAGACGTGAATGTGTTGTCTTCTTAAATGAGCTGCGACTACTGCCAGACACTTGGTGAAGACTCTGGGTGCTGTAGTTACCCCGAATGGGAGAACCTTTAATTGATAATGTTGTCCGTCCACCACGAACCTGAGATTTTCTGTGAGCCGGGTGAATGGGGATATGGAAGTAGGCGTCCTTTAAGTCCAGAGTGGATAGAAAGTCGCCTTGCTGAAGCAGTGGGAGCACCTGTTGAAGTGTGACCATGTGGAAGTGGTCTGACTGAATGTAGAGGTTTAGCTGTCTGAGGTCTAATATAGGCCTGAGAGAGCCGTCCTTTTTGGGAATTAAGAAATACAGGGAGTATACTCCGGTTCCTTGATGATGTGATGGGACTGGTTCTATCGCATGTTTTTCCAAGAGAGAGAGAACCTCCTGTTTTAAGAGAGTGAGATGTTCTGGTGACATTGTATGTGTTCTTGGAAGAATAATTGGGGGAGTGCTGGTAAGCTCCAGGCAGTAACCATACTGGATAATTTGTAGTACCCACTTGTCTGAGGTGATTGAATTCCAGACAGGTAGGAATTGCGAGAGACGTCCCCCGACAGGAGTGGGATGATCGGGGGGTAGTGGAAGGAAGTCACTGTTTGTTGGCAGGGGAAGAGCGTGTGGAGTTAGCTCTGCCTCTTCCCCTATTATTGTTTCCTCTATAACCTCCTCGAAAATACCCTCTGGAAGATAGGGATTGGTTGTTACCCTTGTAAGAGGAGGAGGGATTTTCGGTGGACACAGTTTTTGACCCACCTCTGTAAAAGGAGCGGCGAAATGAACCCCTACTAGCAGGTAATTGTAAAGCCCCCATAGACTTTGCGACCTCAGTGTCCTTTTTCATTTTCTCCAGCGAGGTATCAACAGCTGGTCCGAAAAGATGTTCTTTATCAAAAGGCTGGTTAAGTATGGAGGATTGTACCTCCTGTTTAAATCCGGAAATCCTAAGCCAAGCGTGTCTGCGCAATAGTATACTAGTATTTATTGCACGAGCTGATGTGTCTGCTGCATCCAGTGCACATTTAATGAAAGTATTAGTGATGAGTTTGCCTTCCTGGATAAGGTCATTAGCTTTTGCTTTGTACTCATCGGGTAAATGTTGCATGAGTTTTTCTAACTCATCGTAATGAGCCCTATCATAGCGTGCTAGCAGAGCCTGAGCATTTGCAATACGCCAATTATTTGCAGCCTGCGAAGCCACTCTCTTACCCGAGGCATCAATGAGCTTGGACTCCTTGTCGGGAGGGGGGGGCTCACCTGTGGTTTGAGAGTTAGCTCTCTTGCGAGCGTTAGAGACTACAAGAGAATCTAAGGGCAACTGACCTTTTATGTAAGCAGGATCAGTAGGAGCGGCTTTATATTTTTTGTCTACTCTGGGTGTGAGTATTCATGCCCTAACTGGGTCTTTAAATATCTCTTCTGTGTGCTTTAACATGCCCTTTAGCATTGGTAAAGTGTGAGTAGATCTTTGGGAATAAGCGAGTGTCTCTAAGAGGAAATCCTCTTCTAAAGGCTCTTTATGGAGCTCCACCCCGTGGTATTGGGCAGCCCTGTTAATGAGATGAACGTATCCAATATTGTCATCAGGTGGGGAGGGTCTAGAGCATGGGTACTCACAAACTTTCTCTCGGGGGCCAAATTTACAGTGTGGTTTGTGGCCGAGGGCCGCACCGGTGGGGGCAGGGTCAGTGGGGGAGGGAGGCGGGGCTAGAGCAAAAAAACAAACTATGACCATGAGGTTGAACACAGGCTCCTGCAGCAGACGCCTTCGTCCACTGAACCACCAGACCCGGCATACACACATCTCTCTCTCTCTATCTATCTCTCTCTCTCGCTCTGTCTCCCTCCCTCTCTCTATCTCTCTCTCCCTCCCTCTATCTCTCCCTCCCTCTCTCTCTCCGTCTCCCTCTCTCTCTCTCCCTCTCTCTCCCTCCCTCTCTCCCTCTGTCTCACTCACTGTTTGTCTCTCTGTCTCCCTCTCTGTCTCCCTCCCTCTGTCTCCCTCCGTCTGTCTCCCTCCATCTGTCTCCCTCCCTCTGTCTCCCTCCGTCTCCCTCCCTCTGTCTCCCTCCCTCTGTCTGTCTCCCTCTGTCTGTCTCCCTCCCTCTGTCTCCCTCCCTCTGTCTCCCTCCCTCTGTCTCCCTCCCTCTGTCTCCCTCCCTCTGTCTCCCTCCCTCTGTCTCCCTCCCTCTGTCTGTCTCCCTCTGTCTGTCTCCCTCTGTCTGTCTGTCTCTGTCTCTCTCCCTCTGTCTCCCTCCCTATATCTCTGTCTCCCTCCCTCTCTGTCTCCCTCCCTCTCTGTCTCCCTCCCTCTGTCTCCCTCTCTCTCTGTCTCCCTCTCTCTCTGTCTCCCTCTCTCTCTGTCTCCCTCCCTCTGTCTGTCTCCCTCCCTCTGTCTGTCTCCCTCCCTCCGTCTCCCTCCCTCCCTCCGTCTCCCTCCCTCCCTCCGTCTCCCTCCCTCTGTCTGTCTCCCTCTGTCTGTCTCCCTCTGTCTGTCTCCCTCTGTCTGTCTCCCTCTGCCTCCCTCTCTGTCTCCCCCTTTCTGTCTCCCCCTCTCTGTCTCCCTCCCTGTCTCCCTCCCTGTCTCCCTCCCTGTCTCCCTCCCTGTCTCCCTCCCTCTGTCTCTCTCCCTCCGTCACCCTCCCTCTGTCTCTCTCCCTCCCTCTGTCACCCTCTCTCTGTCACCCTCTCTCTGTCACCCTCTCTCTGTCACCCTCTCTCTGTCACCCTCTCTCTGTCACCCTTTCTCACCTCACCCCGCGTGTGTGTCAGCCGGGGCTGAGACAGCTTCCCGGGAACACACACAGCCGCACCCGAGTACTTCACAGGTCTTTAAAAGACCATTCACTTGTTAATGAGGCTTTGTTGTATTTCACCTCTTCTTAGCGCCCCTGCATCTCCACTCAGATGCAGGGGCGCTAAGAAGAGGTAAAATACAACAAAGCCTCATTAACAAGTGAATGGTCTTTTAAAGAATCGCCCGGCCCCCATAGAGCAGAGTCTTTCAGAGTCCGCGCTGCGGTGTTTGCTGACACTTTAAAAAAAAAAAAAAACCAGGTTCGATGTCTGCAAGGTCCGCGGGCCGCCAAGGAAGGCTTGCCGAGCCGCTGGCGGCCCGCGGGCCGTACTATGAGTACCCGTGGTCTAGAGGGATAGAGATCAGGGTCGTTGTCTATCTCTTTATGTTTCTTAGCCGGACTGGAGGGCGGGGCATCTGAAAATTTTTGTTGGTGCCGACCTGAGCCCGAAGGCGAAGGGGGTACCGGAGCCTTTGTTTTATGTTGACTGGGCACAGGGGGATCTGTACTCAAGGTACGCTGACCAGGAGTGATGTGCTGTTCTTCTTCCATGTCGGAATCTGCTTTGGACAAGGAGACCTGTTCTTCTTCCTCGGCTTCTTCAGCTGGATGTTGGATATTGGAAACTTTGCCGAAGATGTCCGGTACGGAGCCGGTATGATGTTGCATCTCATGGCGTCGAGTCCGACAATCACAAATTGTCTTTTTCGATCGGAACGATCGACATGCGTCACAGTCTTTTTCGTTGTGTTGACTGGGCACAGGGCTCCCGAGCCGGAAGGCTTCTCTTTATGTTTCTTAGCCGGGCTGGAGGGCAGGGCATCTGAAACATTTTGTCGGTGCCAACCTGAGCCCGAAGGTGAAGGGGATTCCGGAGCCTTTGTTTTATGTTGACTGGGCACAGGGGGATCTGTACTCACGGTATGCTGACCCGGAGTGATGTGCTGTTCTTCTTCCATGTCGGAATCTGCTTCGGACACGGAGACCTGTTCTTCTTCCTCGGCTTCTTCAGCTGGATGTTGCATCTCGTGGCGTCAAGCCCGACAATCACGAATTGTCTTTTTCGATCGGAACGATCGACACGCGTCACAGTCTTTTTCGTAGTGTTCTGGGGATAAGCAGAGGTTGCACACCTCGTGCAAGTCGGTGCGTGGAAACTTAGCACGACACCTGGGACATAGTTTAAATGGAGTCCGTTCCATCGACTGCTAACACGGTCCGCACGGGTAGACCCAATGGCCTGCCTCGAGTTTCTCGATCGAAGGTTTTCTCAGTTGAAATGATGCGCGTCGAATGGGGAACCGCGATCGATGACAATACCGGCGAGGGTAGTGGATTGCGCGTCGAAGGAGTTCGAAAACGATACCGGAGCGCAGCAATACACATCCGAAACCGGTGGCGGAAAAAAACAATCTAAGGATGGAGTCGATGCCCATGCGCACTATCACCAAAAGGGGGAGTCACCTACCTCGTGACTGGAAAGACTTCTTCGAAGAAAGACAAAGTGCAAACATCCGGACCCAACACTAGATGGGGATCTTTGCTAAAGCATATGATCTACAGCTCATATGCCTCGAACAATACTTTTCCTGAAGTTCAATGCACTTAGATTCCCTTTTTTGAGGGACAGTAGGGAAAGCATTTGAATTCATCTTACTAGTGGCGGCTCGAACTACCAAGCTTTTGTGAGTCAGGTGCTGGGCAAAAAAGTTGGATCACAAGAGGCAGGCCGATCATTCGCGGTTAACAAGTGAATCACTGGCAGGCTTAAACGAGGTTGCCATCACAAGTTCTACCGGGCCTCTTTAAAGGCAGAAAGGACTCTGAGGTTGCAGGCCCAAATATGTTCCCATAAAGACATCTGTGAATTGCAAATTGAAGACACGTATGACTCGCACATAGCACAAGCGGCTTATTGAGACTACTAAACTGCTGGTAACACAAGATCTCTGCAGCAGGTTAATTAACCTCTGGACTATCTTAGAGGGATAAAAACCTCTCCCCTGCTGGGTACATGCATATATAAAGTAGGCTCATTAATCTGCTCAACTATCCTTCTGAGAATGGCTCAGTAAAATGCAGGCTATACATCTCTACAAAGGTCATATTAAATATGTTATACATCCTACTTTGTGTGAGGAACTGCTCAGTGAGGTGGACAGAGCACGGAGGCTGGGTTGGCACGGAGTAGTACAGATACAAGCGGTGGGCTGCTGAGAGGCAGCGGAAGAGGATCAAGAAGTAGCTGAAGGGTGGGAGGGCAGATGAGAGTGGAGATAGGTGGTAGAAAAATCTGTTCACGCATATATTACAGCCCTATTGTGATTGGCATGAATTCTCATTACAACACAGTAGCCATTTTGTAAGAGTGGTTACATTACAGATGTTACAAGTGTCTTGGAACAGGCTGTCATCGCTGATGGTCTTAACTATTTGTGGAGTCAGTTATGCTGCTCCTAATGTAGGATATATGGCTACCCTGCAAACACACACAAAAAAGAGACTCTTCAAAGAACACAAATACGTACAGAACTAACTACACTGTGTAAAAAGAGGAAACAAGTTATTTAAAACACAAACCTAAAGACAACTTACATGAAGTCATTTAAAAAGCACAATAATTATATGTGCACTTTAAACACTGGTTTCAGACATAACACGTCTTTACAATGAAACAGAGGAAAAGCCTTGACAAGCTAACTAATACTAAGCGATGACCGAAGCCTTTTGGGTAAACCATCCCTCAAAATGATTATTAATACAATGAACGGCTAAAGAAGATGCAGTCAACAATACACATGCGTGCTACAGTCTCATATGCCCAGTGTCTCAAATACTGTATTACAATCATATGATGTTCTCTATGTAAACATTCTTTATGTAAATACCAACTATGTCACTATGTTTGGTGCACATATGTTCATATGCACACCTTACTGAATGATATGCAATATGTGTCTAAGAAAAAAATAAAAAAAATACACAAGCATTAAAGTTAGATACAAAACTCTGAAAATCTATGGAGGAAAAGTGCGATTAAAGAATAAAGGATATTAAGGTCTAATTAAAGTGATTTGAAAAAAATACAAGATGGGAGACAAAAAAAGCTAATAAAAACAAAACATTGTACACTACTCATGAGCTGGACAGTAAAATTCGATTTTACGCAACTACAGTTCCTATCTAAGGTAATCCATTTGAAATGGTACCATGTAAGCATACACTCACACACATACAATAAATAGGCCTTTACATGCATCAAGGTACATCAGCAGAGGGAACTTACCTTGGGGTTGCTTTCCTTTTCTGCGGTGTTTTCGATGGCCCTCGCCTTTTTGGTTTCTCTTCCACATTTTCGATCTCCTCTTCTTCCTCCTGTTCCTCTTCCTTCTCTTCCTGTTCTACAGCTGATACTGTCGGAAGTGATTTTTTTCGGCCCCTCTTTGTAGCCTTTACAGGGGACTCTTCTTTCGATGGCAAACCTTTTGCTGCTTTGGGAGGTCGCCCTCTCCTACCTTTTTTGGGAGGGCTGTTCTGTTCATCCTCATTTTCAAGAAAATCAGCCTTTAGCCTCTTCTCGTCTTGCCACGTGATTTCATCTGACTCAATAGTAACTGCAGCTCGCTTCCTCCCTCGCTGGCCACCCTTTGTCTTCTGTTCTGGCACGGAAGCCTCCTCCATATTAAAAGTCTCTTCTGAGTCTAAAAGTGCGGATTTTTTTCTACCTCTGGGCTTCTCCATCTCAGACTAAAAAAACAGAATGCACAACATTTGATCACATGAAAGAAAATGTTCAATGAAAGGCATTTCTTAGGAGTTGCACCTTAGTTTAACTGTACACCATTTAGTGTGCAATGCTGTCACTGGAATTATATTCTGCAACCATAAACTAGTCTTGGGATTCAAGCAAATGTTAAATGTTTACCAACTCAAATGAGGCAAAGGTGCAAGTTACTCAATAGCAACAACAATCGGCATGAGGCCAATATTTACATTTGCCAGTTTAATGACTCCGAGTACTCTAAAATGTATCAATTCTTATGCATGGGCAACCAAATTGTGATAGCTCTCCAGAAGGTTCCGATATGCCAAATTAAGAGCTCCCTTTAAGTTTTCTTCTGGAGCACCAAAGCTAAATAAACAGCATCACATTTCGGGAGAGGAGTACGTTTGAATGTTTTGGCCATTGCTTGTGCCAAGTCAAGATAGCCCTCATCATTAAACCACCCACAGTCAAATTCTAAATAATTTGGTGTTGAGCCCAAACCGAGCATGAACAAATCAATAGAATCTCCTGGATAATTATATGTGATTTATTGCCATTATGAAGCAATAAACACTGGTGGTCAACAATATTAGTTTTCAGCAAAGAAAGCGGCTACATCCAGCTAAATTCTAAGAGAATGTAATCATTCATTACCTCAATACAAGTCAATAATTCATCTGAGCATTCCTCAACGTAAAACATACCGGCATGGTATAGTTTCCAAATAACATGTAATTATGTTACTTTAACTACTGAAAGACACCTAACCAGTATTGAGAAATTAACAGGCATATCCCCAATGTATTAGTTTCGTTAACCTTCAGTAACACTCTTTCTGGTGGATAAGGTAACCTCAGGTTCCTCACTTTAAGAATATCCCCAGGCATCAGACTAAATCCAGAACATTTTCTCAGCAATATTCCCATGGTGCATGTGGGTCCTCTGTGACTTTGTTGCACCCAGACATGAAGGACCAGAGCCACCTTTAAGTGCCACCATTTTGAAAAGACGTCAGTTTCTTATTTATCCTCTTTCCCTGTCTATAAACAAGAAGCACTACAAAAAAGTTGCAGATGACAGTGTACCAGACCCTAACTTGGAACCTTACTATGATGTCCACAGAACGAGAGGTGGGAGAGCAGTGAACTAACTGTGGTTACAAAGCGTAGCCAGCAGAAAACAGCACTACCAAATGTAAGTAGCTCCCTCTTATGATGAGCAATTCTAAATTCAGATTCCTCGCCTTAAGAACAGTTTCCACAGTAGGACCACCCAAAAGTGGAGGGTATGGGGAGTGGTCCCAGGCCACCAAGCCTTGCAGTACTGAGTGGGCAAAATGGCTGTCCCCTTCAGATCTGGCTCTCAAGGCAGTAGTGTTTCATGAACAGATGCACAGACGCTCATGACCTATTGTAGCAGCCCTGGCGGAATGAATTCGCAGGCCTTCAGGTGGTTGCTTCTTTGCCAGCGCGTAGCAGATTTAATGTAGAGAGCTATCCATCTTGTCAAGGTCCTTTCCTGCACAGCAGTCCCTTTTTAGGTCGAGCCTCGAGTAGCGCGCAAGCGCTGCTCTGGCGAGACTTTAAGTAAGGGGTTTCGAAAGCTGACCACACGCTCCTATGTCGTGGCCTTTTTCGGGCGGTTACGTGTGCGGCAGACATGTGTTTCCAATTATCGTGCCCAGACGCGGGCGCGATAATTGGAAACACATGCCGGCAAAAGCCATGACGCACGAGCGTCTGGTCAGCTGAGCAGGCTGCCGCGCTCGCTCGCCCCCGCTCCTCTCTTGTTCTTTAAATGGTACTTTACCAGAACTGCTTCCTTTTCGATGTAAGTTTTTTTTTAGCTTTTAGAAACCCACGAAGCAATCAAGACGCTGATCTCAAATGTCAATTCAGTGCTAAAGGCACTCTGCTTTATCACAAAACGCCCTTTTACCTCCTCCGGCGTTCTATCCCGGGCTTGCAGACACGACGCTGGGTTTGACTGCTCATGCACCGCCCTATGTAATCGGGTTTGATGTCTCAGCATGCTTCAAGGCGTTCATTATGCTTTATTAAAATAGCTTGTTCGGGACTGCCTTCCAAGGCTGAACTACCCTTCGGCAGCTGCTGGGCAACCCTATTAAAAGGCAGAACCTGGGAGCTGAGCCAAGCTGTCTTTGCAGAGGCAGATGTTCCCCTGCAGCACTGCTGATCTTTACATAGCCAAACAAGAGCTGCAGTCTCACAAATATTCCACAGAGAAACGCGTGGCCACAGGGGAACGGTTCATTACGTTTCAATATGTTGGAAATCCTTTCAGTTCCTTGATTCAGCCAGGCCCGCATTGAAACGCAGAAACAAAGTGCTCACGCCCAAAAGTGACAAAATAAACATGCCCGTTAATTGCTCTGAATTTTACATGAACGCCGACAAGGGGAGTGTCTGCATTTTGAAAATGCCCAGATAGCATGCTTGTCAGGCGGAATACGTTTCAGCAGACAAACAGCAAGCATCGCACACACGCGCTCCTCTTGGTTTCGACTGACGAAAATGCTTTGGGGAGTTCAGAATGAATTATTTATTGAAAAAAGCAACCCTAGCGAGAGAGATTTTAGTGGCATGGGCAGTAATGCGTACTTTACTCTGTTGTAAAATCCATTACTTATAACCAGTTCTTCTTAATTTGAATATATAGTGTGTGTGTGTATACTGCAGAGGGACGGTCGTCACGCAAGTCAGAGCTTCCATAAGAACAGCGTCTTTGTTTTGCTAATAACTTTGACGCCCTTTGACAAATCTTCACAAAACTTTACCCAAAAAAGCATTCATGTACCTCAGCTGCTTCCAGGAAAGTTTTGGGACGATAACTCAAGCAGTACAGCCCAAACGGCAGCAGGGCAGTCAGGTCCAGAAGTGTTTCGAGGAGGGTACTTGGGGTGCCACATTTATACTCAGTGTGAGTCTGTGAGTGGGGGGAATCTCCTGGGCACCCACTAACCAATGGGATAAGAGTTCCTAGGGTAACCCTATTCATGTTTGCAACACTTCCTGTGTGGCTTACTATAAACTATCCAGAAGTGCCCCTCTCTACCTAAATCCAACATGGGAAAGCTTTCTTCCCCTTGTCAGATCTCCCGGTGCCCACTGAGAGGAGTAGCTATGAAAATGGGCAAATCCTTCCTTGTGGACACTCTAAACAACTTATGTGGCAGCACTCGACTCCCAGTGGGTTTGAAGCCAATCTGACTAAGAAGACAAAAAGGGAGGCAGGCAGGCCTAGCTGTGAGCTACAACTGCCAGTGATAGGGTCGGCTTCCTCTAATGATTGAGAAAGAGCTGTGCACAGTCCCCAGGCCATCCTGCTCAAGGAAGACAAGCATTGGCATAGCCAATAGGTCTCGTCTTTGGGACCTTATAAGTATTTAGCTTATGTTGTTGCACCAATGATATTGTGCTGCATAACTAAATACTTATAAGGTCCCAAAAGCGAGACCTATTGGCTATGCCAATGCTTGTTCTCTCCAGCAAATGCTAGAAAGGGCTGGTCAATGTAAAAGCTGAATGTCCTTTTAAAGTTGAACCACAGGAGCCTATTCTCCTCCTTCGAAGGATGAAGTGGAGCGAAAAACGTTGGCAAAGTGATGGATTGGCCAGCGTGGAAAGAAGTCACAACTTTGATAATGTAGGACACCCAGGTCTTCAGCACTAGCTTATCCAAAAAGGTGGTGGTGCAAGGCAGCTGCAATGAAAGCGTCTGCATTTTACATACTCAGCATGCAAAGGTGAAGGCAATTAGGAAGACTGTTTTGAGCAGCAGAAGTTGCAGTAATCAGCTGTGTATACGCTCCAAAGATGTACACATAAAAAAATGTCAATACTAAGTCCAAGTCCCTTTGCAGCATGACAAACTACTTTGGGGGACACATGCGAGTCACCACTTTGATAAAACGCATCTCAAGTGATAGGGACAGTTGATCGGGTAGACACAAAGGTCGAAAGGACTGACAGATAATCTTTAATGGTACCAAATGCAGGCCCTTTCTGGGCCAATAATAAAACAAACAGCACATCCAAAAGTTTGGCCTGCAGAGAGTCGGTGTGATGAGCACCATACGAGGCAATCAACTTCTCCCAGCGCCCAGTGTAGATGGACTTTGGCAAGGGGCATCTGACTGCAAGGATAACAGAATATTACGGCTGGCATATCAAATGCATTTACCTGCCGCCATTCAGTCTCTATCCTTGAATGTATAGGTTGTCGAGACATGGCGCAGGAGCCTCCTCCTGTTGCTCAGGCAGGGGGTCCTCCCACGGTGGTAGCCAGGTCAGAGGGCAACTGGTCATTCTCAAGAGCTATGGGTAGCAAATTTTCCAGCCTCTGTCTAGGGCTATTAGGATGACTGTTCTGACTTTTCTCACAGCTAAAGACAGTGACAGGAACGCATACAGGAGACCAGACCATCGCTGTCAGATTGAGCCTATCAACTTTCCGTGAGGAAGCTCCATTGTTCAGTAGAGTTGACATTGTGTATTGTGACTACTGGTGAACATATCTAAGCAGGGGGTACATCACTGGTCAAAGATGCCTCTTGCCACCTGGGGTTGAAGATGCCACTTGTGATCTGCATGCAGAAATCTGCTCGGTTTGTCTGCATTTTTAGTGACTATCCGTAATCCCGGTCGACCTTAACATGGGTTTGAAATCCCTACTTACTGCTATCATTTTGTTTAATATTGAAAGCATGCCATCACTTACATTCAGATGCACACACAATATCAATTCTGAGTAGAGAAACATTGTGTCTAGTTAGCAACTTTTGAAATAACTTTGGACACAATTTGCAAAACCGCATATTTGCTTCTTTTGTTACATTAGAATTTGAGAATAATATACAGGTTGTATTTCTATTTCTCATGTCCTGAACCTGTGCCACTTCATTTGAGACAGAACATCCTGCTCTGGATTCCCTATAGCTCCTCTATGAGGCCCTAGTTTTGACAACATCTAGGTTGCACATAGCACACTACGAGTGCTAGGCTCCAAATGTGAGGTTCACTAACCCTTAAGTCCTCAGAAACATGGAAAACTGTCAAGCAGCTCAAAGGAAGTGCACATCAAAAAAGTGACGGCCCAATTAAGGTCCCATTGTGGCATGACATAAGGAGAGGAAGGAAACAAGTGTTGTAGATCTTTCCAAAAATGCGTCTCAACCAGTGAATAAAAATGAGGGCTGGACCGGCAATCGTAAAATGCTGAAAGAGCTAAAAAGTACCCTTTTACTGCCTTGCTCGGCAACAGATAAAACAAACAGAACGTCTGATAACTTGGCTGGGACGGGTTCAATCTGGTATGTGCTGCACCAAAGCACAAATTTTCCCCAACAACAGGTTTATAGTTTTTGTTGAGGGAGCGCCTGGCTGCCAAGACGACATCAACCACCTCCAGAGGAAGGTCGAAGGTGTTCAGCTGTTGCCGATCAACCTCCATGCACGAATGTGGAGTGCGAAGAACCCGGAGCAGAACCTCGCCCTGTTGCTGCAATAGCCCGTCCTCTGGGGAAAGGGGAAGCAGCCTGAACGGAGGACAGATGCTCTAGTCCAAAAGTTTTGGATGCCATACGGTCCATGCCCAATCTGGGGCCACTAGGATAACTGACCCAGTCGATCCTGATCTTCTTCAGAACTCATGGCAGAAGAGGTATCAGCGGGAAGGCACGCAGGAGTCTGGAAGTCCACTCGAGGTGGAACGCATCTCCTAGCCAGAGACGCATTGGAAACTTTGACACACAGAAATGCTGGCATTAAGCGTTCTATCCATGGAAGAGTCATCCTCCACCTCCGGGTGTACCTGCTACTCGTGATCCACTAGGCCTCGGCGGCTGAGTTTGTCCGCCCTGGCATTCAAAGATCCTGCCAGGTAGCTCGCCACCAGGAAGATCCTGTGGTGGTCCTGCCATTTCCATAGGTGTAGTGCCTCAAGACACAGGGCCCAAAACCCCACTCTGCCCTGCATGTTGCTGTACCATATGGCGTTGATGTTGTCTGTAAGCACCTGTACCAATCTCTCTTTTATAGATGGGACGAAGGCTTTCAATGCCAAGAGGATGGCTCGGAGCACCAGGAGACCGTATCTCGACCTCACCCAGACGGTCGTTCCAAACGAGAAGGAATGCATCTATCACCACTGTCAACTCTGAGTGGGGGAAGGGACAGGGGTATGCCACTTAACAGATCGCAATTCAGTAACAAACACTGCTAGTCTTTTGCAGTCTCCTCCATAATCAGGATGCAATCGGAGAGATTACCCTGGTGCTGTACCCACTGGGACTTCAGATCCAACTGCAGAGCCTGCATTTGCCATCTGGCTTGCTTCACCATCAAGATGAAGGAGACAATCAGACCCAGTTGCCTCAGACTGTCTCACTGGATTGCAGGAATGAGGCTGAAACATCGGGATCATAGCCTGATTGTCCTGGGTTCTGCGCGCTGGTGGCAAGGTGCAAAACTGCACTGTGTCCACAATCGCTCCGATGAAAAACAGCGTTTGAGAGGAGGTCAGGTGTGACTTTGGCATGTAGTCAACCCCAACGAAGGACAAGTTACTTACCTATAGTAACGCCTTATCTGGTAGAGACCTGATCTAGCCGCAAATTCCTTACCATAGAACTTTAAGGCATTAGGCTGGATCCAGAAGATTTTGGATAGCAGTACCCCTGCGTGCCAACAGGTTTCGTCAGTGACGTCCGTGTCGTCTATATAGGCGCCACCTCGGCGTGGTGACGTCAGTACTTTTCACGACTTTCCACGCCAGAAGCTCGGCACCATGAAGTGAATTGACCATGGTGTGTTAAAAAACCAACTAGCACCCTGAAGTGGAACAGCCCCGACACTAAAAACTGATCCGCAGTGCGGGGAGGATGGGTGAGCCGGTGAGGAATCGGCGGCTAGATCATGTCACTACCAAATGCACAAGTTACTAACTTGTGTAACGATATATCTGTAAGAGACAGTAGTTAGTGACAGATTCCTTACCTTAGAATATCCCCAGGCGTCAGGCTGGATCCGGAAAGTTTTTTGCGTAGCAGTACCCTTGCGCGTCGGTAGGCGGCGTCGTGCGGCTCCGCGTCCGTCGTCGGCGTCGTGATCGCCGGGATGACGTCGCGGGCAGTACTTAGGCGCCGCCCCTGCGCGCTGACGTCAGTTCTGTACACGACTTTCCGCGCCAGGAACGCAGAGCCATGCAAGAAGCTGACATAGGTGTCTGAAAAATACTAGGGCCCTGAAAGGGATGTCCTTAACCCTAGAAATCAGTTCGCAGAACGGGGAGGATGGGTGGGCGGTAAGGAATCTGTCACTAACTACTGTCTCTTACAGATATATCGTTACACAAGTTAGTAACTTGTGCATCTGAAAGAGACACGTTAGTGACAGATTCCTTACCTTAGAATAGATACCCCAGCAATACCAACCCGGTGGTGGGTCTGCGAACAAAGATCAGACAAGGAAGTCCTGGAGGACAGAACGGCCAAAGAAGCCGTCCCTCCGGACCTGACTGTCAAGGCAGTAATGCTTTGTAAACGTGTGCAGCGAGGCCCACGTAGCTGCCTGACAGATAACCGGCAGCGGAACACCGCGGCCCAAGGCCGTGGTAGCAGCCGTTGCCCTGGTGGAATGGGCACGCAGCCCAACAGGAGGCTCCTTTTTAGCCAAAGAATAGCAGGTCTTGATGCACAAGGTAACCCAGCGGGAGATGGTCCTCTTGTGCACCGCCCGACCTTTTTGGCGCCCACGTAGCCAATAAAGAGCTGGTCATCCACCCGGAAGTGTTTTGTGCGGTCAATATAGAAGGAGAGCGCACGTTTTGGGTCCAGACGGTGGAGCCTCTCTTCCTCTCTGGAAGGATGCGGAGGCGGAAAGAAGGTGGGCAAAGTGATGGTCTGCCCAATGTGGAAAGCAGTAACCACCTTTGGCAAGAAGGACGGACGCGTCCGAAGAACAACCTTGTCTGGATGAACAGACAGAAAGGGAGGTTTGCAAGATAGAGCCTGGAGCTCACTCACCCGCCGAGCGGAGGTGATGGCCACCAGAAAGGCTGTCTTCAGAGTCAGAAGACGAAGAGGACAGTTATGTAGAGGCTCAAAGGAGCGCACATTAAAAGGTAAGAACCAAGTTTAAGTCCCACTGAGGCATCACAAACGGAACAGGAGGGAAGAGGTGAGTAATGCCTTTTAAGAACCTGTTAACAACAGGGGACTTGAAAAGGAGGGCTGATCAGGGAGCCTGAGGAAGGCCGAGATAGCACAAAGATAACCCTTGATGGTACCCAGGGCAGAACCCTGTTGGGCCAGAGAGAGAAGGAACAGAAGGACCTCAGAAAGAGGGGCAGAAAGGGGATCCACAGCCTTTGCTGTGCACCATGCCACAAATTTGTTCCACCTGCAGGCGTATACCACCTTAGTGGAGGGACGCCTGGCTGCCAGAATCACATCACAAACTTCGGGAGGCAAGTCGAAAGGAATCAACTGCCGCCGCTCAATCTCCACGCAAGCAGGTGTAGACTGGACAGGTTCGGGTGGAGGACCGTCCCCTGCTGCTGCGACAGAAGATCCTCCCGAAGAGGCAGACGGATCGGGGGATCTACGCTCATATTGAGTAGCTCGGGATACCAAACTCTTCGAGCCCAGTCCGGAGCCACAAGAATGACTTGGGCCCGGTCGTGCCGAATCTACTTCAACACTCTGGGTAGAAGTGGTATAGGCGGAAAGGCGTACAATAGACCGCAACTCCACTCGTGACGAAAAGCGTCGCCCGAGCGAGTGCCGCCTTGGAAATTCCAACGCGCAGAACTGATGACATTGCGCGTTCTCTTCGATGGCGAATAGATCTAACCAAGGCTCTCCCCACTGTAGAAAGAGTCCTTGCGCCACTTCCGAGTGAAGACGCCATTCGTGATCCATCATGCACCTGCGGCTGCAGGTTCGTCCGCCCTGGCGTTCAGGGAACCTGCCAGGTGTTGAACCACCAGGAACATGCCCTGGTGTTCCAGCCATGTCCAGAGGCGCAGAGCCTCCTGACAAAGGGTCCACGACCCCACCCCGCCTTGTTTGTTGCAGTACCACATGGCAGTGGTGTTGTCTGTGAACACCTGCACTACCTTCCCTTTGACAGAGGGAAGGAATGCCTTGAGTGCAAGTCGGATCGCCCGGAGCTCCAGAAGGTTGATATGGAGCCGGGACTCCGCCCGGAGACCAGAGGCCTCTGATCTCCGCCTCTCCCATGTGACCGCCCCATCCCAGAAGGGACGCGTCCGTCACAACTGTGTGCTCTGGCTGGGGAAGGGAGAGGGATCTGCCCATGACCCATTGCCGGTTCGAGAGCCACCACTGCAACTGTTTTGCAGTCCCCTCCGAGATCTGGACGTGATCGGACAGGTCGCCCTGGTGCTGCGCCCACTGGAACTTCAGGTCCCACTGCAGAGCCCGCATATGCCATCTGGCATGAGTGACCAGCAGGATGCAGGAGGCCATGAGGCCCAGCAGCCTCAGGGTCATCCGTACCGAAACCCAGGATAAGGGCTGAAAGATCGGAATCATAGCCTGAATATCCCGGACTCGCCGTTCGGGAGGATAGGCCCGAAACTGCGTCGTGTCCAGAACTGCTCCGATGAAAAGGAGCTGTGGAGAAGGAATCAGATGCGACTTTGGCACATTGATGGAGAACCCCAGCGAGTGCAGGAGTTCGGCCGTAGTCTGGAGGTGGGAGACAACTGCCTGGGACGAGCCCGCCTTCAGCAGCCAGTCGTCGAGGTAGGGGAAGACTGAAACCCCTGCCCGGCGCAGATGAGCTGCGACCACCGCCATCACTTTCGTGAACACCCGAGGGGCACTGGTAAGGCCAAAGGGAGCACGGTGAACTGAAAATGCTCGAGGCCTACCGTGAACCGAAGGTAACGCCGGTGGGCCGGCAGGACGGGGATGTGGAAATAGGCGTCCTGCAAGTCCAACGCTACCAACCAGTCTCCGGGGTCGAGGGCAGTCAAGACCTGAGCTAGGGTGAGCATCTTGAACTTCTCCTTCCGGAGGAAGCGATTGACGTTCCGGAGGTCCAAGATAGGACGCATGTCCTCCTTGTCCTTTTGGGCACCAGAAAGTAGTGGGAGTAGCAACCACGCCCTACTTCTGGGGTCGGAACATGCTCGATGGCCCTCTTGGCCAAGAGGGCCGTGACTTCCTTCTGTAGAAGCACCAAGTGATCCCCTGACATGCGGTGGAATTGAGGTGGCATGGCTGGGGGGTGGTCTCGAAGGGGAGGGAGTAGCCCCTTCGGACAATGTCCAAGACCCACTTGTCCGAGGTGATGGGACGCCAGTGGTGAAGGTGATGGCGGACCCTGCCCCGACTGGCGTGCTGTGCACCTGAAAGGAGGGACTAGGAGGGCTTGGAGGCCGCGGACGGGTTGGAGGTGGTGGCCTGACCCGCACGCTGGTTGCCCGAACCGCCACGGCGGTATCCACGTCCTCGGCCACGCGAAGGCGCTTGCTGCGCGGGCCGTTGGCCGGGCTGTGGACGTGACTGGGCGCCCCTTCCGTGGCCACGAAAGGGGCGAAAAGCAGACGTATGCGGAGGGCGCACAACAGCAAGGCCCAGGGACTTAGCAGTAGCCCGTGAATCCTTGAAACGCTCCAGCGCATGGTCCGCCTTTGAACCAAAGAGACCGACTCCATCAAAGGGCATGTCCATGAGAGTATTCTGGACATCCCCTGAAAAACCAGTGGTTCTCAGCCAGGCGTGGCGACGCAGCGCCACCGTCGTTGCAAGCGATCTGCCCAGCGAGTCGGCGGTATCAAGGCCACAGCGGATGGTATACTTAGCCGCATCACGCCCTTCCGCAATAGCGCGGGTAAGCAGTGTCTGGACCTCCTCAGAACACTGCGGCAAAACATCAGCCACCGAATCCCACAGGGAGTGGGTGTATCGGCCCAAGAGGCAAGCGGTATTAACAGACCGCAAGCCAGCACTGGAGGAAGAGAAAGCCTTCTTCCCAAAGTGATCCAGGCGCTTGGATTCCCTATCCGGAGGGGCGGTAGGGAAGGCTGTTTGGGAGGCAGAGGCTTGGACAACCAAGCTCTCAGGGGTGGGGTGTTGGGAGAGAAACAGGGGGTCGCCCGGAGCCGGGCGATGGCGTCGGGCCACGTTCCTATCCACAGGAGCCCCTGTGGTGGGTTTGGACCAGGCACCCAAAGAACGTCAGTGAGTGCATCGTTGAACGGCAGCACAGGCTCCGAAGAGGAGGCCGCCGGCTGAAGCACTTCAGTCAGGAGGTTAGTCCTGGCGGCCACTGTAGGCAACTGGAGATTTAAGGCTCCAGCAGCTCTACGCAACACCGTTGCAAAATTAGCCCCCTCCTCCGTTGCCACGGGAGGAGACAGCATGCCAGAGTCGGGGAGGTATCCAGCCCACTGGCATCCCCAAGTTCCTCAACCCAGTCCGGGTCAAACTCGCACTGTTGTGTGAGAGGGTCGTCAGACCCCTCCCAGCTCTCCTGGTCCTCCTCAGGTTGAAAAGATGGAGGAGGAGGGACATAAGGGACCCAAGGCCTCATCGGGCGCCGGAACCGGCGTCGGGCGGCGCCGGTCCGGCTCCATGTCCGGACCCGGGAGAACCGGGGAACGACGCCGCCCGGAGCCCCGGACGGCGTCGGAAACGGCACCGGGGACATCGGCGTCGGCGGAGGCGTGGTTAGGTCAACCGGCGTCGATGGAGGTTGCGGCACCACCGGAACCGGGGTCGAGGCCGGGGCCGGAGCCGAGGCCGGGACGAAGGCTGGTGGGACAGGCGACGCCGGGACCGGAGTCGGCGGCGGCGCCGGAGCAGCCCCATCTGGGCCCGCGGGGCCCGAAGGCGCACCGGAGGGACCTTGAGGCCCGAAGAGGCGGGCCATGGCCGACAGGAATTTCTGTGCCGGCCGGAGTCGCCCCGAACCCGGGAAGGACGGGTAATGCGGGGGCAACTCGACAGGCACGTCCGGGGCCGCGGGGCGGGGACGGTGCCGACAGGGACCTCAGCCGAGTCGCGCGACCGGCGGCGAAGTCTTAGAGCGATGACGCCGCTTAGACTTCTTGTGCTTCGACTTACCGGAGGAGCGCGAAGACTTGGATTCCGACGAACGGCGGGGACTCCGCGTCCGGCCCCTCGACCTCTCCCGGGACCGGGGCTTGCTGCGGCGCGGAGCCGACTGCCGGACTTCAAGGAGCTTTCGAGACCGCTCTCGCAAAGCCTTCGGATGAAGTTTCCGGCAGTCAGGGCACGACTTCGTGTCGTGGCCTCGGCCGAGGCAGAAGAGACACTCGAGGTGGGGGTCCGTGATGGACATCATACGACCACATACCTCGCAGGGCTTAAAGCCGGGCATCCCTACGACACCTTAGGAGTCGTGAAGACTCGTTGAAGAGAACAGTGAAAAATTTCACAAAAGATAGTCAAAAAGTGACTAGGGCACTGCTCTTCCCGGATCTGCGCTTACTGGCGCGGAAAAAGAAGAACTGACGTCAGCGCGCAGGGGCGGCGCCTAAGTACTGCCCGCGACGTCATCCCGGCGATCACGACGCCGACGACGGACGCGGAGCCGCACGACGCCGCCTACCGACGCGCAAGGGTACTGCTACGCAAAAAACTTTCCGGATCCAGCCTGACGCCTGGGGATATTCTAAGGTAAGGAATCTGTCACTAACGTGTCTCTTTCAGATAAGGTGTTACCGAAGGTAACTTACTTGTCCATCTGATAGAGACCTCTAGAAGCAGATTCCTTACCTTAGAACAGATACCCAAGCAATACCATTCCTGAAGGAGGGACTACAGAAAAGTGTTAGACCAGAAAGTCCTGTAGGACCTTACGGCCAAAGAGGCCTTCCCTACGGACCCGATTATCCAGGCAATAATGTTTGACAAACGTGTGCAGGGATGCCCACGTAGCTGCCTGGCAGATGTTGAGGACAGGAACACCACGCTAAAGAGCTGTGGTGGCCCCCTTAGCTCTGGTGGAATAAGCTCCAAGGCCTTCAGAAGGCTGTTACTTTGCCAAAGCGTAACCGATTTTTATGCAGAGGATAACCCAACGAGAGATGGTCCTCTTCTGCACAGTATGACCCTTCTTTGCTCCAATGTCCCCATATAAAGAGTTGCTCATCCTCCTGGAACTCTTTAGTGATCAAGGTAGAACGAGAACGATCTTTTTGGGTCTAGATGGTGAGGATGCTCTTCTTCCTTAGAAGGATGCAGAGGAGCATAGAAGGTGGGTAAAGTGGCAAATTGCCCTACATGGAAAGGTGTGACACCTTCGGCAAAAACAGAAGCCCTAGTGCGGAGCACTTCTTTGTCCAGAAAGATGGTTAGGTAAGGGGGCTGAGAGGATAGAGCCTGCAATTCACTCACCCTCCTGGCAGAAGTTATTGCCACTAAGGCTGTTTTGTTAGTAAGCAGCCGGAGGGGGGAATTGTGCAGTGGCTTGAAAGGTGCACACATCAAATAAGCGAGAACCCGGTTGAGGTTCCACTGGGGCATGATAAAAGGTGAGGGGGGAAACAAATGTGTAAGCCCCTTCAAGAATCTATGTACAATAAGGGATTTAACAAGCATTTGCAATGCAATAGGTCTCGCATTTCGAGAATTTGAGCTATTGCCATTGTAAATGACAATGTCTTTTATTTATGTGTTTTGAAAACCTGCAAGCGGTGCCTAAACACGCACTTTGTGCTTATAGTCCTTGCGTATGAACAGCAAGGCTGGCAGTAAAAGAGGCGGAGTTACTGCCAGCCTCGCTTCTCATAAGCAACGACTAAAAGTACAAAGTACAAATACAATTAGTCGCTTTGAAATGTGACAAAATAATGATTATATTAATTCCAGATTAGGTTGTACACTATGTAGAGCTGATGAAGGGAAATTTATAGAAGGTCTAATATAAATGAGATGTGGTAGGTGCAGTACAGCAAGCTGCGCTTAGATGTTCCTATTGAGCAAGGCACCAGCACTGCTTGTCTAAGTGAAATGAAATGAAAATGGACTTATATAGCGCTAACTTAGCCCAAGGGCGTCAAGGCGCTGTTACGGAGCAAGACAAACGGGTGTAGACCGGGTAGAGATGCACAGGACAAGCTCTGTGTGAAGAGCCAGGTCTTCAATGCTTTCCGGAAGAGAGAGTGTGACGCCTGACCAGAAAGCTCTTCCGGAAGAGAATTCCACAGTTTGGCAGCAGTGGTGGAAAAGGCTCTACCTCCCCATTTGGCCTTTTTGAACCTCGGAATAATCAACAGATTCTTATCCGAGGATCGGAGCTGTCTGGTGGGGACATATCGATGGAGGAGAACCTTGATCCCCTCAAGGCCGGAATCATAATAGGCATTATGAGTCATGCATAAAGTTTTGAAAAGAATCCTATGGTCCAGGGGAAGCCAGTGCAGAGATCTAATTGTTGAAGTGACTGAGTGGTATTTAGGCAGGTCAGTTATCAGCCTAGCAGCAGGGTTCTGCACCAGTTGCAGACGTTTAATCAATCCTTTGTTAATGCCCAGATAAAGGGCATTGCAATAGTCCAATCTGGACATTACCAAGGCGATGACAGCCTGCTTGCGTGAATCAAAGGAAAGGAATTGAATGATTTTTCTTAGGATTCTGATAATCCCAAAACAAGTGGAAACTGTCCTGCTAACCTGCCGATTTAATGATAGTGAGTTGTCCACTATGACCCCTAGATTTTTACCGTGGGAGACTGGGCAGGGACAAACTCCAAGTGAATCTGGCCACCATTCGTTAGACCAGATGTCCAGAGAGTTGCCAAAGATAAGGACCTCCGTCTTCTCCCCATTCAATTTCAAGAAGTTTTCCGTCATCCAGATGGAAACTGCCTGCATACACCTTCTGAAATTAAGAGCAGAGTCCCTAACATTATGGGTGATAGACACCATTATTTGGGTGTCGTCCGCATAGGACAACACCTCTAAACCAAATGATCTCACCACCTTGGCTAAAGGAGCAACATAAATATTGAAAAGCGTTGGACTCAGGGACGAGCCCTGAGGAACACCACAGGTGCAGTAGCACAAGCTGTGACTAGAGGTCCCTAGTGAGCATCATAAACTTTGAAGATATGGTAAATCTACCCTACCCATAATGCATTGCATGCAAGACAGTACCACAAGTACATTCAAATAGCTAGGTCCATGTATACAATTAGTAGCTTTGAAATGTGACAAAATAATTATTATATTAATTCCAGATTAGGTTGTACTCTATGTGGAGCTGATGAAGGGAAATGTATAGAAGGTCTAATATAAATGTGAGATGTGCTAGTGAGTAAAGTAATCACTGCCAATCTAGTTTAGGACTAAGTGAGTGTCCTGTCTGAAGGCCTTTAAGAAAGTAGTGCCTTGAGGCTGTAATTAAAACCTAGGGCGTAACAACACATGTAACAGGGGGTGTCCTCATGGGAGGTTACAAGAAGAGACAAGGCGGTACTAAGGCGGGACTACAAAACCTAATGGCCAATGAAAAGCTACCATTTACAAAGGACAGCGACAGGAGCCATTTAAAAAGATGGGTGGGAAGTAAGTGGAGCTTTATCCACATATCCTGAATACAGCATGTCTCGAAGAGACCGCGCAAGCGCTGCCTAGGCGAGACCTAAAAAGGGACGGTTAATCTGGCAACCGTAGAAAAGCAGAAAGGGCTGAAAAATAACCCTTCAGAGTGCCCAGAGCAGAGAACTGCTGGGCCAAAGAACGAATAAAAAGAAAAATGTCATAGACGGAGGCAGACAGGAGGTCAACAGACCGTTCTGTACAATATTTACAAAATATTTGCCATCAGCAGGCGTATACCTACTTGGTGGAGGGATGCCTGGCTGCCAGCATAACTTTGCAGACTTCAGGAGGAAGGTCAAAAGCTGTCAACTGTTGCCGCTCAATCTCCACGCAAGGAGGTGGAGGGTGGACAGGTTCCGATGGAAGACCCTCCCCTGCTGCTGCGACAGAAAATCCGCCCAAAGGTGCAGCCTGATTGGAGGATCGATGCTCATCTGCAGACGTTCGGAATACCAAACTCTCTGTGCCCAGTCCGGAGCCACAAGGATGACTTGGGCCCGGTGGCGCTTGATCTTCTTGAGCACTCTGCGTAGGAGTGGTATGGGTGGAAAGGCTTACAGGAGGCCTGTGCTCCACTCGAGATGAAGGTGGTGGAGCAAGGTCTCTTTCAACAGTGGGGAGAGCCATGTTTAGATCTGGTTCCCTCTGAAGAGAGTGCGCAATGTCAGCAGTTTTGTGCGTTAAAGTTTCCAAGGCAAATCTCGCTCGGCGGTGCTTTTCATCTCGAGTATGGTCGTTGTCAGATTAAGACAAAAGAAATGTTGAAGCACAACTTGACTTTATCTTGCCCTTTCAAGTCCCTGGAAGGAGGTCTGGGACGTCCTCATGTTTCTAGATCTCGCTTTCACACGCCACCTGCAGAGCCAGTGCCAAATCTGTCTTTGCACCTCTGGGATGTTCCACTGATTGGAGCGACTCCTGCCCACATTCAGGAGTTTTTTTGAGGCAATGGCCCACATCTTTGGACAACCTGGCTCCCCATGGTCCGCCTTTTGGCCCCAAGGTGGTGGCGGAAGCTCTATTCGTATTACTGTCAGCAGGACCTCCCTAGATGTCAACTGGACCTCTTAGATTAGCCCCAAGATCTGGACTGACTCCGATCTCAAGCCCCATCCCAACTCCAATACCTTTGCTAGGGTTTGGTACCTCAACGCCATTTCCAATACCGGACAAGAAAGCTATTGTTCTGTCTAACACCGAACCGGCATTGTATCAACCCTGTCCGAGGTAGAGACTGGGAGCGCCCAGACTATCGCAACCTTCAAATTCATAAACAGCGTCTCTGTCTTTTGGTGTTGAATTTGAGGATGAAGTGGCATATGGGGTCCTTGACCATGCCGATGACATTGCTCAGTCCTTCCCTGAAGAGCACTGTTATAAGGAGTTTGGTGACGCCACCAGGTTTGATACACCCCCCCACCCCAGACGACTGAGGACAACCCATCGTTCCAAAAGCGGGCCAATGAGCGACCACGAGATCGCAGCCCGAGAACAACGCAGGGTCTACCATCGCCATGCCAAGTTTAATTGCCCTCTCCCTGGTCGCCTTCAGATGCACATTTGCACAGGCCTTGGAGTCGTGGCTTGATCCCCCAAGCACCCCAGACATATCTAGTAGGGGTCAGTTACAGACATTTTTCTGTGACATTACCCACAACACTTAAAACCCATAGGTTTTCGGGGGTGGAGGAGAAGAATATACTCCTAGCACACTGGGAACAAGGGGAGAAAAAAAAATCACTCAACAGAAGTCTTTAAAAAGTTGGTAAAAAAGTGACAAGGGTATTTCTCCAGATCCGCGACTGTTGGCACGGAAAGAAAGGAGTTGTCAGCGCCCTTGGGTGGCACTTGTATAGGCACTGCCTATCTCACACCCGGCATGGGCGATTTCGCCGCCACCTACCGGCACGCAGAGGTACTGCTCATGATTTTCCGAATTGGCCTGGAGCTTATTCTAAGGTGAGGAATCTTTGGTTAAAAGTCTCCTCCAGAAAGCTGGTTATCTAACCACTTTGAACTTGTCCAATGAACACAGGTAACTGCTTGCCTATGGTCAAGCCTGTGCAAACGTTCCACCTCCTTAGAAGGAGTAGGAGGGGCATATAAAGACACGAGCGTGTAAGACTGGTCCATGTGGGAAACGGACACAAAACTAAGGTAGAAAGAGGAGGTAAGAACGTAAAAAAGCTTGTCTTGGTAGAAGACAGTAAAAGTGTCTGCACTGAAGGTGCCTTCAACTTTTCTATCCTATGGACCAGTATGGGTGGAGAGATACAGAGTAAACCTTCCAAGTAACCAAACACTAGGTGCTACCTGAATAAGGAAGGCCTGTCAGTAATACATAATAAACAAACAGTACAGGTAAATATCATTTCAGTGCAGAAATGGCTAGGTCCTGTTTGGTGAGACAAGGCACAAGAGCAGGATGTCAGATGAGCCTTTAAAGGGCCTGCAGCCTGGCACCATGAGACAAACGAGTTCCAGGGACCTATGTAGAAAGACTCAGTATCTGGTTTCCAGGCAGCTAAGATGACATCAACTACCTCTGGCAGTAAGCTAAAAGCCTCTGACTAGTACTGATCAATCTTCACTCATGCAGATAATGCGTCTGAGGATTGGGGCGGAAGGCCTGACCAGCTTTCTGTGAAAGTAGATGTTCTCTATCTATACCAAGCCTCCTCAGGTGATGAGAATCAACTCTCGATTGTCCTCTATCACTTTCTGCCAGACCCAGCAGCACAGTGAAATTGGAGAGGATGCATAAAGCAGGCCTGCCACCAGCTGAGTCGGAAGGCTTTGATAAATCGTAGTCAGGCCCAAGCACCAGATCACTAACCTTGGTGGTCGGACAGAGACTCTCTGCTTGCAAGAATTTTAAAAGGGATTGAACATTGCACACCATGTGTATCTAGAAGAGAAAACCAAAAAAAAAAGCTCAGGAATCGGCAAGGAGAAAAAAAGTCTGTATTTGTTTGGTGCGTAGGGTTATTCATAAGTTTAGGATTCTCTGAAAAGAATTATCTGCCAGATGACTAATACACAATTAATTTCAGACAATCTAAAACCATTTTCTTTTTACAATATGCCAAATAATGGAGCCATCTCCAATGAACAATTTGACCAAAAATGAATGTTCCTTTGTTTCCATCAATATAGACAATGGTACTGACTTCTTGTAGTTTATACTTTTTACTAGGTTTTACGAAGGATGTACTCTGCCAAGCCAGTATCATAAAACTGAATCAGAATAGTTACCTGTAACCAAATCTAAAGATATCATACATAAGACTAAAACAGATTTTGAATGGATAATGCAAATGTAATCTCCAATTGTTAAACAACTTATAGCAATAGAAAATCGCCTACAATAAGGCACTCACCCTTAAGAGATCAGAGTCATTACTTTTATCCCCCTTTTTTCCCGATAAAGGGGAACCCATCATAGTGTAGTCTTCACATTCATTAGGATCCAATTCTGAACTGTCAAGCCTTTCAATAAAAAGAAATACATGTTATTTTGAATTAAACCAACTAAGTTCCTCTGATATAGATCTGGCAATACATTTTTGAGGAGGTTGCTTCATCATGAAAGCAGCAGCTCGCTGTCTTTCACCCACCCAATCCTCTCTGTGCACCCTATCACTTGCATGTATGTGCACTGTGTTCCAGTTCTCTTTTTGGACTGTCACTCTCCATACTTTTACTACAACATCTGTTCGGTTTCCGGCCCTTTTTTCATCCTGTTGTGGAATGTCTGCTGGCCCATTAGATTATATTTTATTGGCGCCCAGCAGTTTGTACTACAAAAATATAGTCAGAGCTCTTTGAAGGTTCATTAATTGAGTCATGACAAAGAATGTTCTCACCTCTGAGCACAGCAGCTGATCTTGAGTGACTACAACACGTTGAGTGACAACACAAAAATATGTAAATTAAGAGATGGAGAGGCTTTTTTGTCCATTTGCCTGTGGGTGTTCAGATTCACACAAAGTCTGTTGTCTGCATGCTGGCAGTGTGCTTCTTTGGAAGTCCAGTTTACATAAGATATTAATGATCTAAACGTGCCATCACTAAGGCTCTTGTTAGCCCCAGCTGGTGGCCAGGTCTCCGGGTCGGGAAGATCCTGAAAAGAATCAAAAACTGCAAAGTATTGCCCTTGGCCACTGAATTAACTTGGGTCCTGAGATAGAGTTATACAACAAAACAATTTCCTAACTTTTGGCAAACTGGGTGGTAGTACACCTAGACAGGGCTACAATGAATGGTAGATCCTTGGTTTCTGATCTACGCAGCACCAGAATGTGTGTGTTAAAACACAGGAAACAAACCTTCATCCAAGGCAGGAGGTTACGATGGGCTGGTTGTTGAAATGTTATCTGTGTGGATGTGGCTATTCACTTGACACTGCTCCAAATGTGTGGCCAGGAAGCCTCCGTATATGTTGAAAGTTATATAGGGCTCATTCCTTTAGCACTTCTACGACACATTGTGGTAGCACTACTCCACATATCCAAATCAAATAATTTAGAGAAATACAAGAAGGAAAGGACTTCAAGGAGGTCTTTCAATTGGTTTAAAGTTCAATGGGATTAAAATTCTAAAAATAAAGAATGTACATTTGGAGTTGTCAATTCCAGCTGATAACTTTTCATTAATTTGTCTGATATAATGATTTTCAATACACTACAGTTACATTGAGTATGAGTGAATCATTTAAGCTTGTAAAGTTCCAAGAAAAACAAATTACATTTTATCTATAAATGTTTGCTCATTTGCTCTATCTTCAACCTAATGTACAAGTTACTAACTTGTGTAACGATATATCTGTAAGAGACAGTAGTTAGTGACAGATTCCTTACCTTAGAATATCCCCAGGCGTCAGGCTGGATCCGGAAAGTTTTTTGCGTAGCAGTACCCTTGCGCGTCGGTAGGCGGCGTCGTGCGGCTCCACGTCTGTCGTCGGCGCCGGGACCGCCGGGATGACGTCGCGGGCAGTACTTAGACGCCGCCCCTGCGCGCTGTCAGTTCTGTACACGACTTTCCGCGCCAGGAACGCAGAGCCATGCAAGAAGCTGACATAGGTGTCTGAAAAATACTAGGGCCCTGAAAGGGATGTCCTTAACCCTAGAAATCAGTTCGCAGAACGGGGAGGATGGGTGGGCGGTAAGGAATCTGTCACTAACTACGGTCTCTTACAGATATATCGTTACACAAGTTAGTAACTTGTGCATCTGAAAGAGACACGTTAGTGACAGATTCCTTACCTTAGAATAGATACCCCAGCAATACCAACCCGGTGGTGAGTCTGCGAACAAAGATCAGACAAGGAAGTCCCGGAGGACAGAACGGCCAAAGAAGCCGTCCCTCCGGACCCGACTGTCAAGGCAGTAATGCTTGGTAAACGTGTGCAGCGAGGCCCACGTAGCTGCCTGACAGATATCCTGCAGCGGAACACCGCGGCCTAAGGCCGTGGTAGCAGTCGTTGCCCTGGTGGAATGGGCACGCAGCCCAACAGGAGGCTCCTTCTTAGCCAAAGAATAGCAGGCTTTGATACACAAGGTTACCCAGCGGGAAATGGTTCTCTTGTGCACCGCCCGACCTTTTTTAGCCAACAAAGAGCTGGTCATCCACCCGGAAGTGTTGTGTGCGGTTGATATAAAAGGAAAGCGCACGTTTTGGGTCCAGATGGTGGAGCCCCTCTTCCTCTCTGGAAGGATGCGGAGGCGGAAAGAAGGTGGGCAAAGTGATGGTCTGCCCAATGTGGAAGGCAGTAACCACCTTTGGCAAGAAGGACGGACGCGTCCGAAGAACAACCTTGTCTGGATGGACAGACAGAAAGGGAGGTTTGCATGATAGAGCCTGGAGCTCACTCACCCGCCGAGCGGAGGTGATGGCCACCAGAAAGGCTGTCTTCAGAGTCAGAAGACGAAGAGGACAGTTATGTAGAGGCTCAAAGGGAGCGCACATGAGAAAGGTAAGAACCAAGTTCAAGTCCCACTGAGGCATCACAAACGGAACAGGAGGGAAGAGGTGTGTAATGTCTTTTAGGAACCTGTTAACAACAGGGGACTTGAAAAGGGAGGGCTGATCAGGAAGCCTGAGGAAGGCCGAGATAGCACAAAGATAGCCCTTGATGGTACCCAGGGCAGAACCCTGTTGGGCCAGAGAAAGAAGGAACAGAAGAACCTCAGAAAGAGGGGCAGAGAGGGGATTCACAGACTTTGCTGTGCACCATGCCACAAACTTGTTCCACCTGCAGGCGTATACCACCTTAGTGGAGGGACGCCTGGCTGCCAGAATCACTTCACAAACTTCGGGAGGCAAGTCGAAGGGAATCAACTGCCGCCGCTCAATCTCCACGCAAGCAGGTGGAGACTGGACAGGTTCGGGTGGAGGACCGACCCCTGCTGCTGCGACAGAAGATCCTCCCGAAGAGGCAGACGGATCGGTGGATCGACGCTCATACTGAGTAGCTCAGGATACCAAACTTTTCGAGCCCAGTCCGGAGCCACAAGGATGACTTGGGCCCAGTCGCGCCGAATCTTCTTCAACACTCTGGGTAGAAGTGGTATAGGCGGAAAGGCATACAACAGACCGCAACTCCACTCGCGACGAAAAGCGTCGCCGAGAGAGTGCCGCCTTGGAAATTCCAACGCGCAGAACTGCTGACATTGCGCGTTCTCTTCGGTGGCGAACAGATCTAACCAAGGCTCTCACCACAGCTGAAAGAGACCTTGCACCACCTCCGAGTGAAGACGCCATTCGTGATCCATCATGCACCTGCGGCTGAGTTCGTCCGCCCTGGCGTTCAGGGAACCTGCCAGGTGTTGAACCATCAGGAATATGCCCTGATGTTCCAGCCATGTCCAGAGGCGCAGAGCCTCCTGACAGAGGGTCCACGACCCCACCCCGCCTTGTTTGTTGCAGTACCACATGGCGGTGGTGTTGTCTGTGAACACCTGCACTACCTTCCCTTTGACAGAGGGAAGGAATGCCTTGAGTGCAAGTCGGATCGCCCGGAGCTCCAGAAGGTTGATATGGAGCCGGGACTCCGCCGGAGACCAGAGGCCTCTGATCTCCGCCTCTCCCATGTGACCGCCCCATCCCAGAAGGGACGCGTCCGTCACAACTGTGTGCTCTGGCTGGGGAAGGGAGAGGGATCTGCCCATGACCCATTGCCGGTTCGAGAGCCACCACTGCAACTGTTTTGCAGTCCCCTTCGAGATCTGGACGTGATCGGACAGGTTTCCCCGGTGCTGCGCCCACTGGAACTTCAGGTCCCACTGCGAGCCCGCATATGCCATCTGGCATGATCGACCAGCAGGATGCAGGAGGCCATGAGGCCCAGCAGCCTCAGGGTCATCCGTACCGAAACCCAGGATAAAGGCTGAAAGATCGGAATCATAGCCTGAATATCCCGGATTCGCCGTTCGGGAGGATAGGCCCGAAACTGCGTCGTGTCCAGAACTGCTCCGAGGAAAAGGAGCTGTGGAGAAGGAATCAGACGCAACTTCGGCACATTGATGGAGAACCCCAGCGAGTGCAGGAGTTCGGCCGTAGTCTGGAGGTGGGAGACGACTGCCTGGGACGAGCCCGCCTTCAGCAGCCAGTCGTCGAGGTAGGGGAAGACTGGAACCCCTGCCCGGCGCAGATGAGCTGCGACCACCGCCATCACTTTCGTGAACACCCGAGGGGCACTGGTAAGGCCAAAGGGGAGCACGGTGAACTGAAAATGCTCAAGGCCTACCGTGAACCGCAGGTAACGCCGATGGGCTGGCAGGACGGAAATAAGTGTCCTGTAAGTCCAACGCTACCAACCAGTCTCCAGGGTCGAGGGCAGTCAAGACCTGAGCTAGGGTGAGCATCTTGAACTTCTCCTTCTGGAGGAAGCGATTGACGTTCCGGAGGTCCAAGATAGGACGCATGTCCTCCTTGTCCTTCTTGGGCACCAGAAAGTAGTGGGAGTAGCAACCACGTCCTACTTCTGGGGTCGGAACATGCTCGATGGCCCTCTTGGCCAAGAGGGCCGTGACTTCTTCTGCAGAAGCACCAAGTGATCCCCTGACATGGCGGTGGAATTGAGGTGGCATGGCTGGGGGGTGGTCTCGAAGGGGAGGGAGTAGCCCCTTCGGACAATGTCCAAGACCCACCTGTCCGAGGTGATGGCACGCCAGTGGTGAAGGTGATGGCGGACCCTGCCCCTACTGGCGTGCTGTGCACCTGAAAGGAAGGACTAGGAGGGCTTGGAGGCCGCGGACGGGGAGGGGTTGGTGGCCTGACCCGGACGCTGGTTGCCTGACCCGCCACGGCAGGAGCCACGTCCTCGGCCACGCGAAGACGCTTGCTGCGCGGGCCGGTGGCTGGGCAGCGGACGTGACTGGGCGCCCCTTCCGTGGCCACGAAAGGGGCGAAAAGCAGAGGTTAGCGGAGGGCGCACAGCAGAAAGGTCCAGGGACTTGGCAGTAGCCCGTGAGTCCTTAAAACGCTCCAGCGCATGGTCTGCTTTGGTACCAAAAAGGCCGACTCCATCAAAGGGCATGTCCATGAGTGTGTTTTGGACATCACCCGAGAAACCAGTTGTCCTCAGCCAGGCGTGGCGGCGCAGCGCCACCGTCGTTGCAAGCGATCTGCCCAGCGAGGCGGCGGTATCAAGGCCACAACGGATGGTGTACTTTGCCGCATCCCTTCCTTCCGCAATGGTGCGGGAAAGCAGTGTCTGGACCTCCTCAGGACACTGGGGCAAAACGAGCGCCACCGAATCCCACAGAGAGTGGTAGTATCTGCCCAAAAGGCAAGCGGTGTTGACGGACTGCAAGCCAGCACTGGAGGAAGAAAAGGCCTTCTTCCCAAATTGATCCAGGCGTTTGGATTCCCTATCCGGAGGGGCGGTAGGGAAGGCGGTTTGGGGAGGCAGAGGCTTGGACAACCAAGCTCTCAGGGGTGGGATGTTGAGAGAGAAACAAGGGGTCGCCCGGAGCAGGGCGATGGCGTCGGAGCCACGTTCCTATCCACAGGAGCCCCTGTGGCGGGCTTGGACCAGGTGCCCAAAAGAACGTCAGAAAGTGCATCATTAAACGGCAGCAATGGCTCCGAGGAGGTAGCTGCCGGCTGAAGAACTTCCGTCAGGAGGTTAGTCCTGACAGCCACGGTAGGCAATTGGAGGTGTGAGGCTCCAGCTGCTCTACGCAACACCGTTGCGAAATTTGCTCCCTCCTCCGTAGCCACGGAAGGAGGAGACAGCATGCCAGTGTCAGGGGAAGTGTCCAGACCACTGGCATCCCCAAGTTCCTCTGCCCAGTCCTCATCATAGTCACACTGCTGTGTGAGAGGGTCATCCGACCCCTCCCAACTCTCCTGGTCCTCCTCAGTTTGAAAATAAGGAGGAGGAGGGACGTCCGGGACCCAAGGTCTCATGGGCGCCGGAGCCGGCCGACATCGGTCCGGATCCGCAGATAACTGGGGAACGACGCCGCCCAGAGCCCCGGGCGGCGTCAGGAACGGCACCGGGGACGTCGGCGGAGGCGTGGTTAGGTCAACCGGCGTCGATGGGGGTTGCGGTACCACCGGAGCCGGGATCGAGGCCGGGGCCGGGAGCGAGGCTGGTGGGACAGGCGGCGCCGGGACCGGAGTCGTCGGCGGCGCCGGGGCAATCCCATTAGGGCCCGCGGGGCCGAGGGCGCACCGGAGGGGTCTTGAGGCCCGAAGAGGCGGGCCATGGCCGACAGGAATTCCTGTAGTTCGGCCGGAGTCGCCCCCAAACCCGGGAAGGACGGGTAATGCGGGCGGACCCACAGGCACCTCCGGAGCCGCGGGGACGGTGCCGACAGGGGCCTCAGCCGAGTCGCGAGACCGGCGAGGCGAAGTCTTAGAGCGATGGTGCTTCTTAGACTTTTTGTGCTTCGACTTACCCGAGGAGTGCGAAGACTTGGACTCCGATGACGGGCGAGGACTCCGCGACCGGCCCCTCGACCTCTCCCATGACCGGGGCTTGGTGCGGCGCGGAGCCGACTGCCGGACCTTGAGGAGCTTTCGAGACCGCTCTCGCAAAGCCTTCGGGTGCAAGGCTCGGCAGTCGGAACACGACTTCGTGTCGTGGTCGCGGCCGAGACAGTAGAGACCCTCTAAGTGCGGGTCTGTGATCGACATCATTCGACCACAGGCGTCGCATGGCTTGAAGCCGGGCATCCCTACTGACACCGTGGAGCCGAGATGACTCGAAGAAAACAGTGAAAAATCACCAAAAGTTAGTCAAAAAATGACTAGGGCACTGCTCTTCCCCGGATCTGCGCTTACTGGCGCGGAAAAGAAGAACTGACGTCAGCGCGCAGGGGCGGCGTCTAAGTACTGCCCGCGACGTCATCCCGGCGGTCCCGACGCCGACGACGGACGCGGAGCCGCACGACGCCGCCTACCGACGCGCAAGGGTACTGCTACGCAAAAAACTTTCCGGATCCAGCCTGACGCCTGGGGATATTCTAAGGTAAGGAATCTGTCACTAACGTGTCTCTTTCAGATAGTGTAGTTTCAGCTATTTCTGTGGTGTGTTTGACTGCTGACCTGCAATTAAGGAGTATTCAGGTTATGGAGTTAGGACTGTTATTTGTAGATTGTAGTGTCTGGATAGTGGTGTACTGAGCAGGTGGTCTAAGGTAAGGAATCTGTCACTAACGTGTCTCTTTCAGATATCCATGATCCTGCTTCAATTTTCAGTCATAAAAATGGGAGCGATAATAAGAAACAAGCATGATAGACCCTTCAGAACCATTAATGTCATTAGGTCAGAAGCACAAGTTACTAACTTGTGTAACGATATATCTGTAAGAGACAGTAGTTAGTGATAGATTCCTTACCTTAGAATATCCCCAGGCGTCAGGCTGGATCCGGAAAGTTTTGCGTAGCAGTACCTCTTGCGCGCCGGTAGGCGGCGTCGTGCGGCTCCGCGTCCGTCGTCGGCGTCGTGATCGCCGGGATGACGTCGCGGGCAGTACTTAGGCGCCGCCCTGCGCGCTGACGTCCAGTTCTGTACACGACTTTCCGCGCCAGGAACGCAGAGCCATGCAAGAAGCTGACACAGGTGTCTGAAAAATACTAGGGCCCTGAAAGGGATGTCCTTAACCCTAGAAATCAGTTCGCAGAACGGGAGGATGGGTGGGCGGTAAGGAATCTATCACTAACTACTGTCTCTTACAGATATATCGTTACACAAGTTAGTAACTTGTGCATCTGAAAGAGACACGTTAGTGATAGATTCCTTACCTTAGAATAGATACCCCAGCAATACCAACCCCGGTGGTGGGTCTGCGAACAAAGATCAGACAAGGAAGTCCTGGAGGACAGAACGGCCAAAGAAGCCGTCCCTCCGGACCTGACTGTCAAGGCAGTAATGTTTAGTAAACGTGTGCAGCGAGGCCCACGTAGCCGCCTGACAGATAACCGGCAGCGGAACACCGCGGCCCAAGGCCGTGGTAGCAGCCGTTGCCCTGGTGGAATGGGCACGCAGCCCAACAGGAGGTTCCTTTTTAGCCAAAGAATAGCAGGTCTTGATGCACAAGGTAACCCAGCGGGAGATGGTCCTCTTGTGCACCGCCCGACATTTTTTGGCGCCCACGTAGCCAATAAAGAGCTGGTCATCCACCCGGAAGTGTTTTGTGCGGTCAATATAGAAAGAGAGCGCACGTTTTGGGTCCAGACGGTGAGCCTCTCTTCTCTCTGGAAGGATGCGGAGGCGGAAAGAAGGTGGGCAAAGTGATGGTCTGCCCAATGTGGAAAGCAGTAACCACCTTTGGCAAGAAGGACGGACGCGTCCGAAGAACAACCTTGTCTGGATGAACAGACAGAAAGGGAGGTTTGCAAGATAGAGCCTGGAGCTCACTCACCCGCCGAGCAGAGGTGATGGCCACCAGAAAGGCTGTCTTCAGAGTCAGAAGACGAAGAGGACAGTTATGCAGAGGCTCAAAGGGAGCGCACATTAAAAAGGTAAGAACCAAGTTCAAGTCCCACTGAGGCATTACAAACGGAACAGGAGGGAAGAGGTGAGTAATGCCTTTTAAGAACCTGTTAACAACAGGGGACTTGAAAAGGGAGGGCTGATCAGGGAGCCTGAGGAAGGCCGAGATAGCACAAAGATAACCCTTGATGGTACCCAGGGCAGAACCCTGTTGGGCCAGAGAGAGAAGGAACAGAAGGACCTCAGAAAGAGGGGCAGAAAGGGGATCCACAGCCTTTGCTGTGCACCATGCCACAAATTTGTTCCACCTGCAGGCGTATACCACCTTAGTGGAGGGACGCCTGGCTGCCAGAATCACATCACAAACTTCGGGAGGCAAGTCGAAAGGAATCAACTGCCGCCGCTCAATCTCCACGCAAGCAGGTGTAGACTGGACAGGTTCGGGTGGAGGACCGTCCCCTGCTGCTGCGACAGAAGATCCTCCCGAAGAGGCAGACGGATCGGGGGATCTATGCTCATATTGAGTAGCTCGGGATACCAAACTCTTCGAGCCCAGTCCGGAGCCACAAGAATGACTTGGGCCCGGTCGTGCCGAATCTTCTTCAACACTCTGGGTAGAAGTGGTATAGGCGGAAAGGCGTACAACAGACCGCAACTCCACTCGCGACGAAAAGCGTCGCCGAGCGAGTGCCGCCTTGGAAATTCCAACGCGCAGAACTGATGACATTGCGCGTTCTCTTCGGTGGCGAATAGATCTAACCAAGGCTCTCCCCACTGTAGAAAGAGTCCTTGCGCCACTTCCGAGTGAAGACGCCATTCGTGATCCATCATGCACCTGCGGCTGAGTTCGTCCGCCCTGGCGTTCAGAGAACCTGCCAGGTGTTGAACCATCAGGAACATGCCCTGATGTTCCAGCCATGTCCAGAGGCGCAGAGCCTCCTGACAAAGGGTCCAAGACCCCACCCCGCCCTGTTTGTTGCAGTACCACATGGCGGTGGTGTTGTCTGTGAACACCTGCACTACCTTCCCTTTGACAGAGGGAAGGAATGCCTTGAGTGCAAGCCGGATCGCCCGGAGCTCCAGAATGTTGATATGGAGCCGGGACTCCGCCGGAGACCAGAGGCCTCTGATCTCCGCCTCTCCCATGTGACCGCCCCATCCCAGAAGGGACGCGTCCGTCACAACTGTATGCTCTGGCTGGGGAAGGGAGAGGGATCTGCCCATGACCCATTGCCGGTTCGAGCCACCACTGCAACTGTTTTGCAGTCCCCTCCGAGATCTGGACGTGATCGGACAGGTTGCCCTGGTGCTGCGTCCACTGGAACTTCAGGTCCCACTGCAGAGCCCGCATATGCCATCTGGCATGATTGACCAGCAGGATGCAGGAGGCCATGAGGCCCAGCAGCCTCAGGGTCATCCGTACCGAAACCCAGGATAAAGGCCGAAAGATCGGAATCATAGCCTGAATATCCCGGACTCGCCGTTCGGGAGGATAGGCCCGAAACTGCGTCGTGTCCAGAACTGCTCCGATGAAAAGGAGCTGTGGAGAAGGAATCAGGTGCGACTTCGGCACATTGATGGAGAACCCCAGCGAGTGCAGGAGTTCGGCCGTAGTCTGGAGGTGGGAGACGACTGCCTGGGGCGAGCCCGCCTTCAGCAGCCAGTCGTCGAGGTAGGGGAAGACTGAAACCCCTGCCCGGCGCAGATGAGCTGCGACCACCGCCATCACTTTCGTGAACACCCGAGGGGCACTGGTAAGGCCAAAGGGGAGCACGGTGAACTGAAAATGCTCGGGGCCTACCGTGAACCGAAGGTAACGCCGGTGGGCCGGCAGGACGGGGATGTGGAAATACGCGTCCTGCAAGTCCAACGCTACCAACCAGTCTCCAGGGTCGAGGGCAGCCAAGACCTGAGCTAGGGTGAGCATCTTGAACTTCTCCTTCCGGAGGAAGCGATTGACGTTCCGGAGGTCCAAGATAGGACGCATGTCCTCCTTGTCCTTTTGGGCACCAGAAAGTAGTGGGAGTAGCAACCACGCCCTACTTCTGGGGTCGGAACATGCTCGATGGCCCTCTTGGTCAAGAGGGCCGTGACTTCCTTCCGTAGAAGCACCAAGTGATCCCCTGACATGCGGTGGAATTGAGGTGGCATGGCTGGGGGTGGTCTCGAAGGGGAGGGAGTAGCCCCTTCGGACAATGTCTAAGACCCACCTGTCCGAGGTGATGGTGCGCCAGTGGGGAAGGTGATGGCGGACCCTGCCCCCTACTGGCGTGCCGTGCACCTGAAAGGAGGGACTAGGAGGGCTTGGAGGCCGCGGACGGGTTGGAGGTGGTGGCCTGACCCGCACGCTGGTTGCCCGATCCGCCACGGCGGAATCCACGTCCTCGGCCACGCGAAGACGCCTGCTGCGCGGGCCGGTGGCTGGGCTGCTGACGTGAAGGGGCGCCCCTACCGTGGCCACGATAGGGGCGAAAAGCAGAAGGCAGCGGAGGGCGTGTAGCAGAAAGGCCCAGGGACTTTGCAGTAGCCCGTGAGTCCTTAAAGCGCTCCAACGCATGGTCTGCTTTGGACCCAAAAAGACCGACTCCATCAAAGGGCATGTCCATGAGAGTATTCTGGACATCCCTGAAAAACCAGTGGTTCTCAGCCAGGCGTGGCGCCGGAGCGCCACCGTCGTTGCAATCGACCTGCCCAGCGAGTCGGCGGTGTCAAGGCCACAACGGATAGTGTATTTGGCCGCATCCCTTCCTTCCGCAATGGCGCGGGAAAGCAGTGCCTGGACCTCCTCAGGGCACTGGGGCAAAACATCCGCCACCGAATCCCACAGGGAGTGGGTATATCGGCCCAAAAGACAAGCGGTGTTAACGGACCGCAAGCCAGCACTGGAGGAAGAAAAACCTTTCTTCCCAAACTGATCCAGGCGTTTGGATTCCCTATCCGGAGGAGCGGTAGGGAAGGCGGTTTGGGAAGCGGAGGCTTGGACAACCAAGCTCTCCAGGAGTGGGGTGGACAGAAAGAAACAGGGGGTCGCCCGGAGCGGGGCGATGGGCGTCGTGACACGTTCCGATCCACAGGAGTCCCTGTGTTGGGCTTGGACCAGGCGCCCAAAAGAACGTCAGTGAGGGCGTCGTTAAACGGCAGCACAGTCTCCGCAGAGGAGGCTGCCGGCTGAAGCACCTCTGTCAAGATGTTAGTCTTGACCGTCAAAGTAGGGAGCTGGAGACGTAAGGCCCCAGCAGCCCTACGCAACACCGTACCAAAATTGGCCCCCTCCTCCGTAGCCACGGGAGGAGACAGCATGCCAGTGTCAGGAGAAGTATCCAGACCACTGGCCTCCCTAGACTCTCTGTCCAGTCCTCATCATACTGACAGTTGCGTGTCAGAGGGTCATCAGACCCCTCCCAGTCCTCCTGGTCCTCCTCTGGTTCAAAATAAGGAGGAGGAGGGACATTTGGGACCCAAGGTCCCATCGGGCGCCGGAGCCGGCGTCGAGCGACGTCGCTCCGGGTCCATGTCCGGAGCCGGAAGGAACTGGGGACGACGCCGCCCGGAGCCCAGGGCGGCGTCGAGAACGGCACCAGGAGACATCGGCGCCGGCGGAGGGTGTCGTGAGGTCGACCGGCGTCGATGGGGGTTGTGGAGCCGGGATCGAGGCCGGGGCCGAAGCCGGAGCCGGGATCGAGGCTGGAGGCTCGGGCGACGCCGGGGCCGGAGCCGCCGGCGACGCCGGAGCAACCCCATCTGGGCCCGCGGGGCCCGAAGGCGCACCGGAGGGGCCTGAAGGCCCGAAGAGGCGGGCCATGGCCGACAGGAACTCCTGTACCTTGGCCGGATCCGCCCCCGAACCCGGGAAGGGCGGGTATGACGGGGCGACTCCACAGGCAAGTCCGGGGCCGCGGGGGCGGGGACGGTGCCGGGAGGGGCCTCAGCCGAGTCGCGAGACCGGCGAGGCGAAGTCCGAGAGCGACGATGCTTCTTGGACTTCTTGCGCTTAGACTTACCGGACGAAGAAGTCGACGACCGGTGTGCACTCCGCGAGCGACCCTGGACCTCTCACGCGACCGGGGCTTCCGCGGAGCCGAATGCCGGGCCTCGAGGAGCTTTCGAGACCGCTCTCGCAAAGCTTTCGGGTTGAGGGCCTGGCATTCGGGACAAGACTCGGTGTCGTGGCCTCGGCCGAGGCAGAAGAGACACTCCCAATGCGGGTCGGTGACGGACATCATCCGCGCACAGGCGCCGCATCGCTTGAAGCCGGGCATCCCTACGACACCTTAAAGTTGGAAAAAACCAGTGAAAAAATCACCAAAAAGTATGGTCAAAAATTGACCAGGGCACTGCTCTTCCCGGATCTGCGCTTGCTGGCGCGGAAAAGAAGAACTGACGTCAGCGCGCAGGGGCGGCGCCTAAGTACTGCCCGCGACGTCATCCCGGCGATCACGACGCCGGCGACGGACGCGGAGCCGCACGACGCCGCCTACCGACGCGCAAGGGTACTGCTACGCAAAACTTTCCGGATCCAGCCTGACGCCTGGGGATATTCTAAGGTAAGGAATCTATCACTAACGTGTCTCTTTCAGATAAGTGAGTTTTGGAGGATGGTTTTAAGTTGTATGTAGCTTACAACTTCACACAGAACATATAGCACCTATAATGGACTGAATCCTGCCCAGCAGATTTGTTATAACAGTTCCACTAATTTGAGCTGGTTTTAACACTAAATGTATAGTCAGGCAGGAACAAGCTACTTAAGCTGCATCTTGGATATGATAACACACTAATAAATACGTGCAGTAAGGCAAATTATATGATTAATTATGTCATGATGCTACTGTTAAGAGCTCAAGAAAGTTCTGCCAACATTAAAGTTGTGCTGCCTTGCCTGCATACCTTGATTTGATCCTTGCAGGAGAGTTTGGATTTGAACTGCTGCTGTCATTGCTTACAGTTTCCATGCGTGATGATTTGGATTGCAACTGTTTGCCTGCAGCGGCAAGAGGCTTATTCACTACACCAAGGACATTGGAAGCTTTTGGCTGAAAAGAAAACACACAGCATCAACATAGTACACTGATTAAGGTATATAACATTCTGCAGAACAATCTTCAATAGTGCAAATTGGTGCACACTGTCACATTTGTAATGTTAAATATATTACATTCTTTGCAATGTGGATAATTGTGTGATCCAAACATATACAGCAGCATGCAAATTCTTACCATGCAGCACAATATATATGAGTGGTGAATTTCAAAAAGCAGACCGACAACCCAGAGCTAAAAATTCTTCCAGAAATTTCTCCCAAGATAATGATAGTCCCCAAGTTATCATATCTGCTTCAATGAATTCCTATTCATCTATCCAGGCTGCAAATGTCACTGTTAACCTTCAGGCAGGAAATTCACGCGATCAAATGCATCAGGGGCACAGGTCATATACAACACAGTACATAAGTTTGTGACACAAAGAACAAGTTACTTACCTTCGGTAACGATATATCTGTAAGAAACATTAGTAGTGATAGATTCCTTACCTTAGAATATCCCCAGGCGTCAGACTAGATCCGGAAAGTTTTCGTCAGCAGTACCCCTGCGCGTCGGTAGGTGGCGTCGTGCGACTCCGCATCCGTCGTTGGCGTCGTGGTCGCCGAGATGACGTCGCGGGCGCTACTTAGACTCCGCCCACGTGCGCTGACGTCAGTTCTGTACACGACTTTCCGCGCCAGGAACGCAGAGCCATGCAAGATACTGACCACTGGTGCATTGAAACTAGGGCCCTGAAACGGATGACCTTAACCCTAGAAATCAGTTCGCAGAACGGTGAGGATGGGTGGGGCGGTAAGGAATCTATCACTACTAATGTTTCTTACAGATATATCGTTACCGAAGGTAAGTAACTTGTTCATCTGAAAGAAACACATAGTGATAGATTCCTTACCTTAGAATAGATACCCGAGCAATACCAACCCCGGTGGTGGGTCTGCGAACCAAGATCACACCAGAAAGTCACGGAGAACAGAACGGCCAAAGAAGCCGTCTCTCCGGACTTGGCTGTCCAGGCAATAATGCTTGGTAAATGTGTGCAGCGATGCCCACGTGGCTGCCTGACAGATGTCTTGCAGGGGGACACCACGTCCCAATGCAGTAGTGGCTGCAGTAGCTCTGGTGGAATGAGCACGCAGCCCCACCGGAGGTTCTTTTTAGCCAAAGAGTAACAGGCTTTGATACACAAGACAACCCAGCGGAGATAGTTCTCTTGTGTACCGCCCGACCTTGCTTGGTGCCAACGTAGCCAACAAAGAGCTGGTCATCCACCCGGAACTGCTGTGTGCGGTTGAGATAAAAGGAGAGCGCACGTTTTGGGTCCAGACGGTGGAGCCTCTCTTCCTCTCTGGAAGGATGCGGAGGCGGAAAGAAGGTGGGCAAGGTAATAGTCTGCCCAATGTGAAAGGCCGTAACCACTTTTGGCAAAAAGGAAGGACGGGGCCTGAGCACAACCTTGTCCGGATGGACTGATAGGAAAGGAGGCTTACAAGAAAGAGACTGGAGCTCACTCACTCGCCTAGCGGAGGTGGTGGCCACCAGGAAAGCAGTCTTCAAGGTCAAGAGACGAAGAGGACAGTTATGAAGTGGCTCAAAGGGAGCACACATTAAGTGTGTAAGAACCAAATTCAAGTCCCACTGAGGCATCACGAAAGGAATAGGAGGAAAAAGGTGTGTAATGCCTTTGAGAAATCTATTTACAACAGGGGACTTGAAAAGAGAGGGCTGATCAGGTAGCCTGAGAAAGGCTGAAATTGCAGAAAGGTAGCCCTTGATAGTGCCCAGAGCAGAGCCCTGCCGGGCCAAAGAGAGAAGGAACAGTAGGACCTCAGAAAGAGGGGCAGAAAGGGGATCCACAGCCTTTGCTGTGCACCATGCCACAAACTTGTTCCACCTGCAGGCGTATACCACTTTAGTAGAGGGACGCCTGGCTGCCAGAATAACGTCACAAACTTCAGGAGGCAAGTCGAAAGGAATCAACTGCCGCCGCTCAATCTCCACGCAAAGAGGTGGAGGCTGGACAGGTTCGGGTGGAGGACCGTCCCCTGCTGCTGTGACAGAAGATCCTCCCGAAGAGGCAGTCTGATCGGAGGATCGATGCTCATACTGAGTAGCTCGGGATACCATACTCTTCAAGCCCAGTCTGGAGCCACAAGAATGACTTGGGCCCGGTCGCGCCTGATCTTCTTCAGCACTCTGGGGAGAAGTGGCAGAAGTGGTATATGCGGAAAGGCGTACAACAGACCGCAACTCCACTCGCGACAAAAAGCGTCGCCGAGCGAGTGCCGCCTTGGAAATTGCAACGCGCAGAACTGATGACATTGCGCGTTCTCTTCGGTGGCGAATAGATCTAACCAAGGCTCTCCCCACTGCTGAAAGAGACCTTGCACCACCTCAGAGTGAAGACGCCATTCGTGATCGAGCATGCACCTGCGGCTGAGTTCGTCCGCCCTGGCATTCAGAGAACCTGCCAGGTGTTGAACCACCAAGGTAATGCCCTGATGTTCCAGCCATGTCCAGAGACGCAGAGCCTCCTGACATAGGGTCCACGACCCCACCCCGCCTTGTTTGTTGCAGTACCACATGGCGGTGGTGTTGTCTGCGAACACCTGCACTACTTTCTCCTTGACAGAGGGAAGGAATGCCTTCAGTGCAAGCCGGATCGCCCGCAGTTCCAGAAGGTTGATATGGAGCCGGGACTCCGCCGGAGACCAGAGGCCTCTGATCTCCGCCTCTCCCATGTGGCCGCCCCATCCCAGGAGGGACGCATCCGTCACCACTGTAAACTCCGGTTGGGGAAGGGAGAGGGATCTGCCGAAGACCCAATGCCGGTTTGTGAGCCACCACTGCAACTATCATGCAGTGCCCTCCGAGATCTGGACGTGATCGGACAGGTTCCCCTGATGCTGCACCCACTGGAACTTCAGGTCCCACTGCAGAGCCCGCATATGCCATCTGGCATGATTGACCAGCAGGATGCAGGAGGCCACGAGGCCCAGCAGCCTCAGAGTCACTCTGACCGAAACCCGGGAGAAGGGCTGAAAGATGGGAATCAGAGCCCGAATATCCCGGACTCGCTGCTCGGGAGGATAGAACCGAAACTGCGCCGTGTCCAGAACCGCTCCGATAAAGAGGAGCTTCTGAGAGGGGATCAGGTGCGACTTCGGCACTTTGATGGAGAACCCCAGCAAGTGCAGGAGGTTGGCCGTAGTCTGGAGGTGGGAGACGACTGTCTGGGGCGAGCCCACCTTCAACAACCAGTCGTCGAGATAGGGGAAGACTGAAACCCCTGATCTGCACAGATGAGCTGCGACCACCGCCATCACCTTGGTGAACACCCGAGGAGCGCTGGTAAGGCCAAAGGGAGCACGGTGAACTGAAAGTGCTTGTGGCCTACCGTGAACCGTAGGTAACGCCGGTGGGCTCGCAGGACGGGGATGTGGAAATAGGCGTCCTGCAAGTCCAGCGCCACCATCCAGTCTTGTGGGTCGAGAGCAGACACGACCTGAGCTAGAGTGAGCATCTTGAACTTCTCTTTGCGGAGGAAGCGATTGACGTTCCGGAGGTCTAAGATAGGACGCAGGCCTTTGTCCTTCTTGGGCACCACAAAGTAGTGGGAATAGCAACCACGACCTACTTCTGGCGTCTGAACTCGCTCGATGGCCCCCTTGGCCAAGTGGGCCGCAACTTCCTGCTGAAGAAGCACCAAGTGATCCCCCGACATGCGGTGGTATGAGGTGGCATGGCTGGAGGGGTAGTCTCGGAGGGGAGAGAGTAGCCCCTTCGGACTATCTCTAAAACCCACCTGTCCGAAGTGATGGTGCGCCAGTGGGGGAGGTGATGGCGAAGCCTGCCGCCCACTGGCGTTTGATGGGCCTGAAAGTTCGGACTAGGAAGGTTTGGAGGCAGTGGTGGCCGGGGTGGTGGTGGTGGACTGACCCGCCCGCTGGCCTCTTGGGCCGCCACGGCGGAACCCGCGCCCGCGCTCGGATGATTGCTGCGCCGGCCTGTGGCTCTGTTGCGAACGCTGCGGGGCGCCCCTTCCTGTGCCACGAAAGGAGCGAAAAGCGGAGGAGGGCGGACTGCCGAAAGTCCCAAGGACTTGGCCGTAGACCGCGAGTCCTTAAACCTCTCCAACGCACTGTCCGCTTTGTCGCCGAAAAGGCGACGCCCATCAAAGGGCATGTCCATAAGGGTGTTTTGGACATCCCCCGAAAATCCAGTGGTCCTCAACCAGGGGTGACGGCGAACCGCCACCGTCATTGCAATCGATCTGCCCAGTGAGTCGGCGGTGTCTAGGCCACAACGAATCATGAACTTTGCTGCGTCTCTCCCCTCTGCAACAGCCTGGGAGAGAGCAGGCCGGGCCTCCTCCGGACCCTGGGGCAGCACGTTCGCCACCGTATCCCACAGAGAGTGGGAATAACGGCCCAAGAGGCATGCAGTGTTCACGGACCGCAGCGCAGAGCTGGTGGAAGAAAAAATCTTCTTCCCAAACTGATCCAGCTTCTTGGATTCCCTATCCGGTGGTGCGGAAGGGAAGGCGGTTGGGGAAGCAGAGGCTTGGACAACCAAGCTCTCGGGGGTGGGGTGTTGGGAGAGGAAAATGGGGTCACCCGGAGCCGGGCGATGGCGTCGGGCCACGTTCCTGTCCACAGGAGCCCCTGTGGTGGGCCTGGACCAAGTGCCCAAAAGAACATCCAAAAGGGCTTCATTGAAAGGAAGCAGCGGCTCCGCAGAAGTAGCTGCTGACTGAAGCACCTCTGTCAGGAGGTTAGTCCTGACGGCCACAGTAGGGAGCTCGAGGTATAGGGCCTCGGCCGCCCTACGCAACACCACAGCATAACTAGCACCCTCCTTGGTAGCCACGGTAGGAGGAGACAGCATGCCAAGGTCTGGTGAGGTATCAGACCACTGGCGTCCCCCAATTCCTCAGCCCAGTCCTGGTCAGACTCGCAGGCAGCTGCGAGAGGGTCCTCAGACCCCTCCCAGTCCTCCCCTTGCTCCTCAGGCAGTTCAACAGGTCTAAAATAAGGAGCAGGGACATGGGGATAGAAATCCCCAAGCAACGTCGAGAATGGAATCGATCGACGCCGAGTCCACTTCGGGGCTGAAACTGAGGTCGACGTCGTCCAGAGGAGCGGGTGGCGTCAGAATTGGTGCCGGTGGAGTCGACGTCGGTGGAGGCGTAACAAGGTCAACCGGCGTCGACCGGGATCCAGGCCTGGATCGAAGGGTGTCCTGCGGCGCCGGAAACGCGAGGACACCCATGCGGGACCGCGGGGTCCGAAGGCGCACCGGCGGGACCCGACGGCCCACAGGAACTCCTGTATTTGGGCCGGAGTCGCCGACGACCCCGGGAAGGGCGGGTAGTCGGGCGGCGACTGCATAGGCTCCGCCATAGCCGCGGGGGTGGCACCACCCGCACCCTCAGCCGCGTCGCGCGACCGGCGAGGGGAAGTCGGAGAACGATGGCGTTTCTTTGACTTCTTGTGCTTCGTCTTACCTGACCCCGAGTGCGAAGACTTGGATCCCGAAGACCGATGATGATGACTCCGCGCACGGTCCCTCGACCTCCCTCTGGACCGGGACTTCAAACGGTGCGGAGCCAACTGCCGGGCTTCCAGCAACTTTCGGGACCGCTCCTGCAAAGTCTTCGGTGCCATGGCCCGGCAGTCGGGGCACGACTTGGGGTCGTGGTCGCGCCCCAGGCAGAAAAGACACACATGGTGCGGGTCTGTAACCGACATCATGCGGTGACAATACCCGCAGGACTTGAAACCGGGCATCCTACTGCACCAGGAGTCGATGACTCGAAGAAAAATAGAGACCAAAAGCCTCAAAAAAGTCAGTCAAAAATTGACTGGGGGTTCCTGCTCTTCCCGGATCTGCGCTTGCTGGCGCAGAAAAAGAAAGAACTGACGTCAGCGCGCGTGGGCAGCGTCTAAGTAGCTCCCGCGACGTCATCTCGGCGACCACGACGGACGCGGAGTCGCACGACGCCACCTACCGACGCGCAGGGGTACTGCTGACGAAAACTTTCCGGATCCAGTCGGACGCCTGGGGATATTCTAAGGTAAGGAATCTATCACTATGTGTTTCTTTCAGATACTCAATTTACCGCATTGCTAAAAAGCTGTACACAAGCTCCCTATACTGAAACTGAATGGAATATTGAATATTAAGTTTCCTTAAACACACTGCTTTTACCAAAGTTGCCTAACAAAGAGAGGGAGGGTTAATTCCCTGATGTGATTTCTCTGAAGAAGGTGATTCAGGTGAAAACAGAGGGTGTATTTAGGTCAAACATTTTCATTTGACTTTGGTTATGAGCAATTCCAGTTTTGGACTGGCATTTGAAATTGGCTACAATTAGAAAGAGGTCACAGGAGCTATCACTAATTGTCTCCAGAGCTATGCTCATGATGAACACATAGAGGCTCTGAAGAGATTCTAAATTTGGTCTGCAGTACAGTTTCTATGATCACGGCAAAATGCATCCTCAGACTAGAATGTGGTATTTACATATTACTTTTAATTCCGAGTTTGGCCTAAAACACTGTTCGGGGTAATAGCGAACTATGGCCTAGTTAGGATGAGGTTGTTTGAAGATTTGAACTCAAGAGTGCAGCTGATGGCGCCATCTACCCAAGAATACGCTCCTGCCAGCAACATGAGGCCCTGAGGTCTAGTCTCTACCAGTCTTAATTAGTATCTGGAAAGATTTTCAGAAAGTAACCTTCACTGAAGTAGGGAGGAATCTATGTTGCGCTCTGACAGAGATGTTATTAAGTCTCGGGCCTATTTAAAACATGTCAAATTTCAAGACTGCAGTAACCTGGTATTCATATAAAACAGCCAATATGTAACGATGTATTGATACTTTGTTAGGTCTTGCAAAGCTGCCCATTTTCTAAAGAACTATCCCAAGCTTAACATGGAACTTACAAGGGCTTTTAGCCTGCCCGCTGCTTATGATTGGTTGGCTTTATTTGCGCTCACATCTGCTTGCTTCTTATTCAATGGCTTTCCATGCCCCAGCTTGTCCACCTTGTGTTTGTCCCTCCTCTGGAGCATTGCCTCTTTGCCATCTCTTTGCTTCGCTGGCTTGTAACGTTCCGCTGGTCAATTTTAGAGGAAATTTTTGGTTACGCACTACTTGAGAGTGCAAGTGTTGCTTTCCTGCTCTGTCCCTCATGCGCCCCCCCATATGCTGTTGCCCTCTCTGATCTACTTCTTCCTCACCCTTGCACTCCATGTTGGTCTCTCCTTCATGTGCTTCTCCCCCACTTTGCTTTCCCCCTTGTTTGCATTTCTAATGCCCCGTGTTGCTCCCACTCGCGTGTGTTTCTTGCCAAGGCTTCTTTCTCCATTTTGTGCTTCTACCCTGACGCCTGAGTGCTGTCGGCCTCATCCGCTGATTTCCCATTCTTCCTCCACACGCGCTCCCACCACCCGTTCCTCCATTGCCCTCCCACACCTGCTGTCATTTTTAAAATTTTGCACTTTCAATTTCTAAAAAATTGAAATAGTTGCTTGCACATGTCATCACGCATATGTGCACTACTGCAATATCAATGATTGAGTCATTGCGCCTTTTTTCCTTAATGATCCTGCAGATCTTTGTTAAACAGCATTTTGCTCCATCCTCACATCACCCTTCACCCCTTTAGTTACTCTTTTTAAAGAATTTTTATATTGTTACCTTTGCTGCTTTTCAGGTCGACAATGTTTACCAGATGCTCTTAATATAGTATACAAATAAAATGTACCTTTCCAGGTGTGAAGAAGGCTTTCATTTCCGCAGGTAGGTAGTTTTTGGTGTTACTGAAGTTCTGCAGAACAAACACATTCAGAGATCGGAATGAAAAATAAACTTGAACACAATTAATATTAAGTAGAAATTTAAAAACAGAACATAAGGAAAAGTTTTTTAAGAGAAAAAAGGACTTATCCAACACTTAAGAATGAAAAACAACCTTCTCGTATGCCTAAAATCTATCTGTCCCATTTTAGAAAAAAAAATAACATGCTTAAGATTCTAAAAGTATTAAAAACTAACTATTACCGCAGCATGTAGTTTCTTTCTTTTTATAATACAAACCATCTGTTATATATTTTACTTGTCTGAAACGTCCACGGTGTCCATAATAAATACCCAAAATGTGGTTTCCAATATATTAATTTAACGATCATGCTGTGCATATACATCACAGAAAAGTGCATGGCGATGGTTATGTTGAACTTTGTATAGGATATTAACCTTTTTCTTTTGTTATTACCATTTCAACTGCTCAACTAATCTTCAGACAGTTTTTCCATGTGACAACGGTCCTATACTACAAATGCGTGCGGATTGGTCAAGAGTTTCTAAAGGTACTTCAATGTTTTACTTTTGGGGGTATGCATTCGAAACTCCAGTGCATCATTTTCTGTAAGGTGGTGTAAATCTTTTCAGTGTTTTGGGAGGTCTTTGTCCATGACTTTCTGGTAGAGAATCTATCTAGCTGCAGATTCCTAACCTTTTGAAAATTCCCCAGGGGTCGGACTGGATTTGGAAACTTTTTCGTAGTTCATCTGTGCGCCGGAGAGTGGCACTATGCGTCTCCGCACCTACAGTGTTCCGTTCCGGTAATGACATGCGGGGCTTTTGAAGGTGCCACTCCTGCACTCTGACGTCAGTTGCTTTCGAGATAGTCAGTGCCTCCAGACGTGGAGCCCCAAAGGTATATATGTATAATAGTATGCAGAGTTTTAGACGTTGGATTTTATTGAAGTACAGAGTTCAACCACAGAACGCGAAGGATACGTTTTTTGCAGTACCACATGGTGGTGGTAATGTCTGAGCATCTGTCCCAGTCTTCCCTTGATGGATGGCAAATGGCTTTCAGCGCCAAACGATGGCCCACAGCTCCAGAAGGTTTATTTGGAGCCAGGACTCCGCCGGAGACCAGAGGCCTCTGAACGCTACGTCTCACCAGAAGCGATGCATTAGTCACCAGTGTCAGTTCTGAGTGGGGAATGTAGAGTGGTCTGCCGCTGACCCAATCGCGGTCCAGAAGCCACAACTGCAGACCTTTTACAGTCTCCTTCAAGATATGGACATGGTCGGAGAGGTCCTATGAACGTTGGACCCATTGGGACTTGAAATCCCACTGCAGAGTCTGCATATGTGACCTGGCATGCTCAACCAGCAGGATGCAGGAGGCCATCAGTATTAGCAGCATCAGATTCGACCCTCCGCCAAAGGTACGAAACTGAACCTTATCCGGATTGGCTCAGATGAAGGGGAGCATCTAGGAAGGAGTCACATGTGACTTCTGCACATTTATCGTGAGCCCCAAAGATGACAGGAGGTTCTCCGTGATCTAGAGATGGCTGATGACCGCCTGGGGCGAGCCCACCTTCAACTGCCAGGCATCAAGTTAGGGGAACACCAGCACCCCTGACCTTGGAAGGTGTGCTACCACCACTGCCATCACTTTCGTGAACACCCAAGAGGTGCTGGTGAGACCAAAGGGGAGAACGGAGAACTGAAAAAGCTCCTCTCCAACTATAAACCGCAGGTGGCGCTGATAGCCGGCAGAACGGGAATATGGAAATAGACATTCACAGGTCCAATGCCACCAACCAATCTCCAGGGTCAAGTACAGACAAGACCTGGGCATGGTTGAGCATTTTGAATTTCTCGTTCTGGAGAAAGGGCTTGAGAGGGCACATATCTAGAATAGGTCAAAGACCACCGTCCTTCTTGGGCACCAGAAAGTAGAGGGAATAACAACCATGTCCTACTTATGGTGCTGGCACCCTTTCTATAGTCCAATCGGCTTAAAGGGCTTGCACTTCCTGCCACAAAATGGAGAGATGGTCCTCCAGTCATTGAGAGGATGTTGGAAAGTGGTGTGAGGATGAAATGAAGGGTAAGGCGTAGCCTTTGCAAACAATTTGGAGGACCCACCAGTCTGATGTGATCGCTTGCCAGCCCAGAAAGAATTGGTGGATTCTGCCTCCCACCAGGTGGCTGTGACCCTGTAAGGGTACACTAAAGGGCTATGCAGATGGGGCTCATGGGAGAACTGAGTGGCACTCTGGGCCAGATTCACAGAACTAACTTACGACAAAATCCTAAACTTACTACCATTTTGGTATTCACAGAATGAACTTACTCATTTTGGTATTCACAGAAGACACTTACACATTTTGTGTAACTTACTCATTTTGTGTAACTTACACATTTTGGTATTCACAGAAGGCACTTACTCATTGATGAGTAAGTGCCTTCTGTGAATACCAAAATGAGTAAGTTAATTCTGTGAATACCAAAATTGTTGTAAGTTCATTCTGTGAATACTAAAATTGTTGTAAGTTCATTCTGTGAATACCCAAATGTGTAAGTTCATTCTGTGAATACGAAAATTGTTGTAAGTTCATTCTGTGAATACCCAAATGTGTAAGTTCATTCTGTGAATACCCAAATGTGTAAGTTCATTCTGTGAATACCCAAATGTGTAAGTTCATTCTGTGAATACCAAAATTGTTGTAAGTTTAGGATTTTGACGTAAGTTAGTTCTGTGAATCAGGCCCTCTGATTTTAGGCACAGGGGCAATGGGCACCACAGCCTTCCCCACAAAACTGCTGGGTTCCCTGTTGGGGGCGGGGTAGGCTGTTGGTAGGCAATGCCTCTGCCGAAGACACGAAAGGAACGTTCAAAGTGTTGCAGGCAAGGCTGGGTGGAAAGGTCTAGGTAGCAAGCAGGTGCCCTACTCTCTTTAAATCATTCAAGGGCCAAGTCAGACTTTCACCTACTCAAATGGTGAGCGCATAAGCAACGAGAGGACCAAATTGAAGTCGCACTGTGGCATGAAGAAGGGCTTGAGAGGAAACATGCATCAGGCCTTTCAGGAAACGCATCACAACAGGTGATTTAAAAAGAGAAGGTAAATATGGACATGTATTATTTGACAGCGCCCACTGCAAGACTTCAACATCAAACCATGGTCTGCAGAGGATCAAGGTGCTGAATCCCTCACCAGGCCACAAAACTCTGCTTGCCATAAATGAATTTAGTTAAAGGATGTCTAGCTGCAAGGATGACATCCACCACCTCGGACCGCACTTTAAAGAGCTCAGTTGTCACCGCTCAATATCCAGGCATGGAGTTGTAGGTTGCAGAGATTAAGGTGCAGGAACTTTCCTGGCTGCTGAGACAAAGTCCTTTCAAAGAGGTAGCTGGATCATGAACAAACGCCCAAGCCTAACATCTCTGGGTAGCACAAGCTCCTGGCCTGTCCAGACCTGTTAGGACTTGGGCAGAGGCAGTCTTATGGGAGGTGTAATAGGGGACAGTTTGTATTTCTTCTCAACTCTAGGTGTCACTAACCTAGGTCTGACTGGCTCTTTAAAAAGCAGATTTAAGCACTGGCCTTAGCATGTCAACCGTGTGATACGCTGCGGCCCACTGAATGATCTCATGGTGATCAGGCAAGGGTGCATTAACCAGGTAGTGCTCAAAGTCAGTATGGTCTTGGGGGAAGGTGGTGGAGGGGAAGGGTGGTACGCAGGGTCGAGATTTACACGGGGTCACTGGTAGGCCCTGCACCTAATGGCTGATCATATGGGTCAATGGGATCATATTAACCTGCACCTGCGTGGGGAGCCCCCAGGTGACTATGGTGGGGGCAGAGGAGGTGGTGTGTGAGCGTGGTGATGAGGGAGGCGGTGGTAGAGGTAGGGGAGGAACAACAGGAAGAGGGCTTGTGCCTATGTTTATTCAGTCCGGTTCCTGCAGGATGGTGGGAACTATGAGGAGGGTTCGCCTTCAAAAGCAAGACTTCTCTTGTGAGGAAGGGTCTCTCTTGGCTTCGGCAGGGGTGATTTTGCCTATATCTTCCCGTTGACAGAATGAATGAAGAGATGCTTCTGCCTGACATCAAGCTCTTTTTGGAATCTTTGCAGGGTCAGCACCTCAGATTCTGCGGATCTGGTTGTGGACAGGGCATTCAGTGTTGCCAGAATTTTCAGTATTGGCTTTGGTGGTGCCTTTGTGCTGGCTTGGGGTGCGAGTGTGGATGTTCGATACCCCTGGAGGGAGTGTTGGTCGAATCCGAAGCCTTCTCTCAGTGCTGACCAGAATCTGAAGGTTGTGGGGGCACTGGAGGGGGGCAGTCTATTGTGCCTGTGCTCACTGCCAGACTTCCACAAGAGTGGTACTCTACTTCGCTGTGAGTCCTATTATGTAACTCTGGCTTGATTTGAGTGGGTCTTTGGAGCCAGATGGCGTACACAGTGCCCTGCTCTTCGTCTCCGTTTCAGGGCCAAAATATCTTTGGTGCAGACTATATCCCTTTTAGTTGACTTATTTTGAGTTTTATATAATGCTAGCTAGACTCGAAGGTAACCGAGCACTTTACATGTAGTGTGTATAGGTTTACATGAGCTACCTGCAAGGGTTTGTGGGGTCAAACAGTCAAAGAGGTAAAAAAAACAATACAGCATTAAGGTGGAAGAATAATCAAACAGTACATAACAATACAACTTAGGGGTCATTTATTTATTTTGAGTTTTATATAGCGCTAGCTAGACCCGAAGTTTAGAAGCGCTTTACATGTTGTGTGCATAGGTTTACACTAGCTACATGCAAGGGTTTGTGGGGTCAAACAGTCAAAGAGGTAAAACATAATTTAAAAACAAAATACAGCATTAAGGTAGAAAAATAGTCAATCAGTGCATAACAATACAGCGTAGGGGTAATGGTGAAGGTGCCAGATTCGAGACTGAAAGGGTCGGGCGACAGCATTGAAGGATCCTGTCTAGAAAGGTGGGTGGGGGGAGGAGAGGGGTGGGGGGGGGTTGGTGATCTTTAGGAAACGTGACTCAGCTTGTGAGCATGTTGAAGTAAGCTTGAAGATTCTTTTGAGGTGTTTTAGTGTGTAGAGGGCTCTTTTGGCTGAGTTGTTGAACTGCTCCTTCATTGACAGGTTTTTGTCCAGGGTGATACTCAAGGACTTTAAGGAGTTAGAAAGTGATAGAGAGCAGTTTAGTGCGTCCAAATTCTTGAGCCAATCGTGGATTGGTAGATGATTGTTTTTTGGGGACAGGAGCAGTAGTACAGTCTTGTTTGTGTTCGGCTTTAGGTGATTGGTGTTTAACCAAGTTTGTATCTTATTTAGTGAGGCATTCAGATGCAGGATACCTTTGGCTGAAGTTATTTTGTAGTAGAGTTGTGTTTCAACAGCATTTGATCCCTGCTTGGTTCAGGATAACTGAGAGGCGCTCCATGGAGAGATTAAATAGGGCTGGCGAGAGGATTGAATCGTGAAGTATAACTTGTGGAACAGATATAGATTCAAGAGACAACTGTTGATTTTTATTTGTTGAGAACGATGTTGCAGGTAGCACGTGAACCATCTTAGGACTGTGCCATTGATACAAGTGTGGTTCTTGAGGGTCTCAAGTAAAGCTGAATGATTTACTGTATCAAATGCTGCCGACAGGTACACTGAGATTAGGATGCATGTGTCTTCATCTAAGAATCTGTGGATGTCGTCTGATACATTGAGTGTAGCAGATTCTGTGCTGCAGCCTTTCCTGAAGCCCGATTGGAATGTGTCGTGGAGGTTTAATTCATCTATGTGTTGGTGGAGTTGTAGCAGGACACAATTCTCAATCGTTTTGGTTAAGAAGGGAAGGTTGTTGATCGGTCTGAGGTTGTTGAGGTAATTGGGGTCAACCCCAGGTTTTTTGAGAATGGGTGTGCCTTGGCCAAGTTGAAGGGAGTTAGGAACACTGCCAGATGCGAGAGAGGCTTTGATGATTTTCGTCCAAAACAGGGAGATGATATTGTTGAAGTTCTGTACTAGGGTAGAGGGGAGGGGGATCAGTAGTGTGGGATTCAAGTTTGCAATTACTTTGAAGAATTCTTCTTCCGTCATAGGTTTGAAGTCTGTCCACTTAACATTGCTTTTCAGTTGTAGTAGATCATTATTGACATTAGTTCTTCTTAGAGCACCATGGTCATAAGTTGAATTTTGCGGAGGAGTTTCCATGGATACTTGTGCGTTCATGTAACAGGTGGGCTGAGATGTCAGATTTAAGTCCTGGATAAGAGGTCGTTAAATTTTTGCCACTTTGTCAGTGACGAAGTTGGCTATTTCTTCACAGCGTTCATTGGTGGCGATTGCTTCGTGTTGGGAGGTAAGTGTAGTTTGTTATTTTATTATGTTGAATAGTCCCCTCTGCCTGTTCTTTGCACGGTCGAGTTTATTACAAAAGAAGGTTACTTGTCCACTAAAGATGTGTTTCTTGTAGGAGAGTCGTTCAAATCTGAGGAGTGAGAGGTGAGCCAGTGAAGGTTCTGTCTCCATAACCTTTCTGTCAGTCGTAGTGGTAACTTCTCTTTGTTAAGATCGAAGGTGAACCAGGATCTAGATTGGATCTTTCTAGATCTCTTTAGTTTGAGAGGGGCCACTTGGTCAAGAACATCCGTCATCGCCGAGCTTAAGTGAGCAGTGAGGTTATCTCCAGTGTGGAGGAGAGGTTGAGAATGTAGTTGGGTGCGGAGTCTGGATTCCAGCCCCGTAAGTGAGATTTGTTTGATGTTCCTTGCCCAGTACGTGGGTTTATTGGCTGGGGCTAGGTAGGGCCTGGGTAAGTTTTTAAATTGAAATGTATTAGGTGGTGTTCCGACCAGTCTATGGGCGTGATGGAACGAAGGGAGACAAGTTCACTGATGGTAATTACTGCATTGAGCGTAGAGCCTTTGTTATGGGTCTGTTTGTTGCAGTGCTGTTTGAGGTCGTTGATTTCAAGAAGGTTTATTAGGTTACAGACTGTATCTTCTCTTTCATTCCAGTGCAGGTTGAAGTAGCCTAAGAACACGTTGTTGGTGTCAGTTAGGGAGAACTGTGTTATTAGGTCAGTTAATTCTTCGGTGAGGAGTAAGTGATCACCAAGTGGGTGGTAGATGGTGTGGAGTTCGAGAGGGGTGGAGCCTTTTGTCGTGTGTTTGACTCAGATGTATTCACAGGTCGAGTAGTTCAAGGTCCCAAATGTGTCAGAGTTTCATCTCTGTGGATGATCGCTAGCCCGCCCTCTTTTCAGTGAGGTCTGTCCCGTCTAACGACAGAGTAGTGAGGTGGTGTGAGCAAGTCCAGTATAGTGGTCGAGTGCTTGTTAAGCCAGGATTCCGTTAAGAAAGCAACGTTGATGCTGCTAGATGCAAAAGTTACTAACTTGTGTAACGATATATCTGTAAGAGACAGTAGTTAGTGACAGATTCCTTACCTTAGAATATCCCCAGGCGTCAGGCTGGATCCGGAAAGTTTTTTCCGTAGCAGTACCCTTGCGCGTCGGTAGGCGGCGTTGTGCGGCTCCGCGTCCGTCGTCGGGACTGCCGGGATGACGTCGCGGGCAGTACTTAGACGCCGCCCCTGCGCGCTGACGTCAGTTCTGTACACGACTTTCCGCGCCAGGAACGCAGAGCCATGCAAGAAGCTGACATAGGTGTCTAAAAAATACTAGGGCCCTGAAAGGGATGTCCTTAACCCTAGAAATCAGTTCGCAGAACGGGGAGGATGGGTGGGGCGGTAAGGAATCTGTCACTAACTACTGTCTCTTACAGATATATCGTTACACAAGTTAGTAACTTGTGCATCTGAAAGAGACACGTTAGTGACAGATTCCTTACCTTAGAATAGATACCCCAGCAATACCAACCCCGGTGGTGGGTCTGCGAACAAAGATCAGACAAGGAAGTCCCGGAGGACAGAACGGCCAAAGAAGCCGTCCCTCCGGACCTGACTGTCAAGGCAGTAATGCTTGGTAAACGTGTGCAGCGAGGCCCACGTAGCTGCCCGACAGATATCCTGCAGCGGAACACCGCGGCCTAAGGCCGTGGTAGCAGCCGTTGCACTGGTGGAATGGGCACGCAGCCCAACAGGAGGCTCCTTCTTAGCCAAAGAATAGCAGGCTTTGATACACAAGGTTACCCAGTGGGAAATGGTTCTCTTGTGCACCGCCCGACCTTTTTTGGCGCCCACGTAGCCAACAAAGAGCTGGTCATCCACCCGGAAGTGTTGTGTGCGGTTGATATAAAAGGAAAGCGCACGTTTTGGGTCCAGACGGTGGAGCCTCTCTTCCTCTCTGGAAGGATGCGGAGGCGGAAAGAAGGTGGGCAAAGTGATGGTCTGCCCAATGTGGAAGGCAGTAACCACCTTTGGCAAGAAGGACGGACGCGTCCGAAGAACAACCTTGTCTGGATGGACAGACAGAAAGGGAGGTTTGCATGATAGAGCCTGGAGCTCACTCACCCGCCGAGCGGAGGTGATGGCCACCAGAAAGGCTGTCTTCAGAGTCAGAAGACGAAGAGGACAGTTATGTAGAGGCTCAAAGGGAGCGCACATGAGAAAGGTAAGAACCAAGTTCAAGTCCCACTGAGGCATCACAAACGGAACAGGAGAGAAGAGGTGTGTAATGCCTTTTAGGAACCTGTTAACAACAGGGGACTTGAAAAGGGAGGGCTGATCAGGAAGCCGGAGGAAGGCCGAGATAGCACAAAGATAGCCCTTGATGGTACCCAGGGCAGAACCCTGTTGGGCCAGAGAAAGAAGGAACAGAAGAACCTCAGAAAGAGGGGCAGAGAGGGGATTCACAGCCTTTGCTGTGCACCATGCCACAAACTTGTTCCACCTGCAGGCGTCTACCACCTTAGTGGAGGGACGCCTGGCTGCCAGAATCACATCACAAACTTCGGGAGGCAAGTCGAAGGGAATCAACTGCCGCCGCTCAATCTCCACGCAAGCAGGTGGAAACTGGACAGGTTCGGGTGGAGGACCGTCCCCTGCTGCTGCGACAGAAGATCCTCCCGAAGAGGCAGACGGATCGGGGGGTCGACGCTCATACTGAGTAGCACGGGATACCAAACTCTTCGAGCCCAGTCCGGAGTCACAAGGATGACTTGGGCCCGGTCGCGCCGAATCTTCTTCAACACTCTGGGTAGAAGTGGTATAGGCGGAAAGGCGTACAACAGACCGCAACTCCACTCGCGACGAAAAGCGTCGCCGAGCGAGTGTCGCCTTGGAAATTCCAACGCGCAGAACTGCTGACATTGCGCGTTCTCTTCGGTGGCGAACAGATCTAACCAAGGCTCTCTCCACTGCTGAAAGAGACCTTGCACCACCTCCGAGTGAAGACGCCATTCGTGATCCATCATGCACCTGCGGCTGAGTTCGTCCGCCCTGGCGTTCAGGGAACCTGCCAGGTGTTGAACCATCAGGAATATGCCCTGATGTTCCAGCCATGTCCAGAGACGCAGAGCCTCCTGACAGAGGGTCCACGACCCCACCCCGCCTTGTTTGTTGCAGTACCACATGGCGGTGGTGTTGTCTGTGAACACCTGCACTACCTTCCCTTTGACAGAGGGAAGGAATGCCTTGAGTGCAAGTCGGATTGCCCGGAGCTCCAGAAGGTTGATATGGAGCCGGGACTCCGCCGGAGACCAGAGGCCTCTGATCTCCGCCTCTCCCATGTGACCGCCCCATCCCAGAAGGGACGCGTCCGTCACAACTGTGTGCTCTGGCTGGGGAAGGGGAGGGATCTGCCCATGACCCATTGCCGGTTCGAGAGCCACCACTGCAACTGTTTTGCAGTCCCCTTCGAGATCTGGACGTGATCGGACAGGTTGCCCCGGTGCTGCGCCCACTGTAACTTCAGGTCCCACTGCAGAGTCCGCATATGCCATCTGGCATGATCGACCAGCAGGATGCAGGAGGTCATGAGGCCCAGCAGCCTCAGGGTCATCCGTACCGAAACCCAGGATAAAGGCTGAAAGATCGGAATCATAGCCTGAATATCCCGGACTTGCCGTTCGGGAGGATAGGCCCGAAACTGCGTCGTGTCCAGAACTGCTCCGATGAAAAGGAGCTGTGGAGAAGGAATCAGATGCGACTTCGGCACATTGATGGAGAACCCCAGCGAGTGCAGGAGTTCGGCCATAGTCTGGAGGTGGGAGACGACTGCCTGGGACGAGCCCGCCTTCAGCAGCCAGTCGTCGAGGTAGGGCAATACTGGAACCCCTGCCCGGCGCAGATGAGCTGCGACCACCGCCATCACTTTCGTGAACACCCGAGGGGCACTGGTAAGGCCAAAGGGGAGCACGGTGAACTGAAAATGCTCGAGGCCTACCGTGAACCGCAGGTAACGCCGATGGGCTGGCAGGACGGGGATGTGGAAATAAGCGTCCTGTAAGTCCAACGCTACCAACCAGTCTCCAGGGTCGAGGGCAGTCAAGACCTGAGCTAGGGTGAGCATCTTGAACTTCTCCTTCCGGAGGAAGCGATTGACGTTCCGGAGGTCCAAGATAGGACGCATGTCCTCCTTGTCCTTCTTGGGCACCAGAAAGTAGTGGGAGTAGCAACCACGTCCTACTTCTGGGGTCGGAACATGCTCGATGGCCCTCTTGGCCAAGAGGGCCGTGACTTCCTTCTGCAGAAGCACCAAGTGATCCCCTGACATGGCGGTGGAATTGAGGTGGCATGGCTGGGGGGGTGGTCTCGAAGGGGAGGGAGTAGCCCCTTCAGACAATGTCCAAGACCCACCTGTCCGAGGTGATGGCACGCCAGTGGTGAAGGTGATGGCGGACCCTGCCCCCTACTGGCGTGCTGTGCACCTGAAAGGAAGGACTAGGAGGGCTTGGAGGCCGCGGACGGGGAGGGGTTGGTGGCCTGACCCGGACGCTGGTTGCCTGACCCGCCACGGCGGGAGCCACATCCTCGGCCACGCGAAGACGCTTGCTGCGCGGGCCGGTGGCTGGGCAGCGGACGTGACTGGGCGCCCCTTCCGTGGCCACGAAAGGGGCGAAAAGCAGAGGTTAGCGGAGGGCGCACAGCAGAAAGGCCCAGGGACTTGGCAGTAGCCCGTGAGTCCTTAAAACGCTCCAGCGCATGGTCTGCTTTGGTACCAAAAAGACCGACTCCATCAAAGGGCATGTCCATGAGTGTGTTTTGGACATCACCCGAGAAACCAGTTGTCCTCAGCCAGGCGTGGCGACGCAGGCGCCACCGTCGTTGCAAGCGATCTGCCCAGCGAGTCGGCGGTATCAAGGCCACAACGGATGGTGTACTTTGCCGCATCCCTTCCTTCCGCAATGGTGCGGGAAAGCAGTGTCTGGACCTCCTCAGGACACTGGGGCAAAACGAGCGCCACCGAATCCCACAGAGAGTGGGAGTATCGGCCCAAAAGGCAAGCGGTGTTGACGGACCGCAAGCCAGCACTGGAGGAAGAAAAGGCCTTCTTCCCAAATTGATCCAGGCGTTTGGATTCCCTATCCGGAGGGGCGGTAGGGAAGGCGGTTTGGGAGGCAGAGGCTTGGACAACCAAGCTCTCAGGGGTGGGATGTTGAGAGAGAAACAAGGGGTCGCCCGGAGCAGGGCGATGGCGTCGGGCCACGTTCCTATCCACAGGAGCCCCTGTGGCGGGCTTGGACCAGGTGCCCAAAAGAACGTCAGAAAGTGCATCATTAAACGGCAGCAATGGCTCCGAGGAGGTAGCTGCCGGCTGAAGCACTTCCGTCAGGAGGTTAGTCCTGACAGCCACTGTAGGCAATTGGAGTGTAAGGCTCCAGCTGCTGTATGCAACACCGTTGCGAAATTTGCTCCCTCCTCCGTAGCCACGGAAGGAGGAGACAGCATGCCAGTGTCAGGGGAAGTGTCCAGACCACTGGCATCCCCAAGTTCCTCTGCCCAGTCCTCATCATAGTCACACTGCTGTGTGAGAGGGTCATCCGACCCCTCCCAGCTCTCCTGGTCCTCCTCAGTTTGAAAATAAGGAGGAGGAGGGACGTCCGGGACCCAAGGTCTCATGGGCGCCGGAGCCAACGTCGGGCGACGTCGGTCCGACGCCGCGTCCGGATCTGGAGATAACTGGGGAACGACGCCGCCCGGAGCCCCGGGCGGCGTCAGGAACGGCACCGGGGACATCGGCGGAGGCGTGGTTAGGTCAACCGGCGTCGATGGGGGTTGCGGTACCACCGGAGCCGGGATCGAGGCCGGGGCCGAAGCCGGGAGCGAGGCTGGTGGGACAGGCGGCGCCGGGACCGGAGTCGTCGGCGGCGCCGGGGCAATCCCATTAGGGCCCGCGGGGCCCGAAGGCGCACCGGAGGGGCCTTGAGGCCCGAAGAGGCGGGCCATGGCCGACAGGAATTCCTGTATTTCGGCCGGAGTCGCCCCCGAACCCGGGAAGGACGGGTAATGCGGGGGCGGACCCACAGGCACCTCCGGAGCCGCAGGGGCGGGGACGGTGCCGACAGGGGCCTCAGCCGAGTCGCGAGACCGGCGAGGCGAAGTCTTAGAGCGATGGTGCTTCTTAGACTTTTTGTGCTTTGACTTACCCGAGGAGTGCGAAGACTTGGACTCCGATGACGGGCGAGGACTCTGCGACCGGCCCCTCAACCTCTCCCGTGACCGGGGCTTGGTGCGGCGCGGAGCCGACTGCCGGACCTCGAGGAGCTTTCGAGACTGCTCTCGCAAAGCCTTCGGGTGCAAGGCTCGGCAGTCGGAACACGACTTCGTGTCGTGGTCGCGGCCGAGACAGTAGAGACCCTCTAAGTGCGGGTCTGTGATCGACATCATTCGACCCGAGGCGTCGCATGGCTTGAAGCCGGGCATCCCTACTGACACCGTGGAGCCGAGATGACTCGAAGAAAACAGTGAAAAATCACCAAAAGTTAGTCAAAAAATGACTAGGGCACTGCTCTTCCCGGATCTGCGCTTACTGGCGCGGAAAAAAGAAGAACTGACGTCAGCGCGCAGGGGCGGCGTCTAAGTACTGCCCGCGACGTCATCCCGGCGGTCCCGACGCCGACGACGGACGCGGAGCCGCACGACGCCGCCTACCGACGCGCAAGGGTACTGCTACGCAAAAAACTTTCCGGATCCAGCCTGACGCCTGGGGATATTCTAAGGTAAGGAATCTGTCACTAACGTGTCTCTTTCAGATAGTATAGTTTCAGCTATTTCTGTGGTGTGTTTGACTGCTGACCTGCAATTAAGGAGTATTCAGGTTATGGAGTTAGGACTGTTATTTGTAGATTGTAGTGTCTGGATAGTGGTGTACTGAGCAGGTGGTCTCGGCGATATGTTAACTTGAGGGATTTGATTGAGCTGATCATTACTGGAATTCTAGATAGAGGCTTGTTGTACGCTTGCAGAGTTTTTGTGATGTATGATTCACAGTGATTCCACTTCAGTTGGGGAAAGGGAGCTGAGAGCTTGGTAGGGTCTGTGGGACAGGCAGCTCAAGGGAATAGAGGTCTGGCAGGTGTGACCGTCGTCACTTGGAGATCCTTTGTGAGGAGTCAATGTCTCTACACTCAGAGTGGGATTGGGTGTTAATTTTGCCTGGTTCGCAGGGTCATTTTTCACATGAGAAATGTCTTTGGCTAGAGAATCGAGTTTTTCTTCAAATTGGCTGAGAAATTGGTTAAGTATGTCGGAGGCGACTCCGGTTCTGTATGAGGGTGGACAGGCGGCAGATTTCGTGTCTATGGAGGACAAGTGATCTTGGATGGAGGGGAGGACAGTGTCAACGAGGTTGGAAATGGAGAGGTTTCTTTGGGCTGGGTGGGTTCTACATTGGGAGTTAGAGTTGTGTTCATGGAGGGCTCAGTGGTGAACGATCTTGCATTGGGGCTGGTGCTAATGTGACCAGTGTGTGCGTCAAGAGACTACGTTTCATTGTGGCTGTCAGCCAGCGTGGGCACAGTGGTGGTTGGACGGGTTCTACCCTGACTACGGTGTGTGTCCAAGGGGGTGGCAATGGTGCAAAGTGTGGTAATAGAATCCTGAGGTCGAATAGGATCCTGGTTAACGGTCAGGAGTAAAAGGGAGGTGGGAGAATGGGAAGCAGGACCATCTTGAGATAATAAGGTGAAAAGTGATGAGAAGTGTCGATCAAAGATGGTTAGGTGATCTGTCGCTTGAATTAGGATATACCCCATCCTGAAAATAGATGTGGAGATCTTCCCTCTTGGGAGGGAGCAGTGGTGAGGTTGGTACCATAAAGAATTTTGATTGATTTTCTAACTTGTAGGTGGAGAAGGAAGATGTCTATCCATTTTGCAGGGCGTTTTGAGTAGAAGGTAAAGTCGGTCTTCTTGTTGCCGTTGTTTGCGTTGCATTGTATCGGCTATTAGTTTTTCCGGAAGTAGATTGAGTAGGTTTTGTTTGAACATTTTCATTGCATTATTTGAGAGATTGTTTGGATATATGCTCCAGGAATTGGGGCCATATCTTAAGGTAGGGGAATGACACTGGCTCTACCTTTCGATTGCTCCTCTGTAGACATGTGGGGGGAGTACTGTGTAGTATAGTCAGATGATCATATATTAGGATCAGTGTGTTCTGGGATAGAGAGGGTCTGGGTAAGCAGCGTAAGAGCAACCAGTGGTTGGCTCTCTGGAAGGAAGATAATGTCTGGGAATTCCTATGCACTTCCACTATCCTGTACAGGTTACGTTTAGAGTGGGTAGGGATCCATTATGTGATTGTAGATGCTAGCAAAGTAGGTGTATCCTGTTAGGTGATTGAAGTGGGTTGCCAGGTATAATGGGTTTGATTCTGCCTGTGGGAAATATACAGTTTCCCCTTGCTAGTCCTAGGTTGGTTTTACTCCTCTTGCTATAGAAAGGGACTCTTCACAAAAAATGGTCTGCCCCTTTTTAGTCCTGTTTTTGTTTCACTTCTCTTCACTGTGGGATCAGGTAGTCCTCTTCATTTTTAGGTCTCGCGCCTAGCGTTGCAGTGCGTAGCACTGCTCGCGCAGCGAGAGATTTATTGGGGTAAAGTATTTTGTGCAGAGGGACTTCTGTTACCGCCCATGCTTTCAATTGGGCAACGTGGATATTTATTTAAAACCCTGCATTTCGATTGCTTTGTAGGGTTTTTGGTTACCGCCCTGTGGCTTTTTTGTGCACGCCCTTGGGACACTGAGTTTACGGCTTCCTTCAGTTTTATGGCTTTTCTCTTATCTGATGGGGCGTGTTAAGGGAAGGTTCAGGGAGAGTTCAGCAAGCTTTAGCTTTTGCACGAAGCAGACGAGCCAGTCCGGCTCTCTCATTGTCTAAAACAATCCCTATCAGAGCCAGGTCCTCAGTTGTCCAAAGCCTAATCCAATATAGAATGGGTCTTAAAACAGCAATGTCTGTGATTGATCTAAGATTTAGATTGTTGGGGCGCTAGTGGGAAGTCTCAAAAGAGACTTTATAAAGGCCTTTTCAGCCTTTTCAAGTGTGTCGAGACTGCAAGAATCCCACAAAGTCTCCATGTCCATTATTCGTAACCAGTGCCAAATACCCTTGTCGCATACAAATAATCTTCCCAAATTCTAACCTCCCACTAGGCTTTGCTAATCTTAACAGCCCTAGCGTATTTCCTTCTTGCTTCGATAATCTCTATTCTCTGTTTGTTCTTTAACGCATTCAACAAATCCTTCTTCGCATTTTTACAGAAGTTGTTAAACCATTCACTCACTTTCGGTTTTTGGGGAACTTTGCAATTATTAACATCTTTCACCAACAGTTTCCCTAGCTCTGGGGAAAAATGTTAATGGAGCTTCATAATCTCCAAAGGAGCCTGGGCTTGATTTTCAAAAACATGCAATTCATAGGAGACAATTATATAAATCTCTTTTTTGACCCTTTCAGATTTAGATATAACCTCCCATCTAAAGTTTTGCTTGTTATTCGTCAGCACAGTAAGGTTCGATACTAAAAAAGACTCTGGACACACTAAGTCCCTTTGTAAGAGACCATTTCTAATCAAGTGTAATAGGGAAATGATCACCATCTTGGCGATCAATAACTACCATATCTACATTTCATGCCAAATCCGAACATCCATTAAAATATAATCAATATTACTTTTGCAACTTCTCCTCTCAAAAGTTCGTTTCGCACTGTTGTCCAAGACAGATCGACCATTACATGCTCTCAGGCCATGAAAAACTACTACATCTACAATCTGGAGGGCAGCAGAGCTCATTCTAGGTGCTTTCCTCAGGCCAGAATAGGAAGGGATTCTCCAACATTCATCTTCATCCCTAGTCAACTCCAATAAAGACACATATGGGTCGAAACAAGTGTTAAAGTCACCTGCAATAATTACAGTGACTACAACTCAAATCTACTAGAAGAGCATTCAAAGCTCCTAAAGTCTGGGAGATTTTATTAAAAGGAGATGACCTGTTGGACATGTTAATAAACAGGTATGGAATCCCTGACTTGGGAGACATACTAAGTACAAGAAGGTCTGAGGAATCAGGGTCAATTATCTTGATAGAAATATCAAGTGATACTTTGGTCCATATAATAAGCCCTCCCAATGGTCTGCCTGCTTTTGACGGCGAAGCTTCAATGCTATATGTTATAAATCCCTACATCTGGATTTTTGTAAGTGCCCAAGTCTCTTGAAAAATTCTGAAATGAAACTTTTCTATAAATAAGCCCCAATCCTCCTTTCCAAGTTTGGATCGAATACCTGCAATGTTCCAGTTAACTAGGTGCAAGGAGGAATCAGAATTTTTGGCATTAAATTTTGTTTTCAAGAGGGTGTTCAATGACATCAAAGGACTAGGTGAAACTGAGTTGTTGATACTTGTCATATATAAATTGTTAGGGTCCCTCTTCCTACCTGGACATGAAACATGTTCCCCCAACACAGATCTCAACTGATTATCACTTGCATCTGAATAAGTCGATTGGGGGTTTGTAACAAATGGGAAAACAGATTAAATTTGCAGCCGGTCGAACTCTGCCAAACTGCTCTCCTGGGAATGGGCAGAGTTGGCAGCATCCTTCTGTCCAGCTTCAATCCTATTCGTGAAAGAATTAGTAGACCCATCCGTGGTCTCGACCAGACCAACTTCCAAGGGCCTTAACTTCAAACAAATTTCAGAGGCTGAATGGTGCTGGCGCATTCTCCAGCATACAAGGGGGAGGCTTAGGCTGGTGACATGAAGAAAGAAAATGAACAACTCTGCTATCAGAGCACAGGCCAGAGCTACTGTTGGGATTACAATGATCACTTGAGGGATCTACACGATGAGAGTAAACATTTTCTTGAGAAGCAGTTGGTAGACTCTTCATATCCCGTAACACCTGTGGGGGCAGATAGACTCTGTTCTCTATTAGGCAACTGCAAAAAAATGATTTGGAGCCACTGACAGTTTGCTAAGAGTGTTCACCACACCCAATAATTATCCTTCAAATTGGCAACTTCGTCCCTCAAAGTGCAGATTAGACCAACTGCTTCATCGAGGGTAGAAGGGGACCAGGTAAAAGGAACAGGAAGGGGGGTAAGAGTGGGGGGTGGAAACATTCTGTGAATGAGTAACTGAGGGAAGATCCTCTTGCAGTGGATCATATCTACTAGAGCATTCAATATTAATATGAACTTGAGTTTCCCCTTTGGGGTCAAAGGTAAAAGTAGCTTTTTTTGTGAATCCAAAATGGGAGGTAACGCCTTGCTATGAAGGGAGACAGCTATAGTTGAGCACTTAGGGACCCTCGACTTCTTGAATATTTCAATAAATCAGGGTTACCTCTGCACTTAGCAAAGATAAACTCCGTTGTCTTAAAGTTCACTTTGATGCATCTGTTTTTGTATCTTAAGAAGCAGACCCTGTGGAAAATCCTCTTTAAATAACAGAGAAAGACCATTTATCCCCAACCATTCCTTACACAACCAAGAACGCTCACTCCTGACAATTCCAATGTACAAACTTAAATCTAGAGGCAGAAGAACCTTTTCTGTGGCATATCACGTACCTTGGATTTCTCTACCCTTAATGCTTACAGTCTAACCATCCATCCCCAGATCTGAAAACCTACAGCTTCTATACCCTCAATAGACTGGCACCTATATGACTCATTGAGGTGGAGAACCCCTTATAAGTGGCATTATTCACTCAAAACTAAAAATCTTGGGGTGTGGTTTGATTAGAAACAGTTCGAAAATCAAATCAGGAAAGTAGTTGGTAAGTGCTTTGGGACTCTCAAAGTCCTAAGGAAACTCCTTGACCCATTACCTACAATGGGCAGAAAAACGATTGTTCATGCCCTAGTTACATCTCAAATAGATTATGGCAATATTTTATATTTAGGAGCACCTACAGGAAGTCTAATTAAACTCCAACGCATTAAAAATACAGCTGCGCGTCTGGTTCTCAACCTCCCGAGAAGAACTTCTGCCTCTAAGGCCTTGTCAACCCTTCACTGGCTGCCCATGGAGAAGAGGATCATTATAAGGCCATGTGCTATTTACACAGAATTTGGTGGAATACGAGTCCTAGTTACCTTCGGTCTATGATTACTCCCTGTACTCCTACACGGAATCTTAGATCTAGAAGGACTCACCAGGTCAAGGTATCAAGAATTCAAAGAGCCAGGATGGGAGCTCGATCATTTAGTTACCTTGCAGCTAAAAAAATGGAACACTCTGCCTCTGAATCTGAGATCTGAAACCGTGGAATGGACCTTTCGTAAAGAACTAAAAACCTGGCTGTTTGCACCTTAACTCCGGTTTTATTTGTCTGCTATTAGTCTGTTCCTTTTCAGTTTAGGCTTCAGCCCTGTACTTTGTCTTTTCGCCTTGTCAGATGTTCAGATTTTTAGCACAGGGACACACCGTTGGGTGTAACCAGGTGCTTTACGAATGGCAAAAATCAAAATCAAATAATTTTCCCAAATAAAAAGAACAACCAAAGCAAAGTTTATTTAAACCTTAAGAGGCATAGGGCTACCAGTAGAAAAAGCTCTGATGATTTAAGTATGTTGTATTTAGAAGGATCACACAACATGTCAGGAAGGCATTCTGGCATAGCAATACTTCTATATAAAATAGTCTTTTGAAAGTAGACTGATTTTCAATCATCAAATACTGTGTCCTACCTTGTCTGGCTGAGTGAAAAACCGAGCTGGAAGTACTGGATCTTTTGGCGATTCCAAACTATACGTTGTGCTTTTGGCTATGATTATATTCATTGCTACATCACAAACTGTGTAAAGTTTCTGTGAATTGAAGAGCATAAATAATAATACATACATTAAACCATGTGTTTCAAGAAACCAGCATAACATATAACGTAACATGTGTATTTGTAAAGCGAACCTTCACCCGTAGGCATCTTGGCACTGAATAACAGATTTTTATTTATAACCAACTAAATGGTACTAATTTTAATCGACCTCAGATGGATGAAGGGCTGAGTGGACCTGCCGGGATTTGAACCTGTGACCATGAGGTCGAACACACGCCCCTGCAGTGGATGCATTAGTCCACTGAGCCACCAGAGCCAGCAACATATGCTACATGATTCACCTTTCGGAAAAACATACAAATATCTCCTAGAAAACAGGTGCATAGAATCAATAAATGGTCATATTTGCACTTTGTCACTGAAAATAGTAGCCTACAAAAACTTTAATTTTTTGAAGTTTATGATCAGCCCATGAGACACCAACTTGATAACAAGCAATGTTGGATGTACATGAATTTGTTGCTCAATCATGATGCATAATAGTGATGAATTGAAAGTGTTTCTGTAGCAAAACACAGCCACAAACTTCCATCCTAAGATATTCACCAATTCAGTCTGACCTTAAAACAATATATCAAAGTTGAGTATACCTTTCTAATGTAAAAGCTACAGGTTTAAAACACCCTGTATAAGACAGAACAGCAGCAAATGGGAGGGTAGTATTGGTAAAAGGGCAGAGTATAAGAAGAATAAGCACTAAATTAACTACACACACAAACTTTGGATGGGAATGTCTTGCTCCATCCTAACCACAGACAAAAGCTTACCATGCCAAGAAAAGTGAATGCAAGGCAATGTAAAAATATAGATTCAAGAGAGCAAGCATATACCTTGGAAAAGCTAAGAATGCTGCTCTGATTAAATATTCGGGGATTGAGGTTAAGAAAAGCAATGTAGCGTCCATTGTGTGGCTGCCTACCAATTATCCAGATGTTAAAATGCTTATAAAAAAAGTTACAGAACTTTGGTAACTATATCTAGCACCAGACACCTTGTATATACTGCAGGCACCAAACTGGATATGGATACTTTCCATAGTTCTCCTTCGCCTGTAGGTTGTGGCGACTGAATCTCAGCTCCAGAAACTGCGCAGGAAGATGGAGCCATACAGCGTCACCAAGTATTTTTAGCGAACAAGGGAACCCCAACGGTACGACCTGGGGTGGTATACGTATTTTTAAAGAACAGTGGTCAAGATGAGGCCAGAATGGTCCTCGGGTAGCCAGAGCTACTATTTAGTCGAGATAATGCTTTCGTCTGAGCTCTCGTGTTACAAGAGAGGAGGAAGAGAAAAACAGCGTATGGCGGGACACAAGGTTGTAGGGATGACAAGACATTTATTACATCATAAACGCTATATCATCCACACGTATTTTAGGATCTAGTCCTGGTGCTCACACATCGGGTGAAGTTGCGTGAAAAGGTGAAAAAGTGCTGGTGACTTAAAATTACATCACATTGACAACATAAGCAAAACTCAAGTGAATTTTTACAGTTGGAGTTTTGGTTGTAATAGGTCGACGGCGTTTCGATCTCTATAATTTAGAGACCATCATCAGGACGAGTAACCGTGTGAGCAAGTAGAATCTAGACAAAGAAGAAAAACATAGGTCCCATAGACATAGATCAATTCTGAGCAACATGTAAAACCTATTTGTAACAAAACGTGTCGTGATGACTAATAATCGACATCAGGAGCATGTAATATCCATTAACAATTGACTTGGATATGAGTATACTAATTTGTTATAAGTGTACGAAACAAGACATGGACTCCGGTGCCTAAGGGAGTGATATGAACGCACAAGTTACTAACTTGTGTAACGATATATCTGTAAGAGACAGTAGTTAGTGATAGATTCCTTACCTTAGAATATCCCCAGGCGTCAGGCTGGATCCGGGAAAGTTTTGCGTAGCAGTACCCTTGCGCGTCGGTAGGCGGCGTCGTGCGGCTCCGCGTCCGTCGTCGGCGTCGTGATCGCCGGGATGACGTCGCGGGCAGTACTTAGGCGCCGCCCCTGCGCGCTGACGTCAGTTCTGTACACGACTTTCCGCGCCAGGAACGCAGAGCCATGCAAGAAGCTGACACAGGTGTCTGAAAAATACTAGGGCCCTGAAAGGGATGTCCTTAACCCTAGAAATCAGTTCGCAGAACGGGGAGGATGGGTGGGCGGTAGGAATCTATCACTAACTACTGTCTCTTACAGATATATCGTTACACAAGTTAGTAACTTGTGCATCTGAAAGAGACACGTTAGTGATAGATTCCTTACCTTAGAATAGATACCCCAGCAATACCAACCCCGGTGGTGGGTCTGCGAACAAAGATCAGACAAGGAAGTCCTGGAGGACAGAACGGCCAAAGAAGCCGTCCCTCCGGACCTGACTGTCAAGGCAGTAATGCTTTGTAAACGTGTGCAGCGAGGCCCACGTAGCTGCCTGACAGATAACCGGCAGCGGAACACCGCGGCCCAAGGCCGTGGTAGCAGCCGTTGCCCTGGTGGAATGGGCACGCAGCCCAACAGGAGGCTCCTTCTTAGCCAAAGAATAGCAGGTCTTGATGCACAAGGTAACCCAGCGGGAGATGGTCCTGTTGTGCACCGCCCGACCTTTTTGGCGCCCACGTAGCCAACAAAGAGCTGGTCATCCACCCGGAAGTGTGTGGTGCGGTCAATATAGAAAGAGAGCGCACGTTTTGGGTCCAGACGGTGGAGCCTCTCTTCCTCTCTGGAAGGATGCGGAGGCGGAAAGAAGGTGGGCAAAGTGATGGTCTGCCCAATGTGGAAAGCAGTAACCACCTTTGGCAAGAAGGACGGACGCGTCCGAAGAACAACCTTGTCTGGATGAACAGACAGAAAGGGAGGTTTGCAAGATAGAGCCTGGAGCTCACTCACCCGCCGAGCGGAGGTGATGGCCACCAGAAAGGCTGTCTTCAGAGTCAGAAGACGAAGAGGACAGTTATGCAGAGGCTCAAAGGGAGCGCACATTAAAAGGTAAGAACCAAGTTCAAGTCCCACTGAGGCATTACAAACGGAACAGGAGGGAAGAGGTGAGTAATGCCTTTTAAGAACCTGTTAACAACAGGGGACTTGAAAAGGGAGGGCTGATCAGGGAGCCTGAGGAAGGCCGAGATAGCACAAAGATAACCCTTGATGGTACCCAGGGCAGAACCCTGTTGGGCCAGAGAGAGAAGGAACAGAAGGACCTCAGAAAGAGGGGCAGAAAGGGGATCCACAGCCTTTGCTGTGCACCATGCCACAAATTTGTTCCACCTGCAGGCGTATACCACCTTAGTGGAGGGACGCCTGGCTGCCAGAATCACATCACAAACTTCGGGAGGCAAGTCGAAAGGAATCAACTGCCGCCGCTCAATCTCCACGCAAGCAGGTGTAGACTGGACAGGTTCGGGTGGAGGACCGTCCCCTGCTGCTGCGACAGAAGATCCTCCCGAAGAGGCAGACGGATCGGGGGATCTATGCTCATATTGAGTAGCTCGGGATACCAAACTCTTCGAGCCCAGTCCGGAGCCACAAGAATGACTTGGGCCCGGTCGTGCCGAATCTTCTTCAACACTCTGGGTAGAAGTGGTATAGGCGGAAAGGCGTACAACAGACCGCAACTCCACTCGCGACGAAAAGCGTCGCCGAGCGAGTGCCGCCTTGGAAATTCGAACGCGCAGAACTGATGACATTGCGCGTTCTCTTCGGTGGCGAATAGATCTAACCAAGGCTCTCCCCACTGTAGAAAGAGTCCTTGCGCCACTTCCGAGTGAAGACGCCATTCGTGATCCATCATGCACCTGCGGCTGAGTTCGTCCGCCCTGGCGTTCAGAGAACCTGCCAGGTGTTGAACCATCAGGAACATGCCCTGATGTTCCAGCCATGTCCAGAGGCGCAGAGCCTCCTGACAAAGGGTCCAAGACCCCACCCCGCCCTGTTTGTTGCAGTACCACATGGCGGTGGTGTTGTCTGTGAACACCTGCACTACCTTCCCTTTGACAGAGGGAAGGAATGCCTTGAGTGCAAGCCGGATCGCCCGGAGCTCCAGAAGGTTGATATGGAGCCGGGACTCCGCCGGAGACCAGAGGCCTCTGATCTCCGCCTCTCCCATGTGACCGCCCCATCCCAGAAGGGACGCGTCCGTCACAACTGTATGCTCTGGCTGGGGAAGGGAGAGGGATCTGCCCATGACCCATTGCCGGTTCGAGAGCCACCACTGCAACTGTTTTGCAGTCCCCTCCGAGATCTGGACGTGATCGGACAGGTTGCCCTGGTGCTGCGCCCACTGGAACTTCAGGTCCCACTGCAGAGCCCGCATATGCCATCTGGCATGATTGACCAGCAGGATGCAGGAGGCCATGAGGCCCAGCAGCCTCAGGGTCATCCTTACCGAAACCCAGGATAAAGGCCGAAAGATCGGAATCATAGCCTGAATATCCCGGACTCGCCGTTCGGGAGGATAGGCCCGAAACTGCGTCGTGTCCAGAACTGCTCCGATGAAAAGGAGCTGTGGAGAAGGAATCAGATGCGACTTCGGCACATTGATGGAGAACCCCAGCGAGTGCAGGAGTTCGGCCGTAGTCTGGAGGTGGGAGACGACTGCCTGGGACGAGCCCGCCTTCAGCAGCCAGTCGTCGAGGTAGGGGAAGACTGAAACCCCTGCCCGGCGCAGATGAGCTGCGACCACCGCCATCACTTTCGTGAACACCCGAGGGGCACTGGTAAGGCCAAAGGGAGCACGGTGAACTGAAAATGCTCGGGGCCTACCGTGAACCGAAGGTAACGCCGGTGGGCCGGCAGGACGGGGATGTGGAAATACGCGTCCTGCAAGTCCAACGCTACCAACCAGTCTCCTGGGTCGAGGGCAGTCAAGACCTGAGCTAGGGTGAGCATCTTGAACTTCTCCTTCCGGAGGAAGCGATTGACGTTCCGGAGGTCCAAGATAGGACGCATGTCCTCCTTGTCCTTTTGGGCACCAGAAAGTAGTGGGAGTAGCAACCACGCCCTACTTCTGGGGTCGGAACATGCTCGATGGCCCTCTTGGTCAAGAGGGCCGTGACTTCCTTCTGTAGAAGCACCAAGTGATCCCCTGACATGCGGTGGAATTGAGGTGGCATGGCTGGGGGGTGGTCTCGAAGGGGAGGGAGTAGCCCCTTCGGACAATGTCCAAGACCCACCTGTCCGAGGTGATGGTACGCCAGTGGGGAAGGTGATGGCGAACCCTGCCCCCTACTGGCGTGCTGTGCACCTGAAAGGAGGGACTAGGAGGGCTTGGAGGCCGCGGACGGGTTGGAGGTGGTGGCCTGACCCGCACGCTGGTTGCCCGATCCGCCACGGCGGAATCCACGTCCTCGGCCACGCGAAGACGCCTGCTGCGCGGGCCGGTGGCTGGGCTGCTGACGTGAAGGGGTGCCCCTACCGTGGCCACGATAGGGGCGAAAAGCAGAAGTCAGCGGAGGGCGTGTAGCAGAAAGGCCCAGGGACTTGGCAGTAGCCCGTGAGTCCTTAAAGCGCTCCAACGCATGGTCTGCTTTGGACCCAAAAAGACCGACTCCATCAAAGGGCATGTCCATGAGAGTATTCTGGACATCCCCTGAAAAACCAGTGGTTCTCAGCCAGGCGTGGAGTCTGAGCGCCACCGTCGTTGCAATAGACCTGCCCAGCGAGTCGGCGGTGTCAAGGCCACAACGTATTGTGTATTTAGCCGCATCCCTTCCTTCCGCAATGGCGCGGGAAAGCAGTGTCTGGACCTCCTCAGGACACTGGGGCAAAACATCCGCCACCGAATCCCACAGGGAGTGGGTATATCGGCCCAAAAGACAAGCGGTGTTAACGGACCGCAAGCCAGCACTGGAGGAAGAAAAACCCTTCTTCCCAAACTGATCCAGGCGTTTGGATTCCCTATCCGGAGGAGCGGTAGGGAAGGCGGTTTGGGAAGCGGAGGCTTGGACAACCAAGCTCTCAGGAGTGGGGTGGACAGAGAGAAACAGGGGGTCGCCCGGAGCTGGGCGATGGCGTCGTGACACGTTCCGATCCACAGGAGCCCCTGTGTTGGGCTTGGACCAGGCGCCCAAAAGAACGTCAGTGAGGGCGTCGTTAAACGGCAGCACAGTCTCCGCAGAGGAGGCTGCCGGCTGAAGCACCTCTGTCAAGATGTTAGTCTTGACCGTCAAAGTAGGGAGCTGGAGACGTAAGGCCCCAGCAGCCCTACGCAACACCGTACCAAAATTGGCCCCCTCCTCCGTAGCCACGGGAGGAGACAGCATGCCAGTGTCAGGAGAAGTATCCAGACCACTGGCCTCCCTAGACTCTCTGTCCAGTCCTCATCATACTGACAGTTGCGTGTCAGAGGGTCATCAGACCCCTCCCAGTCCTCCTGGTCCTCCTCTGGTTCAAAATAAGGAGGAGGAGGGACATTTGGGACCCAAGGGCCCCTCGGCGCCGGAGCCGGCGTCGAGCGACGTCGCTCCGGGTCCATGTCCGGAGCCGGAAGGAACTGGGGACGACGCCGCCCGGAGCCCAGGGCGGCGTCGAGAACGGCACCGGAGACATCGGCGCCGGCGGAGTTGTCGTGAGGTCGACCGGCGTCGATGGGGGTTGTGGAGCCGGGATCGAGGCCGGGGCCGAAGCCGGAGCCGGGATCGAGGCTGGAGGCTCGGAGCCGCCGGCGACGCCGGAGCAACCCCATCAGGGCCCGCGGGGCCCGAAGGCGCACCGGAGGGGCCTGAAGGCCCGAAGAGGCGGGCCATGGCCGACAGGAACTCCTGTACCTTGGCCGGATCCGCCCCCGAACCCGGGAAGGGCGGGTATGACGGGGCGACTCCACAGGCAAGTCCGGGGCCGCGGGGGCGGGGACGGTGCCGGGAGGGGCCTCAGCCGAGTCGCCGAGACCGGCGGGCGAAGTCCGAGAGCGACGATGCTTCTTGGACTTCTTGTGCTTAGACTTACCGGACGAAGAAGTCGACGACCGGTGTGCACTCCGCGAGCGACCCCTGGACCTCTCACGCGACCGGGGCTTCCGCGGAGCCGAATGCCGGGCCTCGAGGAGCTTTCGAGACCGCTCTCGCAAAGCTTTCGGGTTGAGGGCCTGGCATTGGGGACAAGACTCGGTGTCGTGGCTCGGCCGAGGCAGAAGAGACACTCCCAATGCGGGTCGGTGACGGACATCATCCGCGCACAGGCGCCGCATCGCTTGAAGCCGGGCATCCCTACGACACCTTAAAGTTGGAAAAAACCAGTGAAAAAATCACCAAAAAGTATGGTCAAAAATTGACCAGGGCACTGCTCTTCCCGGATCTGCGCTTGCTGGCGCGGAAAAAGAAGAACTGACGTCAGCGCGCAGGGGCGGCGCCTAAGTACTGCCCGCGACGTCATCCCGGCGATCACGACGCCGACGACGGACGCGGAGCCGCACGACGCCGCCTACCGACGCGCAAGGGTACTGCTACGCAAAACTTTCCGGATCCAGCCTGACGCCTGGGGATATTCTAAGGTAAGGAATCTATCACTAACGTGTCTCTTTCAGATATATATCGTAGCTGGGCACCATGCAACCTAATATAAGGGAGACATGTCATGATCACTAATGATTTACAGGAGGAAGTAATCACTGATTAAAAACAATGCGACTTGGACAAGTACGTAGATGACTGTGGGAGTACAGTATAACAGACAACGCATGAAGTCTCAAGGGCAGTAGCGGGAGAACAATAAACACGTGTTGAACCGACTAGATAGCGTCGGGTGAAGCGCACAGAGAAGGAACAGTGAAGGTACACGTGTTGAACCGACTAGATAGCGTCGGGTGAAGCGCACAGAGAAGGAACAGTGAAGGTACAAGGCACAGTGCTAGCAAGGCGCGGTGAACGCGTGATCGGGAAAGCAACCGAGTGTTTACCTGAAGGGAGGTGAACAGCTACGTTCTGAAATCAGGAAAAAGGAGGAGGTAATTTAGGAACACAAAAATTAAAGCCAAGGTTCCCGAGAGGGAAAAGAAGGGGGTAGTAGCTGGGTTCACTTACCGGGTGAATACTTTAAGGGTTCCGGGCAGTGTGTCCCGTAATTTGGTAGGTAATCTAAGAGAGGGAACGAGGAAAGGGGGTCAGCGAAGGGCTGAGCGCATCGTCATGCTCGGTGAGACAGTGCCGGGAGCGGAAGGACTTACTTGATTAAGGGCAGAATACCGGGTCTCCTCCGGTGAATGCGAGCAGGCGGCGAGGCACTGCAATGAAGGCCTGCTGGATCAGTCTGCGGGGCTAATCTGGAGGGAAGGGGCGTGTACTTAAAGGAGGAGAATTGCGCGTACGTGACGCGTGGCCCGGGTTTGGAACGAGCGTCCTGTAGCGGCGGCCATGTTACGTGAGGGGAGTGAGGCTCAGAGGAGCCTGGGAAAAGTACCAAGACATGGGGACTAGTAACACATATAAACAATTAAACGTGTGTGACCAGTGCACTATATACATGGTGATGGCTACTGATAAAAAATTTGCGAATGGGGAAATTACACATATTTAAAAACAAAAAACAGGTACAGAGCACTGATATGGAGTATCATTGTATTACAATATCTGGTTCCATTCTTCTATGGTATTAAGTCCATGTTCAATAGATCGACATCTGAACATCCAATTACACTCCAATCTGTTAAGAATGGCTTGGGGATCACCACCTCTAGGACTTGGGTGTAAAATGTCAATAACTTGCCAACGTAGATCCTGTTCAGAGTGTCCTTTCTCCATGAAGTGAGGCACCAAAGGTGCAGTGATGGTGTTGCATCGGATTCTGCTCCTGTGTTGGCTGATGCGGGCTTTGATTTTTGCGTGGTTTGGCCAATATACATGAGGTTGCACGGACATTGGATGCAATAGATCACATTAGTCGAGTTACAGTTAGAGAAAAATTCAAGTTTGTGAGTAGTGGTGCCATAAACAAACTCTTTTGTGTTTTTTGTTAGCGGGCATACAACACAATTACCACATTTGTAATGTCCTATAACAGGGGGAAGGCCAAAGCATGAGCGTATGGTGACAGCATTGTTAGATGGTTTATATGCCCTGACAAGATGGTCTTTGATATTCCGACCTCTCTTGAATGAAAACAGGGGAGCCTCTTTAGTGATGTTAATGGATATAAGAAGAGGCCAATGTTTTTTAATGAGTTTGGTTATTTTGTTGCTGGCTGAGCAGAAGGTAGTCACACAGGGGATACGTGTCATCGTTTTTTGCCAGCAGGTTCCAGCAGGGTCTCCCTATGTGTGTACCAAGCCCTTTTCATGGATCTCCTAACTAAACGTCTGGGGTATCCTCTATTCATAAGTTTTTTGCACAGGGTATCGGCCTCCCTCAGATAGTCTTCTTTGTACTTGCAATTTCTGCGAATCCTGAGGAATTGCCCGAACGGCAGGCCATCACGTAAAGCTCTGGGGTGGTTGCTTTTATAGTGGAGGAGCGTGTTACGCTCTGTGGGTTTTCTGTATAAGGTGGTATACAGACCACCTTCAGCTGATCTAACAGTAACGTCGAGATAGCTAATTTGAGCAGAGTCAGAGCAGTGTGTGAACCTAAGGTCGGGTTGGCAGTTATTCAGCCAATTGCAGAAGGAATCAAGTTCCGTGGTAGAGCCTTTCCAAATCATGAATACATCGTCGATGTAACGGTGCCAGCTCCTGATATTGTTGCGAAAGGGATTAACGTGGTTGAGTACATACGTAATTTCCATATCGTCAACAAATAATATGGCAAAATTTGGGGCAAAAACAGCACCCATAGAAGTTCCCTTACACTGTTTGTAGTATTTTTCTTGAAACATAAAATAGTTTTGGGACAGGGCGATCTTTAATAAATCCGTGATGAAATCAGTAGGGACCTTATGGGGTCTGGGTCTGTTCTCTAGATGGTTTTGGATAACTAGAATCACTTTGTCTTGTGGGATATTAGTATAAAGTGATTCAATGTCTAAGGTGACAAGAAGCTCTGTAATGGGATCAAAAGGTTCTTGTTCGATAAGTCTAATGAAGTGTGTGGTGTCCTTCACGTAGGCTACTGTGTCTGGTACCATATCATGAATAAAGAAATCAATGTAACGGCCTAGGGGTTCAAGGATGGAACCACAACCGGATAGAATGGGTCTACCTAGGGGGTTGTTGGAGTTCTTGTGAACTTTGGGCAGTGTATATATAACTGGTGTTCTCGGATTTTTGTTATTGAGGAATAGAAATTCATTGTGGCTAATGAAGCCCATTAACTCAGCCTCTTTCGTAGTGTTATTGTTCTCCCGCTACTGCCCTTGAGACTTCATGCGTTGTCTGTTATACTGTACTCCCACAGTCATCTACGTACTTGTCCAAGTCGCATTGTTTTTAATCAGTGATTACTTCCTCCTGTAAATCATTAGTGATCATGACATGTCTCCCTTATATTAGGTTGCATGGTGCCCAGCTACGATATATGTTCATATCACTCCCTTAGGCTCCGGAGTCCATGTCTTGTTTCGTACACTTATAACAAATTAGTATACTCATATCCAAGTCAATTGTTAATGGATATTACATGCTCCTGATGTCGATTATTAGTCATCACGACACGTTTTGTTACAAATAGGTTTTACATGTTGCTCAGAATTGATCTATGTCTATGGGACCTATGTTTTTCTTCTTTGTCTAGATTCTACTTGCTCACACGGTTACTCGTCCTGATGATGGTCTCTAAATTATAGAGATCGAAACGCTGTCGACCTATTACAACCAAAACTCCAACTGTAAAAATTCACTTGAGTTTTGCTTATGTTGTCAATGTGATGTAATTTTAAGTCACCAGCACTTTTTCACCTTTTCACGCAACTTCACCCGATGTGTGAGCACCAGGACTAGATCCTAAAATACGTGTGGATGATATAGCGTTTATGATGTAATAAATGTCTTGTCATCCCTACAACCTTGTGTCCCGCCATACGCTGTTTTTCTCTTCCTCCTCTCTTGTAACACGAGAGCTCAGACGAAAGCATTATCTCGACTAAATAGTAGCTCTGGCTACCCGAGGACCATTCTGGCCTCATCTTGACCACTGTTCTTTAAAAATACAGCGTCACCAAGGCACCAGTGCAGTGCCTGATCCACCAAGCATTCATGCTGTGATGACTGGGCATACTTGATTTCAGATAGATACTTCCACCTGCAGATTCCTTATCTTTTTATACCCCAGGTGGCAGACTGGATAGGGAAAACGTGATTGGTCCCCAGGGCATGCACTACCCCACTATTGCCAAACAGCATCAGTCCGACGCATCAACATGCGGTCCTCCTTTCCACACTATTATACATGGATCGGCAGGTGCTCTTCATGGTTTTTTATATATTTCATCATCAGCGTTCCTAAAGGAAAAGTTAACTACTCTTGGTAATGATCTTTCAAGTGGATACTTGATCTAGCTCCAGATTCACCACCCTTGGATATCCCAGGCGCTGAATGATTCTAGAAATTTTTACAATAGCTTTCCAGTACTGGTACGTTTCGCTGGCTCCATCTTGACATTGGAAATGGAGTTGTCGTGACGCTGCTGGAGCAATAAAGCAGCAACCTCTGAGATACGATGTCAGTTCTCATCTGTTTTTTTCCCCCCAATGACATCTTTTGAGGCAGGGACGAGAATACCAGCTTTGGATAGGTGCGGTCCAAGAACTAACTTGGAAATATATACCAGGATATATAATTATAATCTTAGACACATAAAATTATATGTATGGAATATGGCCTTGCTTGAGATGGGGAGGCAGGCGAAACGGTGAAGAGTCCACAGACAGGTCGAACATCCACCAGAAGGAAACGGTTACTTGCCCTCTAAGCCTCTGTTTGTAGTGTGAGGTGCAGTAGAATCACATGCTTCGCACACTCTTGCCATCTAGTAATGGGCTTGGACTTTTTCAGGTTGCTTTTCTTCTAAGAAGTGTTTCGAGTCATGAGGTATAGTGTGACTCCTCCCTAAGTTGCCAATGTGCATGTTCAACTGTTTTTCACACAGTGAGTAGTAGTACAGCATGGTGAGTAAACACAATGTGGTGCACGTGTATTGCTAAAGGAAGCAAGTTAATAAAGGAAGAGATCTGTGATCAGAGCTACATGCATTCACGGAGGAGGGTGGGATCGTGAATATACATCACTAAATGTTACAAACAGATGCTTACAAGGTAAAACCTTCTGTTCGTAGCATGAGTTCCTGTAGATATACATGCTCTGCATAGACTATAAAGCAGTACCCCACCCACCCTACAAGCGGATGACTAGCGCATGGATGATGCAGACATCTGAAATAAGATCCATAAGACCGTTTGACCAACCACTGCATGTTCTCTTGCTAGGATATCCACACAATAATGTTTAGTGAATGTGTGTGGGTTGACCAAGTGGCAGCTAGGGGAATATTTCCCACGATGGCCATGGTTTCTGCCTTCCTGTGTGCAGAGTGGGTCCTGGGTACAACAGTCAAAGCTCTTTTAGCATTGTGGTAGAATGTTTGGATGCACTTGACCAGCCACCTATCAATGCCTGCTTTAGATTTGTTGGCCCTCGTGAGGTTTAGCAAAGTCTACAAACAATGGTCTGCCTTACAAAAGAGCTTGGCCCTTCAATGTAGTGCTTGAGAACGTGTTTGACATCTAAGATGTAGAGGGCTCTCTGCTACCCAGTCTGTTTGTGGGCGAAAAGACTGAGAGCTTTATGGTCTGGTTGAGATGAAAAGAGGAGATCACCTCAGGGAGGAACTTAGTGCTAGTTCTGAGTACTACCTTATCTTAATGAATCTGAATGAAGGTTCCTGTAGCGTGAAGGCTTGTAACTCACTAATAAACCTGATAGATGTTATGGCCACAACAAAGGTCCTTTCCAGGAGAGGTACTTGAGAGGGCAAAAGGGAAAGAGGGTGGGAGTGGGAATATATGAGGCACAGGAGTCTAGTAAGTACTATATTAAGATTCCGCACCGGAGCAGGGGGGCCCTGGGGAAAAATAACTATTTTGAGGCCTTGCACAAAGGCTTTAACAATGTGTATGTGGAAGAGGAAGGAATGCTTCCTGTTTTGCATGTGAGTTGCTATGGCTGCTAAGTGGAGCCATATGGTGTCGTAGGCTAGTTCTTACTTTTGCAGATGGAGCCGGTAGCAGATGATATCTTGGACTGTAGTTTTAGGGGCTCCAGGTCTCTGTGGATGCAGTAGTCAACACATCTTTTCCACTTTTTTGCACAGCATGCTCTTGTGGTAGGTTTGAGGGACTCTCTTAAGATGTTTATGCATTCCTGCAGCAGACGGAGTTAGCCAAACTACAGGACTCCAGGTGCCAAGTCACAAGACTGAGCTGTTTGGTGTCTTGGTGCTTGACCTGACCCTGGTCAGAAGGTCCGGCCTGTCAGGGAGGTTCTAATGGGGCTGTTTTATATTGAGGAGTACGGAGTACCAGGGCTGCCTGGCCAAGGTAGTGGCTACGAGGATGAGAGTCTTAGATGTCTGCCACATCTTCCTTACCATGAATTGGAAGGAGTGGGACAAGTGAAAATTATAAGCCAAGTTCCTGGACCTGTTCATCCCTAGAGCGCAGTCCATGGACTGTGGGTGTGGGTACCTGGGGAGAAACTTCGGCATTTTGCATTTTTGGGGTTGGCCAATAAGTCTATTAGTGGAGTTCCCAGCGCCGAAAGTACTGGTGCAGGACTTGTGGGTAGAGTTCCCAGTCATGGACTTGTTGATGCATCCCGCTGAGAACATCTTTATCCACCCCAAGATGGTACTCTGCTATCAGGTGGATGTGGTGGCGAAGTGCCCACCACCAAGGGTCCACACCATAGTCATCCCAGATGCCATTGGTGGACACGAGGTCAGACGGTGCATCAAAAGCGTCAGTGGGATGGAAAAGTTTGCCTTCACCATAGAAAAAGTGTGGGGAAGTCTCTGGTGAATGTGGCGGAGGTGATGTAGGTGGTGGAAGTGGCAGTGGAGGAGGAAAGAATGAGGAAAGGGGATGGTGCTAATGGGTCTTTTTAGCTGGGAAAGCCTCCAAAGCAGGCTCTTCCTCGAAGATTAGTGTCCTCTTCCGAGGCAAACATTTCATAGGTTCGGGTGGAGTCAGCTTTGTTGAGATTTTCCCTGTTTTCGGGTGTATGAACACGTTTTCCAGCCTCCTTTCCAGCTCCCCCACCACTGCGATCAACTGGGTGAAGACTTGTGGTGCCGATGACAGACCAAAGGGAAGGACTGCAAACTAGTAGTGAGTAAAACCCACCAAAACTCACAGATACTTCCAGTGCTACTGAAGGATTGGTTGAGAAAGCAGGCATCCTGCAAGGCAAGAAACATCATTCAGTCTTCTGAATTCAGGGCAGAAGAACCTGACCCAAAGAAAACATCTTAGCATTTCTGTGTGAGAAGAAATTCAACAGTCTGAGGTCTAGGATCAGACAAAGACTGTTGTCCTTCTTGAGGACCAGGAAGTACTGAGAGTAGCACCCATGCCCTTTTTACTCCTCTGGTATCAACTCCACTGATCCCTTTTGCAGCAGTGCTGCCACCTCCTGCTGTAGAATAATCAATGTTCTTGGTATGCTGGGGGTTGCTGTTGGAAGGGTAGGGTAACATCCCTTTTCTGCGATCTGTAACATCCATTGTTATGAAGTAATGGCCCTCCAGGCCTGTAGAAAAAGAGGTTACCCGCCCTCCCAATGGCAATACATGTTCCCTTACAGGCATGCTACTGCAACTTCCCTTGTGGTCAGGAGGAATGAAGCTATTTAGTGAGGCCTTTTTCACTGCCTCTGAACTGGTACATGAGGGGATTGGGCTGCTGTTGCTGGGATGTCGATGAAAAGTGATGCCGTCTGTAAGAATAGCCTCTAGAAAAGGGCCTTGTTCTATTAAAAGTGAGTCCGTAGGAAGCTTGGAAACCTAGTACCTGGGTGCAGCTCGCTCTTCCTTGATTTGTTTTAAAAGGGCATCTGCTTTCTAGCGAGAAAGTCTCTACCTGTCTAAAGCAAGGTCCATTAAATTATTTGGACATCTCCAAATAAGCCCAAGGAACAGATCCAGGGACACCTCCATAGGGATGCTGAAGAGCTCACTCAGTGATGGAATTAGCAGTGCCTAACCCTGCTTTCACTATGTGGCAGGCGGCATCCAGTCCATCATGGACTACCTCAGCAAAGTGGGTTCTGAGTTGGTCAGGTAGGCTTGGGACTATAATGAAAGCCATAACACCTTAGGGTGTGCTCTAGAGGCCAAAACTATATGCCGCATTTAGTGAAAATAATCCCAAATTTCTTGTGGGGAAAAAAAACCTTTCTTGCCTACTCCAAGTAATTTATTTGACTTCCTGTCCTGTCCCCCTGATGCTCCACTAGGGGAAGGAGGAGTTCTAAGGTTTCTGCAGCCCTTTTAGCACCAATATGAAAATAAGCCATTTCTGGTGGATCTGGTCCAGGGCTTGGATCTATATCAGTCTCATGAGAGCTGTGAGGTCGGAGGAGCCTGAAGAAAGGGAGGTCATAAGAAAGTATTCTAACAGTGCCCAGGCCTGATCTGAATCTGGGTGTAACCCAAACGAGTAACAAATCCACTCGCAAAAAAAAAGAAAAGATATCTTCACTGTATTGCTACTCTTCATGAAGCCTTTGTATCTCATTTCTTGATCTCACTTTCTTGGCTGCAAAGCTGGCAGGAGTGATGGCAGTGTCACTTGTGGTGTCAATGACACCAGTACCAGGGTTGAACTCTGTGCTGGTGTCTGTGTCGGAGCTGGAACAGTTGCTGGGAAGGGAGGCAGCATTGAAAGAATGCCTGCCTGTGCTTGTGGAGCGCTCAGCAGGAATGGAACATTCAGTGTCCAAAAGGAGCCGAAAGGGGCCCATAGGGACGCATGTGGCCGTGTGACGCGTCCGTGTACCTTTTGAAATTATTCCAGCATCGCTTGGATCCATTCCAATGCTGGTGAATAGGAGGCATAGATGTCAGCAATGGAGTCGGGGCATCAGCAAAGCCTGTTGTGGCGACAAGTCTACTGGCAGAGATTTAGGCAAAGTCTGGGGCTGTGGAGAAGCCCTAGGAAGAGTCTTACCTTTGTATGTGGACCTACTGGGGTAAGAAGAAAAGTACTGCATTTTCTTGTTGAGATGCATTTATCCCCCCTCGATGATGTTGATGAGGAAGAGAAGAATGAGAAAAATCTTACTCTTGTCCTAGAACGAGATCTAGGTCAAAGACAACTTCTGTGTTTGTACTAGCCACAAACAATTTGGTCTCTTGCGCCTTCATTATCTTATGATTCATTTTAAAGCAACGATTACACATTGACATCTCGTGCCGAGCCACCATAGACAACTGACATGTGAATCTGTAATAGCCATCTGTACATCACATTTTCAAAAGAATAAGTTACTTACCGTTGGTAATACTCTTTTTGGTGAATACTTTAACTAAGTGCAGATTCTTTACATTAGAATATCTCGAGGCACTAGACTGGATGCGGAAACTCAAAAAGCAGTGCTCATGTGCACCCACCGGGATGGATGAAGGTAGCTGCATGTAAGCACCACCTATGCACGCAGCATCTTTTGTAGGCGGTTTCGTCCTCTAGGCATGGAGCCTATTGGCAAACTGGAAAGATTAGTATGCAGATTCCTAAATAGGGAACTTTTTTAGATGGATAAGGAGACAATTCCTAAGAATGGGGAGGGTAGTGAGAAATCGGCAGTTTGAGTATCCACCATTAAGAGTGTTACAGAAGGTAAGTTATTAGTTCTTCTGACGAATACTTCTAAATGCACATTCCTCACTTTGTGAATAGATACCAAATAGTTACCTCCCAAAGTGATGGGTCGATGGAATGACTTAGGTCAACAAATCCTGCAGGACCAAATGAGTAAAATGGCCATCCCGATGGACCTGACTGTCAAGGCAACAGTGCTTCATGCAAGTGTGCACGGATGTCTACTGATGCACACTCCGCATCCCAATGCAGTGGTAGCAGCCTTGGCTCATGTGGAATGAGTCCTCAGACTTCCTGAATGCTGCTTCTTAGCCAATGCGAAGAAGATATTAACACAGAGGACTATCCATCTTGAGATGGCCCGCTCATGCACCGCCTTGCCTTTCGTTGCTCCTGAGAATACAACAAAGAACTGATCGTCAACCCGATGGTCTCCGGTATGATCAGTGTAAAAACTGGCTGCTCTTTTGGGATTCAGCTGATTAAGTCTCTCCTCCTCTTTCAAAGGGTGAGGCGGAGCACATAATGTCGAAAAAGTGATACCTTGCCTGACATGAAAAGGTGTCACTACCTTTGACATGAATGCAGTTTGTATTCTTAAAACCAGTTTGTCCAAAAAAAGGGTGGTATAAGTCAGTTGGACAAAGAAGGCCTGAAATGACAAGCAGATGTCACCACAACCAGAAAGATACTTTTCAAGGTCAAGAGGCGTAAGTCCCATAGTGAAATCACAAAGGGTTTTGGTGAAAACAAATGTTGCAAACCTTCAAGATATCCTATTACAGCAGGTGAATTGAACAAGGACGGCTAATCTGGAAAACGTAAGAAGTCCAAAAGAGCTGATAGTTAACCTAACAGTGCCCACTCCACGTCCTTCCAGGGCCAAAGACAAAACGAACAACAACACGTCCGACAGTTTGATCTATAACCTTTTCTGTCTGGTGGGTGCCACAACAAGCCACAAACTTATCTCAGCACCGAGCATGCACCAATATCAAGTAAGGGTGCCTGGCTATCTAGACGCATCAACCACTTTGGAAAGAAGATCAAAGGAAGTCATCAGCTGCCGCTCAATCTTCACGCATGAAGGTGCAGGCTGCGCAGATTCGGGTGCAAAACCCTGCCCTGTTGTTGCGACAGAAGGTCCTCTCGAAGCAGCAGCCTGATCAGAGAACAGATGCTCATGCTCAGTTGCAGGGGGGGTGGCAGTATGCAGAGATGGCTGGTCAGGTAAACTCAAAAAGGAAGATAGAGCCAACAAATAACCTTTGATAGTGCCCACTGAGAATCCATGCTGGTCCAGAGATGAAACAAACTACAAGACCTCAGACAGTTTGGCCTGTAATAGATTGTATTGCGGGTGCCACAACAAAGTCCATATCTGTCCGAGCTACTGGCAGACAGACTTTGTTGAAGGACATATGGCAGCAACGATGAGCTCCACAACTCCCAAAGGTGGTCGAAAGCAGTCAACTGCCGCCTCTCAGTCTCCATGCATGGAGGTGCACACTGTACAGGCTTGGGTGCAAGACCCTGCCCTGATGCGAAAGAAGATCCACCCGAAGCAGCAGCCTGATTCGAGGACAGGTGCTCATGCCCAAAAGTTCCAGGAGCCACACTCGGTAATTTCTGATCTTTTTCAGAACTCTGAGCAGGAAAAGGAGCGGTGGGAAGGAGCAGGGTCCCATGCTCAACTCAAAACGGAATAAGTCTCCGAGATAGAGGTTTCTCAGGATCTCCAATGCACAAAAGTCTTGACACTGTGCTCTCCTAGCAGGGAAGAGATCGTGCCACGGTTCACCCCATAGTTAGAAGATGCTTGGTGCCACCTCTGAGTGTAGCTGCCAATTGTGATCTGTTAGGCAGCCCGGACTGAGTTCTTCCACCCTGGCATTTAGAAAGATCCCTCCAGGTGGTGCACTATTAAGAAGATGCCCTGATGATCCAGCAAGTTCAAGAGGCTCATGGCCTCTTGGCCCAGGACCTCACTCAGTTTGTTGCAATTCCACATGACGGTGGTGTTGTCCGTGAGGACCTGAACCAGTTTCCCCTTGATACACGGCAGGAAGGCTTTCAATACCCAAACAAATGGCACACAATTACAGCAAGTCGAGGTAGGTCTCCACTGGAGAATAGCAGACTCTTCTGATTTCCACCTTCCAAGAAAACCCTCCCCCCCCCCCCCAGTCCAGCAGCGACGCATCTAAAAGGCGGCGCGAACCACGCACAGGCCTAGCAGCGGGAGGGACTGGCAGAGACAGGAGATCGGCCGGAGCCGGGCGTGGCTCATTGGAAAGAGATGGAGCTGCGATCGTTCCTCTGCCCGGCCCCCGCTGGGACGTGGTCCCTGAGAGCTCCATGCAGAGGCAACGGCCGAACTCCGCAGGAGGGCCTGAAGGAGCGGCGACAGTGAAGAGGTAAGCGGAGGTCCCCTTCCAGGAGACACAATCACGGGGACCCCGCGCTAGCGAGGGGGAGGCTTGGGGGGGGGGGGGGGTAGTCGGGGGTCACAAGAGACACCAGATGGACGGGGGAAGGATCCATTCCCGCCCCACCCCAAAATGGCAGATAATCGTGGCAGAGTTGCACGAAGGTGGGCCAGGCAAGGGCTGTGCCTGACCCTAAAATGGCGCCCGGAGCAAGACTTCGTTGCTCATATCAGGGTCTCCACAACACAAAAGACTAGCAATGGGACTGTTTTTACACTTAGTCCTACGACAGCCTCACTCACACCGAGAGAATTGCTTGGGGCAACAGCTGAGTGCCCTACAACCACGGGCCTACACATTCTATATGCCTGACCTTAAGATGGCTGTCCTGGCCTGTCCCCTGGAAGCATTGCTATCGAGTGCATATCAACCTTACAGTAAGTCTTAGCCTCCCAGTAACTCCGGGATGGGTGCTGACAATTGATCTACGACGATGCCCACCGGACTGAAACCTTGAACATTGTACACTCCACGGAGCCGGATCAACATGACCCATGCCCGATTGAACTTTGATGGAATTTTCGATGGACCTTTGACGATGCCCCCGGGGCGGATACCAAAACTGTTTGTACTTACCTCGGTGCACGAGCAACCTTGGCCGATGCCCGGTGGAGCTGTCATATGCAGCTATAGAGGAGTCTGGCCCTGGTTTCACCCCCTCGGCCGTCACCTACCCAGCCGGTCATCTGACATTGTTCTCCTCGTTTCCCAGTTGTGTTTCCTTCCCTCCCCCTCATTGATTCTTTAATTTAATTGATGTAACTATGTAACCTGTAACTCGCTGATCCTCATGTAAAGCGCTCCGATACCTCCGGGTCTAGCCAGCGCTATATAAAACTTTTCAAATAAATAAATTATCACCACAGTCAGCTCTAGGTGGAGCAGGGAAAGGGGTCCAACTTCAGTTGAGCAGCCACCAGATCTTTTGCAGTCTCCTCCAAAATTCTGATGCAATCTTACATGTTCCCCTATTGCTGTGCCCACTGAGACTTTAGATCCCACTGCAAAGCCTTCATGCACTAACTAGTATGGTTGACTAGCAGGATGCAGGAGACCAGTAGGCCAAGAAACCTCAGAGCCATCCTCACTGAAAACCAGGACAGAGGCTGAAATGTTGGATCAAAGCTTGAATGTCCTGAACTCGTTGATCCAAGAGATAGGCCCAGAAGGGCATCTTATCCAAGATGGCTCCGATAAAAGGGAGCATCTACAAATGAGTCAGGTGTGAGTTTGGCAGGTTGATCTTGAACTTCAGCGAAGTCAAGAGGGTCGCCATCGTTTGGTGGGTGGACTATAAGTGACTGTGGTGAGCCCGTCTTAAATAGACAGTCATCGAGGCAGGGGAAGACTGTTACCCCATTGTCTGAAGATGGGTAGCGACCACCACCACCACCTCTGAACCCTGAGGGGTACGGATGAGGCCAAAAGGGAGCACAGCGGAATGAAAATGCTTGTCAGTGACACTGAACAGCAGGCAGTCTATGGGCCTGCAGGATGGAAACAGCCAACAGGTCCAACGCCACCCCATCCAGTCTCCGGGATCCCGGCCAGAAAGAACCTTGCTGCAGCATTTTGAATTTGTGCTTCTTCTGCAGGAAGAGATTGGGGGGAGGGGGGATCTGTCTAAGGTACCAAATGCGTTGGAGGCCTCCTCACTTCTTCAGCACAAGGAAATATGTAGTACCCAGTTGAAATCTCAGAGGCTGGGACCCTCTCTATGGCTCTTTTCTACAAAAGAGTCTGGACTTTTTGCAGTAGAATGGATAAATGGTCCTCTAAAAGTGGCTCTGATGAAGGTGGAAAATCCAGCAGGACCAAAAGTAATGGTAAGGAATAGCCACGTTGGATTATTTGCAGGACCCACCAGTCGGATAAAATAGTTTACCAGCCATGTGGAAAATACCTGATCCTGCCACTCACAGGGTGTTCGTGTGCTGCTAAGTCCTAACTAAGGCAGCTTAGAGCTTGCTGCCAGATGGGTTGAGGACTGAGAGGTTCACTGTCCCTATAGGCCTGGGCATTACCTGCTGGATCCCTACCCCTACCCCATAAGGACTGGGGTACCTGTTGTTGAGGTGGAGGCCCTTGATGCTGTCTGTAAACAAAACCCCTAGTGATGCCTTGAAAATTGCTGTGCATACTGCCTTGCAGATGTGGAAAGAGTGATGGTGCAGTAGCTCTACTTTCTTTAAATCATTCAAGGGCAGAGGTGGCCTTCTCGCCAAAGAGGCGAGACCCATCGAAAAGTATATCCATGAGTGAAACCTGAATGCCCTCTCACCCTCTCACCCCCCCACCCCCTGTGCCAGCACTGAGCACCACGCTAGTATTTATTGCTCTGACTCAGCATGCCCGATCAGATGACTTACTTGGCTACATACTGATTGTCTGCATCAAATTAGAGTGGAATTTTTCTGAAACTGCCGGTAAGATTTCAGCAACAAGTTACTCCGCTTATCTGGTAGAGACTATCTAGCCGCAGATTTATTACCTTTGAATATTTCTCCTGGTGTCAGACTGGATCCGAAAATTTTCAAGCAGGACCTCTTTGCGCCAGTAGGCCTCATTCGGCTCTGCATCGGCTACGCCGGAAGTGACGTGCTCATGCCAATATAGACACCAACCCAGTGCACTGACATCAGTACCTTTCGTGGCACGGAGCGAAGACAGCATGCTGATGGACCAGTGTGCAGACACTAAGGACCTCCAAGAGTTGCCGTACAGAGAGAATTCCATTCACAGAGCGGGGAGGATGGGATAGTTGGTTAGGAATACGCAGCTAGAGTTTCATCTGATCAAGACTTCTAGCCACAGATTCCCTACCTTAGAATAGATACACAAGCAATACCTCCCGAGAGGTGGGACTACTAACAGATTTAGACCAGAAAGTACTGGAGGACCAAATGGGTATGGTGCCCGTCATGGCGGACCTGACGGTTTAGGCAGTAGTGCTTGGTAAATGTGTGCAGAGATGCCCATGTTGCCACATGACAGAGGTCTCCTCAAGCTAATGCAGTGGCTGCAGCCTTGGCTCTGGTAGAATGAGCACGCAAGTCCTCAAGCGGTACTTCTTGGCCAGTGCGTAGCAGATTTTAATGCAGAGCACAATCCATCTTTGGATGGTCTGCTCCTGCACGGCCTTCTCTTTCTTCGCCCCAATGAACCCAATGAAGAGTTGATCGTCCACCTAGAACTTTTTGGCACGAAAAATGTAGAACGATAATGTTCTTTTTGATTCCAGGCGGAGGAGTCTTTCCTCCTCTTTGGAAGGGTGAGGCGGAGCAAAGAAGATAGGCAGTGTTATGGTCTGGCCGACATGAAAAGGTGTCACCACTTTCAGCAGGAAAAGGCATGTGTTCTCAACACCAGTTTGTCAGGGGAAAAAGTAGTTTAAGGAGGGTGCACAGAGTGCATGCAGTTCACTTAATGTCCTGGCCATTGTAAAAGCCACTAGAAAAGCTATTTTAATGGTCAAAAGGAATAGAGGGCAATTGTGCATAGGCTCAAAGGGTGAGCACACCAGAAGGGTCAAGACAAGGTTCAAGTCCCACTGGGGCATGATGAAGGGTTTTGGAGGCAAAACATTTTTGGAAGCACACCAAGCCATAAACCTTGGTTGAGGGGCACCAGGATGCCAAAATGACCTCACAGACTTCTGTAGGGAGGTCAAAAACTGTCAACTGCTGCCACTCAATTTCCATGAATGAATGCGAAGGGTACGCAGGTTCAGGTGCACAACTCTGCCCTGTTGCTTTGACAGTAGATCCTCCCGGAGGGGCAGCCTGACCGGAGGACCGATGCTCAGGAGTTCGGAATACCATACGCTCCGTGCCCAATCCAGAGCCACAAGAATGACTTGGGCCTGGTCGGTCCTAATCTTCTTGAGAACTCTGGGCAGGAGTGGTATCGACAGAAAGGCTTACAGGAGGCCTCAACTCAACTGGATATCAACAGCGTCTCCGAGCAAGACCCCTTGGAAACTTCAGAGCACAGAAGTGCTGACACTGTGTTCTCTGCAGTGGCAACCAGATCTAACCAATCCCCCAATCGCTAATGGAGACTTCATTCATGATCTGCTAGGCATTGACAGCTGAGTTTGCCTGCTCTGGTGATCAGATAACCCATCAGATGTTGAACCACCAAGAATATGTCCCAACGTTCCAGCCATGTCCAGAGACAGAGGGTCTCTTGACACAGGGTCCATGACCCCCACTCCTCCCTGTTTGTTGCAATACCACATGGTGGTGGTGTCGGTGAACACCTGAACCAGCCTTCCCATGATAGTGGAAGAAGGGCTTTCAATGCCAGACGAATCGCTCTTAACTCCATTAGTTTGATGTGGAGGCGAAACTCTGCCGGAGACCAGAGTCCTCTGATGGCCATCACTCACAGATGACTGCCCGAACTCAGGAGTGACATCTGCCACTGACCCAACCTCAGTTTGTCAGTCACCACTGCAGATCTTTTGCAGGTCCCTCTGACATCTAGACTAGGACAGAGTTTCCCCTGATGCTACACCAACTTGGACTTCAGGTCCCATTGCAGAGCCCGCATATGCTATGGGGAACGTGTTAACAGCCCGATGCAGGAGGCCATGAGGTCCAGTCTCACTGAATTCAAGGATAGAGGCTGAAGGAAAATGCTACTTACCAGTATGCATCGGTTCTTGGCATGTAGAGCTGTCGATTCGTATTTTTGTGCATAGATCGCCATCTGGTGTTGGGCTTGGATGTTTGCACTTTATTTTTGTCTTGGAAGAAGTCTTTGTAGTCACGAGGTAGGTGACTCCTCCTTAGGACGATAGTGCGCATGGGCATCGACTCCATCTCCAGATTGTTTTGCCATGGAGGGTTATGATGGAGTTAGTAAGAAATATAAAAGATGTCCATGTGTAATGTATCTAAGTAAGATAGTACTGGAACAGATAGAGGTATCCGGGGAGGTGGGTGGGCGTATACGAATCTACAGCTCTACATGCCAAGAACAGATGCATACTGGTAAGTAGCATTTTCCGTTCGAGGCATATGAGCTGTAGATCGTATACTTGTGTATAGACTATACCACAGTTACCTCCTTAGCGGTGGCTACCTGTATCTGTTGCAGTGGTTTGAAAAAGTGTTCTTAATGAACAAGTTACTTACCTTTGGTAACGATTTATCTGTAAGAAACATTAGTAGTGATAGATTTCTTACCTTAGAATATCCACAGGCGTCAGACTGGATCCGGAAAGTTTTCGTCAGCAGTACCCCTGCGCGTCGGTAGGTGGCGTCGTGCTTCTCCGCGACCGTCGTTGGCATCGTGGTCGCCGAGATGACGTCGCGGGCGCTACTTAGACGCCGCCCACGCGCGCTGACGTCAGTTCTGTACATGACTTTCCGCGCCAGGAACGCAGAGCCATGCAAGATACTGACCACTGGTGCATTGAAACTAGGGCCCTGAAAGGGATGACCTTAACCCTAGAAATCAGTTTGCAGAGCGGGGAGGATGGGTGGGGCGGTAAGGAATCTATCACTACTAATGTTTCTTACAGATATATCGTTACCGAAGGTAAGTAACTTGTTCATCTGAAAGAAACACATAGTGATAGATTCCTTACCTTAGAATAGATACCCCAGCAATACCAACCCCGGTGGTGGGTCTGCGAACTAAGATCACACCAGAAAGTCACGGAGAACAGAACGGCCAAAGAAGCCGTCTCTCCGGACTTGGCTGTCCAGGCAATAATGCTTGGTAAACGTGTGCAGCGAGGCCCACGTGGCTGCCTGACAGATGTCTTGCAGGGGGACACCGCGTCCCAATGCAGTAGTGGCTGCAGTAGCTGTGATGGAATGAGCACGCAGCCCCACCGGAGGTTCTTTTTTAGCCAAAGAGTAACAGGCTTTGATACATAAGACAACCCAGCGGGCGATAGTTCTCTTGTGTACCGCCCGACCTTTCTTGGTGCCAACGTAGCCAACAAAGAGCTGGTCATCCACCCGGAACTGCTGTGTGCGGTTGAGATAAAAGGAGAGCGCACGTTTTGGGTCCAGACGGTGGAGCCTCTCTTCCTCTCTGGAAGGATGCGGAGGCGGAAAGAAGGTGGGCAAGGTAATAGTCTGCCCAATATGAAAGGCGGTAACCACTTTTGGCAAAAAGGAAGGACGGGGCCTGAGCACCACTTTGTCCGGATGGACTGAAAGGAAAGGAGGCTTACAAGAAAGAGCTTGGAGCTCACTCACCCGCCTAGCGGAGGTGATGGCCACCAGGAATGAAGTCTTCAATGTCAAGAGACGAAGAGGATGGTTGTGAAGAGGCTCAAAGGGAGCGCACATCAAGTATGTAAGAACCAGATTGAAGTCCCACTGAGGCATCACGAAAGGAATAGGAGGAAAAAGGTGTGTAATGCCTTTGAGAAATCTATTTACAACAGGGGACTTGAAAAGAGAGGGCTGATCAGGTAGCCTGAGAAAGGCTGAAATTGCAGAAAGGTAGCCCTTAATAGTGCCCAGAGCAGAGCCCTGCCGGGCCAAAGAGAGAAGGAACTTTAGGACCTCAGAAAGAGGGGCAGAAAGGGGATCCACAGCTTTTGCTGTGCACCATGCCACAAACTTGTTCCACCTGCAGGCGTATACCACTTTAGTAGAGGGACGCCTGGCTGCCAGCATAACATCACAAACTTCAGGAGGCAAGTCGAAAGGAATCAACTGCCGCCGCTCAATCTCCACGCAAAGAGGTGGAGGCTGGACAGGTTCGGGTGGAGGACCGTCCCCTGCTGCTGCGACAGAAGATCCTCCCGAAGAGGCAGTCGGATCGGGGGATCGATGCTCATACTGAGTAGCTCGGGATACCATACTCTTCGAGCCCAGTCCGGGGCCACAAGGATGACTTCTGCCCGGTCGCGCCTGATCTTCTTCAGCACTCTGGGCAGAAGTGGTATAGGCGGAAAGGTGTACAACAGAACGCAACTCCACTCGCAACGAAAAGCGGCGCCGAGCGAGTGCCGCCTTGGAAATTCCAAAGCGCTGAATTGCTGACATTGCGCGTTCTCTTCGGTGGCGAATAGATCTAACCAAGGCTCTCCCCGCTGTTGAAAGAGACCTTGCACCACCTCCGAGTGAAGACGCCATTCGTGATCGAGCATGCACCTGCGGCTGAGTTTGTCTGCCCTGGCGTTCAGAGAACCTGCCAGGTGTTGAACCACCAGGGACATGCCCTGATGTTCCAGCCATGTCCAGAGACGCAGAGCCTCCTGACAGAGGGTCCACGACCCCACCCCGCCTTGTTTGTTGCAGTACCACATGGCGGCGGTGTTGTCTGTGAACACCTGCACTACTCTCCTCTTGACAGAGGGAAGGAATGCCTTCAGTGCAAGTCGGATCGCCCGAAGCTCCAGAATGTTGATATGGAGCCTGGACTCCGCCGGAGACCAGAGGCCTCTGATCTCCGCCTCTCAAATGTGGCCGCCCCATCCCAGGAGGGACGCGTCCGTCACCACTGTGTACTCCGGTTGGGGAAGGGAGAGGGATCTGTCGCTGACCCAATGTTGGTTCGTGAGCCACCACTGCAAGAGTTGTGCAGTGCCCTCCGAGATCTGGACGTAGTCGGACAGGTTTCCCTGATGCTGCGCCCACTGGAACTTCAGGTCCCACTGCAGAGCCCGCATATGCCACCTGGCATGATTGATCAGCAGGATGCAGGAGGCCATGAGGCCCAGCAGCCTCAGGGTCATCCTGACGGAAACCCAGGATAAAGGCTGAAAGATTGGAATCATAGCCCGAATATCCCAGACTCGCTGTTCGGGAGGATAAACCCGAAACTACGCCGTGTCCAGAACCGCTCCGATGAAGAGAAGCTTCTGAGAGGGGTCAGGTGTGACTTCGGCGCGTTGATGGAGAACCCCAGCAAATGCAGGAGGTCGGCCGTAGTCTGGAGGTGGGAGACGACTGTCTGGGGCGAGCCCGCCTTCAACAACCAGTCGTCGAGATAGGGGAAGACTGAAACCCCTGATCTGCGCAGATGAGCTGCGACCACCGCCATCACTTTCGTGAACACCCGAGGGGCGCTGGTAAGGCCAAAAGGGAGCACGGTGAACTGAAAATGCTCGTGGCCTACCGTGAACCGCAGGTAACGCCGGTGGGCCGGCAGGATGGGAATATGAAAGTAAGCATCCTGCAAGTCCAACGCTACCAGCCAGTCTTGTGGGTCTAGAGCAGACAAGACCTGAGCAAGTGTGAGCATCTTGAACTTCTCCTTCCGGAGGAAGAGATTGACGTCACGAAGGTCCAAGATAGGACGCAGGCCCTTGCCCTTCTTTGGAATCAGAAAGTAGTGGCAATAACAACCACGACTTACTTCTGGCATCGGAACGCGCTCTATGGCCCCCTTGGCCAAGAGGGCCGCAACTTCCTGCTGGAGAAGTGCCAAGTGATCCCCCGATACGCGGTGGTACTGAGGTGGCATGGCTGGAGGGGTAGTCTCGAAGGGGAGGGAGTAGCCCCTTCGGACTATCTGTAAAACCCACCTGTCCGACGTGATGGTGCGCCAGTGGGGGAGGTGATGGCGAAGCCTGCCACCCACTGGCGTTTGATGGGCCTGAAAGGTCGGACTAGGAAGGTTTGGAGGCAGTGGTGGCAGGGGTGGAGGTGGACTGACCCTGCCGCTGGCCCCCTGAACCGCCGCGGTGGTACCCTCGTCCGCGCGTGGACTGTTGCGCTGGCCTGTGGCTCTGTTGCTAACGTGGTGGGTTGCCCCTTCCGCGAGCACGAAAGGAGCGAAAGGCAGAAGGCGGAGGAGGGCGCGTGGCCGAAAGGCCCAAGGACTTGGCTGTAGCCCGTGAGTCCTTAAAGCGCTCCAAAGCACTGTCTGCCTTATTGCCAAAGAGGCGAATGCCATCGAAGGGCATGTCCATCAAAGTGTTCTGGACATCCCCCGAAAAGCCAGTTGTCCTCAGCCAGGGGTGGCGGCGGAGCGCCACTGTCGTGGAAATCGCCCTGCCTAGCGAGTCGGCGGTGTCGAGGCCATAACGGATTGTGAACTTGGCTGCATCTCTCCCCTCAGCAACAGCCTGAGAGAGTGCCGTCCGGGCCTCCTCCGGACAGCTAGGCAGCACCTGCGCTACCGTATCCCACAAGGAGTGTGAATAACGGCCCAAGAGGCATGCGGTGTTCACAGCCCGCAGCCCTAGGCTGGCGGAAGAAAAAATCTTCTTCCTGTACTGTTCCAGCCTCTTGGATTCCCTATCCGGGGGTGCGGAAGGGAATGCGCTTGGGGAAGCAGAGGCTTGGACAACCAAGCTCTCAGGGGTGGGGTGTTGGGAGAGGAAAAGGGGGTCGCCCGGGACCGGGCGATGGCGTCGGGCCACGTTCCTGTCCACAGGAGCCCCTGTGCTGGGCCTGGACCAGGAGCCCAGAAGAACGTCAGACAGTGCTTCATTAAAGGGCAGCAGTGGCTCCGCAGAGGAAACTGCTGGCTGAAGCACTTCTGTCAGGAGGTTAGTCCTGACGGCCACAGTAGGTAGCTGCAGGCGGAGTGCCCCAGCAGCCCTACGCAACACCACAGAAAAACTAGCGCCCTCCTCCGTAGCCACGGTAGGAGGAGACATCATGCCAAGGTCTGAAGAGGTGTCCAGACCACTGGCGTCCCCCAGCTCCTCAGCCCGGGTTATACTCACATTGAGCTGTGAGAGGGTCCTCAGACCCCTCCCAGTCCTCCCCTTCCTCCTCCTGCTGTTGAAAAGGAGGAGGATGGATATAGGGAAACAGATTCCCAAACGGCGTCGGTCGACACCGTTCCGGCACAGAATCCACGCCGACGCTGAAACCGGGGTCGACGTCGTCCGGCGCGCCGCACGACGTCCAACGTGGTGCCGGTGGGGTCGGTGGAGGTGTTACGAGGTCAACCAGCGTCGATCGGGATCCACGACGGGATCCATGGGAGTCCTGCGGTGCCGAGGCCGGAGCCGACGGCGACGCCGGAGCCACCGGCGTCAAAGGGCGAGGACTCCCAGTCGGGCCCGCGGGGCCCGAAGGCGCACCGGAGGGGCCCGACGGCCCAAATAGGCGCGCCATAGCGGACAGGAATTCCTGTACCTGGGCCGGATTCGCCGATGAACCCGGGAAGGGCGGGTAGGTCACCGACGACTGCGTAGGCTCTGCCGGAGCCGTGGGGGTGGCACCACCCGCTCCCTCTGCTGCGTCGCGCGACCGGCGAGGGGAAGTCGAAGAACGAGGACGTTTCTTCGACTTCTTTTTGTGCTTCGCCTTACCTGACCCAGAGTGCAAAGACTTCGATTCGGACGACTTCCGATGAGGACGGCTCCGCGACCGGTCCCTCGACCTCCCTCTGGACCGGGACCTCTCACGGCGCAGAGCCGACTGCTGGGCTTCCAGCAACTTTCGGGACCGCTCCCGCAAAGTCTTCGGCGCCATGGCCCGGCAGTCAGGGCACGACTTGGGGTCGTGGTCGCGCCCCAGGCAGAAGAGACACACGCGGTGCAGGTCCGTCACCGACATCATGCGATGACAGTCCTCGCAAGATTTAAGCCCGGGCATCCCTGCTGCACCAGGAGTCGATCGACTCAAAAAGCCGAGACAAAAATCTCCAAAAACTCAGTCAAAAATTGACTGGGGTACCGCTCTCTCCGGATCTGCGCTTGCTGGCGCGGAAAAAGAAAGAACTGACGTCAGCGCGCGTGGGCGGCGTCTAAGTAGCGCCCGCAACGTCATCTCGGCGACCAAGACGCCAACGACGGACGCGGAGCCGCACGACGCCACCTACCGACGCACAGGGGTACTGCTGACGAAAACTTTCCGGATCCAGTCTGACGCCTGGGGATATTCTCAGGTAAGGAATCTATCACTATGTGTTTCTTTCAGATACAGCCTGGCCTACACTAGCTTGTTGTTTTGCTTGCACATCTACACAATAATGTTTTGTGAAAGTGTGTGGCGTAGACCAAGTTGCTGCTTTGCAGATATCATCTAGGGGAATGTTCCCTAAGAATGCCATAGAAGCCCCTAGTTTGCGTGTGGAATGAGCTCTAGGGGGAATGGTTAGTGTGCGTTTGCCTGTAAGATAGCATATTTGGATGCATTTAACAATCCACCTTGCAATACCCGCTTTGGAAATGGGATTGCCCTTATGAGGAGGGGAGAAAGCCACAAAGAGTTGTTTAGTTTTCCTAAAGGATTTTGTCATTTCAATGTAGTAAAGTATTGCTCTTTTAACGTCTAATGTGTGAAGAGCCCGTTCTGCCACTGAGTCTGGTTGTGGGAAAAAAACTGGGAGTTCAACAGACTGGTTAAGATGGAAGGCAGAAACGACTTTAGGTAAAAAATGTGGGTTAGGCCTAAGAACCACTTTGTTATGATGGATTTGTAAAAATGGTTCTTGTATGGTTAATGCCTGGAGTTCACTAACTCTTCTGAGAGATGTGATAGCGATTAGGAAGGCTACTTTCCAAGTGAGGTACTGTAGTTCGCATTTGTGCAGAGGTTCAAAAGGGGGACCCATGAGTCTAGTAAGAACAATATTTAAATTGCATACTGGAGAGGGTGGAGCTCTAGGTGGAATTATTCTTTTAAGTCCTTCTATAAATGCTTTAATAGCGGGTACTCTAAACAAAGACAAGTGTTGTCTGTTTTGGAGATAAGCTGCTATTGCAGCAAGATGTAGTCTTATGGATGTATATGCTAGGTTACATTGTTGTAGGTGTAGGAGATAACTTATGATGTTTTGAATAGAAGCATCTAGTGGGTTGATTTTGTTATTTGTACAGTAAATTACAAATCGTTTCCACTTTGCGGCGTAACATGCTCTGGTGGTAGGACGTCTAGCTTCTTTAATGATGTTCATGCAGTCTGGTGGGAGATTGAGGTAACCGAACTCTAAGACTTCAGGAGCCAGATCGCAAGATTGAGTTGATTGGGATCTGGATGCCTTATTTCTCCATGGTTCTGAGTGAGAAGCTTGGGTGAGAGGCGCATTTTTTGATGAGGAACTACTGATAGTTCCAAGAGGATTGTGAACCATGGTTGTCGAGCCCATGTTGGAGCAACCAGGATCATTGTGAGGGAATACTGCTTGAGCTTCCGAACCACTAACGGAATTAGTGGGAGAGGTGGAAAAGCGTAAGCAAATTAGTCTGACCAGTTCATCCATAGCGCATTGCCTTTGGACAAGGGGTGTGGATACCTGGACGCGAAGCTTGGGCATTTTGTGTTTTGATGTGTGGCGAACAGATCTATTTCTGGCTGGCCCCACATATGAAAGAATGGAAGAAGAACTTGAGGATGAAGTTCCCATTCGTGGATCTGCAGTGTTTGACGACTGAGCAGATCTGCCATCTGATTGTGTACCCCTGGGAGGTGTTCTGCAAGAAGATATATGTTTTGCGGAATGGCCCATCTCCATATGCTTTGAGCTAGGTGTGAAAGCTGTAGAGAGTGTGTCCCCCCTTGTTTCTGTATGTAGTACATTGCTGTCATGTTGTCTGTACGGACTAGGACAGCTTTGCCTACTAGATGGAGTTGAAAGGATTTTAGTGCTAGAAAAATTGCCAGTAGTCCTAGGTAATTTATGTGGTGCTGTTTTTGCCGAGGGGTCCATATACCCTGGATGGTGTAGTTGTGAAGATGAGCTCCCCAGCCGGTGAGCGATGCATCTGCTGTTAGCACTATCTGTGGAACCGGGTCGAGGAACGGCCGCCCTTTGGAAAGGTTTTGTGTGTTCCACCACCGCAGAGAGCGATGTGTGCGGCTGTCCACAAACACCAGATCTGTTCGCTGACCTAGAGCCTGGTTCCACTGGCGTGCCAAACACTCCTGTAAGGGACGATGAGAATGCAAGAGGCCATCATCGCGATCAACTGCATGAACACTCGAGCTGGTAATGAGTGTTGAGGCTGAAATTTGGATATTAGAGCTTGCATACTGCTCATCCTGAGAGGGTTGGGGTATGCTAAAGCTTTTGAAGTGTCTATTGTAGCACCTAGGTATTGTTGTGTGTTGGACGGTTGGAGGTGGGATTTGGTGAGATTCACCGTGAATCCCAAGTTGTGAAGCAGCTGGATTGTCTTGTGTGTGTGTTGTACACAGCTGCTGTGTGACTTGGCTTTTATGAGCCAGTCGGTCAGATAAGGGAACACGTGAATGTGTTGTCTTCGTAAGTGAGCTGCTAATACTGCGAGGCACTTGGTGAAGACTCTGGGTGCTGTAGTCACTCCAAACGGAAGGACTTTGAATTGATAGTGTTGACCGTCCACCACGAACCTGAGATATTTCCTGTGAGCGGGGTGAATGGGAATATGAAAGTAGGCGTCCTTTAGATCTAAAGTGGAGAGAAAGTCGCCTTGTTGAAGCAGTGGGAGCACCTGTTGGAGAGTGACCATGTGGAAGTGGTCTGACTGAATGTAGAGGTTTAACGGTCTGAGGTCCAGATTTGGTCTGAGAGAGCCGTCATTTTTTGGGATTAGAAAGTAGAGGGAGTAAACCCCTGTGCCTTGATGAGGCAAGGGGACTGGTTCTATTGCATGTTTCTGTAATAGAGAGAGAACCTCTTGTTTTAGAAGAGTCAGATGCTCTGAAGACATTGGACGTTGTCTGGGAGGGATATTTGGGGGTGTAGAGGTGAGTTCCAGGCAATAACCATACTGGATAATTTGTCTTACCCACTTGTCTGTTGTGATAGAATTCCAGACAGGTAGGAACTGTGAGAGGCGTCCCCCGACAGGAGTGGGATGATCGGGGGGAAGTGAAGGGAAGTCACTGCTTAGTGGTAGGGGAGGTGCGGGTATTGTTACCGCGACCTCTTCCCTTACCATTGTTGCCTCTGTACCCTCCACGAAAGTATCCTCTGGAGGAATTGTTTTGATTGGGGCTTTTATAGGAAGAAGAGGGATGCTCCGAGACAATAGTTTTGGAGCCAGCCCTGTAAAAGGAGCGACAAAATGAACCTCTAGGGGTTTACAAGGCCCCCATGGCCTTGGCAGTCTCCGTATCCTTTTTTATCTTCTCTAAAGATGTATCTACTGTGGGCCCAAAAAGATGCTCTTGGTCAAAGGGCTGATTAAGAGTAGCGGACTGCACTTCCTTTTTGAATCCGGAGATTCGGAGCCAAGCGTGCCTGCATAACAAAACGCTGGTATTAATAGCACGAGAGGCAGTGTCGGCTGCATCAAGCGCACATTTGATGGACGTATTTGTTATTAATTTTCCCTCTTGTATAAGGTCATTAGCTTTGTCTTTAAATTGGTCAGGAAGATGTTGCATTAGCTTTTCAAGCTCATCATAGTGAGCTCTGTCATATCTGGCCAACAAAGCTTGGGCATTGGCAATCCACCAATGATTTGCAGCTTGTGATGCGATGCGTTTTCCAGATGCATCTATAAGTTTGGATTCCTTATCAGGAGGAGGGGTGTCGCCTGTGCTTTGTGAATTTGCTCTCTTGCGTGCATTAGACACTACAAGAGAATCTAGAGGGACCTGACCCTTAATGTATACTGGGTCATTGGGAGCTGCTTTGTATTTTTTGTCTATTCTGGTGTTAAGAATCCTGGCTCTGACGGGGTCCTTAAAAACTTCTGGTGCATGTTTTAACATGCCTTTTAACATTGGCAGGGTGTGTGTGGACTTTTGTGTGGGTGTAAATGTTTCCAGTAAAAAGTCTTCCTCTAAAGGGTCAGAGTGTAACTGTACCCCGTGGTACTGAGCAGCTCAATTAATGAGTTGCGCAAACCCAATATTGTCATCTGGTGGTGATGACCTAGAGGGATACAGGTCCGGGTCATTGTGTGGGTCGGGATCTGTGTTGTAATCATCCCAAGGATCTGGATTGTGTGGAATGGTATCTGCGTCATCATTATCTGGGTCTCCATTCCCACCCTGATCACTATAGTCATCTTCATCATCCTGTGGTTGAGGTGAAAATGTATGTTGTGGGGAGTGTGCTGGAGAAATTAGTAGATTTGGATTAGCTGGAGAAGTAGAGAGAGTTGGAGTAGTGTTAGTGCCCATCTCTTTTCGCTTCATGGGTATTTCAGGGTCTTCTGAAGTGTCCAATTTTCTCTTTTTAGGAGGCTTGGCGACAACTTTGCCAGTCTCTGGGTGAATGCAGAGAGTCTTTTGTTTCGGATCCGAAAAATCTGTTGGAAGTTGTTGTACGGGTACAATGTCCTTTGTCGGTGCCAAAGATTTAGGGTCAGACTGTTGTTTAGCCCATGTCTCCGAAGCTTTCTGTGGTGTCTTGGACTCTTTAGCTTTTTGTATAGGAGTTTGTGACTCCGAGTGTTTTTTTGGTTCTGAAGTTTTGTTCGGCTCCGAAGACTTTTTCGGCTCCGAAGACTTTTTCGGCTCCGAATGTCTGTCCTTCGTTTGTTTCGATGCCGAGGGCTTCAGCGCCGACGAAGAAGGGCGTGGCACCTCCTTGGTTTTGGACTTCGGTGCCGAAGGTGGTTTTTCGGCACCGGAATGGGGTTGGCTCGATCCCGAGCCGGAAGGCTTTTCTTTTTCTTCCATCGCCGGGCCCGAGGGCGGGGCGTCTGAAGTGTGTTGTCGGTATCGACCTGAGCCCGAGGGCAAAGGTGTTACCGGAGCCTTAGGTTTGGTTTTGGTTGGGAGAGGGGTTGCGGTACTCACGGACTGCTGAGCCGGGGTGACTGCCTGGTCTTCGACGTCAGAGTCGTCGGCTTCGGAGATGGAGATCTCTCCTTCATCCGCTTGTTGTTCCGGCTGGAGATTGGGATCTGCTCCGAAGATGTCCGGAATCGAGCTGCTTCCGCAAGACATTTCGTGACGTCGAGCCCGACGGTCACGAATGGTTTTCTTCGACCTGAAAGATGAACAGACCTCGCAGTTCTTGTCTTCGTGCTCCGGGGAGAGGCAGAGGTTACAAACCTCATGTAAGTCCGTGTGTGGGAACTTAGCACCACACCCGGGGCATTTTTTGAAAGGAGTCCTTTCCATTGACTGCTAGCGTGGTCGGCGCGGATAGGCCCAACGGCCCGCGTCGAAGATCGAGGTCGAGGATTTTATATATTTTGAAGATACGCGTCGAAAAGGAAACGCTATCGAGACAATACCGTCGAGTGGAGAGGGATTGCGCGTCGAAAGGGGTTCGAAAACGACACCGACCTGGAGCGCAGCAAATCACTTCCGAACCCGATGGTGGAAAAAAACAATCTGGAGATGGAGTCGATGCCCATGCGCACTATCGTCCTAAGGAGGAGTCACCTACCTCGTGACTACAAAGACTTCTTCCAAGACAAAAACAAAGTGTAAACATCCGAGCCCAACACCAGATGGCGATCTATGCACAAGTATACCATCTACAGCTCATGTGCCTCGAACACATGGTTATCTTAGATTGAATATCCTGAACTCGCCACTCCAGAGGACAGGCCCTAAACTGCACTGTGGCCAGAATGGCTCAGATGAAAGAGCGTCTGAGAGGGAGTCAGGTGTGACTTCGGCACATCGATAGTGAACCCAAGCGAATGCAGGAGGTCCACCGTAGTCTAAGGGTGGGAGGCGACTGCCTATGGCGAGCCTGCCTTCAACAGCCAGTCATTCAGGTAAGGGAAGACTGGAACCCTGACCTCTACAGATGTGCTGCAACCACTGCGATCACCTTGGGGGAACACAGAGGGGCACTGGTAATGCCAAAAGGGAGCACAAAAGGGAGCACAGAAAATGCTTGCAGCCCACTGTGAATTGGAGGTAAATTGTGTGGGCAGATAGAAAGGGTATGTGGAAATGGGTGTCCTACAAATTCAGCGCTACCATGCAGTCTCCAGAATCCAGGGCAGACAGAACCTGAGCTAACATGAGCATCCTGCTTTTCTCTTTCTTCAGGAAGAAGTCGAGAGGGTGCAGGTCTGAATTAGGGTGGAGGCCTCTGTCCTTTTAAGGCAAAAGAAAATAGTGGGAATAGCAAGTGCAGCATACTTCTGATGCGGGCACCCTCTCAATGACTCTTAGCGACAAGAGCATGTACTTCCGGATAAAGCAGGGAGAGGGCGTCCTCATATCAACTGGTTTGCAGATGGTGGCATGGGTGGCGGGTTTCTAAGAAAGGGATGAAGAAACCCTGCTGAACAATCTGAATTACCCATTTGTTCGAAGTTATGAACTGCCAGCGGGGCAGGTGATGTTGGTTCCTGCCACCCACTGGGTGCCCATGATGAAGAGGGCACATTAAATGTGGTTTTGAGGCTGCTGCTGGAGAGGAGGGGCTGAGTAGACCTCAGGATGTATGTCCCACGAGGCTTGTGGGAGCTGCGTCCACGGCCACAAGAGGACTGGGGAGCCTGTGGGCCTTGGTGGCTGGGAGGGAATGGACATGTCCGGTAGCCCCTACTGTAGCCAGACAAGGGGCGAAAGTTAGAATGGGGCTGACGTGGGGCCATGGAGAGACCCAGCGACAAGGCAGAGGCCCAAGAGGAATGCAGTGTTCACCGAATGCAGTGCAAGGCTGGCCGAAGGGAACGTTCTCTTGCCATAGGTTTCCAGCCTTTGGATTCCATATCCAGTAGTGTGGTAAGGAACGTGCCAGGGTTAACTTTGGAGGAGGAGGCCTAGACAATCAGACTCTCCGGGGTGGGGTACTGAGTCTTCAGGAGTGGGGCAGGGGAGTAATTGTCCTGTGCACAGGAGCTCTTGTGCAGGGCTTTGCCCGTGCCTCGAGAAGGACATCTGTGAAGGTTTGATTAAAAGGGAGGAGAGGTTCTGTAGTGAAGACTCCCTGCTGATGCACCTCTGTCAAGACGTTCGTCTTGACTGCCACTGAGCGCAATGCAAGGTCCAAGACCTAAGTCAGTCTCCCTCCCTCCCCCATGGCAAGGAAGGCCATTCCTCCGTTGCCACACTAGGAGGAGAGACTAGGCTAGTGTCTGTCATCCACCAGCTCCTCATACCAGTTTTCCTCTGGCTCTTCTAAGAGGTTCTGATAATCCTAAGATCCTCCCCAATCATACCCCTCACAGGGCCTCTCAAAAACCGAAGGCCCTGGCTCCAACTCCGAAGGTGCCAGAATCGACATCGGGCAACACCAATCCAGCTCCGTATTGGGTACTATGATGGCGTTGGCGGCGCCGGGAACAATGTCACTGGAAGGTTGCGGTCCTGTAACCAGAGCCAGCACGGATCCAGCATTGGAACCAGGGGGCCTGACTGGTGTTGAGGGCGAACCCGCTGGCGGAAATCCAGTGGGGGCACCCGCTGAACCCATGGGGCCTAAACGGGCTCCAGAGGGTTCGACTGGCCACAAATTAGGTGCATGGCCTCATAAAATTCACGTAGTTGGGCAGAAGTGGCTCCGACTCCGGGAACTTGAGGAAACGCTGAGAGCAGAATAAGAGGTAGGCTCTGCGGCGGACACGTGGGAACGGGACCTAGTGAGGTGACATTCCAGTGCCTCGTTTGATGACTTGGACTGACGTGGCGATGTCGAAGAATACTTCGACTTCCTTGATTTCTTCTGGGACATACCTGACAACTTTAAACACAATGAAAAGCACCTGGAACGTCTTTGCAAACAGGCCCGGGACCTCGGGATGTTCCACACGGCCGGGACCTGGTGCATTCATGGTATCAACCTGGTGCTTCAGGGACTAATTCGATCCGGAGTAGCACAGAACAATAGGGTCAATTTTCTCCCCTGGCGGTGATGAGGTAGGAACTGGCAAGGACTGTGGTGCCAGGCATGGAGTTGGCTCTAAAGCCGGAGCTGATCCCAAAATAAGTTAGGGTGGCACAGTCAGCGCAGAGGAAGGACATGCTGGCAGTAATCTGTCTTGAGAAGGGCACCTTGGCATCCTTCCAACTTCTCAGAGGTAAAATATGAATACACTACAGATTGATCATTAAATATGAATGTGCCAACTGCCACAGGTTTTCAGTTTGTACTAAACAAACTAAATATTTTTATGTCCCAATATACGAATTCACATTTCGTCATTTGGTGTCTTTACTTTTAGCGCAACATCAACCATCATTACTTAAAATGACTCTTATTTCACAAAGGGTTTTGCATCCTAACTGGCAAGGACTGGAATTAGAATGATAAGTACGCCAGGTGGGATGAGATTCAAAGTAAGGCTTCACATCATACCAAAATGAACTACAATTTCAGAAAAAAGATCAAATGTTTTATGAATACTAATCCCAAGCATCGCCATTTGATCAAAAACAAATAAGCAATTGGTGGACAAATCCAGAAACCCGTGTAATCTCCAGTGAGTTAGACAATAAAAAACCTGTTGAGGGCTCACTGGGGAACCGAAGAGATTGCTACTAATCTGAGAAACTGTGAGCTCTTCTACTGTGCACGATTTGAACTTGGCTCTCTAACCTGCCAATTTACTAGTTCATTGTTAATTTCCTGTGCATATCATTCCATATTCATCATATTCACTAGACATTACACCTAATCTGCCCAGCATATTTGATCTAATTCATCCGACTTTAATTCTGTTGTACATTCACTCTATCTTACTATCTTACCTTCAATAAAATCTAGACTTCAGCTATTCCTATACAAACCTTATATGTTTCGCCATCAGTATCTACAACATTTCACTTGGCTCAAATTTACCTACGAGTGCCCTTAAAGCCTTCCAAACAGTCAGAATGATCTCCCCATCTCGACCTCTATATCATTAACAATTGGATCACCAGTACAAGGTAACATAGCACTCCTTAGAATCAAAGCTATCTATGTTGACAAACGAGAAAACTATCACTTACCTTTAACAGTAGTACACAATTTCTAGCTTTGATCCACAAATAGTGCATACAATTTCACCACTAAGTGGGTTGACTCAAAAATATCCTCTAAATTGCGTGTTTCAAACCCGAGGGTGCCTGCCACATGTAAACCCAATAATAAAGGCATGGTTGCTCCTTTAGCTACTAAGGTAACATGAGTTCCCACCATTAACATCACAGGGGAGAGTTGAAACTAGAGTAGAGGCCTCATTTAGAGCTCTGAGAAGACAATAAATAACTCCAATTTCTGGAAAAAAACTATAGATACAGAAAATAATCCACTGGCTCAATTTCTTCTACCATGAGGATATTATGTAGAGAAACTTTAGCAACAATCTACTCTTTAAAACTTAGTATGGGGCTGAGGTGAAAGGTAGTGCCTCTCTCTATCAGGGTAGAAAAAGCTGGTTGGCCTTTGCCTGAAGTTGGTAAGGAAAGGTCAAAAGGTTTTTTGTGAGGAATTACTACCTTCAAATGGGGGAAGGACTACTCCCTGGGCGGTGTAATGTCAAAATGTATTGAAAAAACTGTTCATGTAATCCAGCAATACTACCTAAGTGCAAAACATTTCACGTTAGTAGCACTCAAAACATTAGTCCTGAAGAATATACTTACTTCATTTATTTTAGGGTCATCAGGTGCTTGAGCATCTTTTGTTTGCTTAATATTTTCCACCATTTTTCTAACAAAGGCATGGCTATTGTTTTCATTTTTAGCCATCAAGATTTCCAATATGAACCACAGACACCTGAAAAAGAAATGCACTCCTTGTTTGCAATAGGATAATAATAGATAAATTAATCTCAACCACTTATCATAATACAATCAATTGCCCAAACATTTATTTTCATAATGCAAAGACCTGCATGCATGTGATGCAGCATCTGTGCTCATTGTTCTTAATCATCTATTCGCGCGATTTGATCCATCACAACCAAGATTCTGTGTGGCAAGACAGGACCTGTCCATTCATGGCATTCACCCCTCATGCATGTATGCTTCATTTATCACTTAATTTTAATCAGTAGTAGCGCAAATGTAAGCGAGTCAGATGTGCTCAGTTAGAACAGCGGCTCCTATTATTATGCCCAGCATCCTCTAGTCTCAATCTGTATTAAAAACCTAGTAGATTAATCAGGACAGCATAGACCGAAATGGAGTAAAAACAAGATTATTTTTAGTACCACCTACACAAGTGTAACTGTCTGCCTTAGAATTGGCTATTTAGTAGTCCTTTAAATAGGTCGAAGGTGGGTCAAGATCTAAGGGAAGTACTCATCTTTAAGATCTCTAGAAAGTAAGTAATCCTTACACACCTTGGGAGTGTAGCCAGAAAACACCTGCATTGTATTGTTTTCGGTCTTAAACTTTCTCATCTCCATCTGACGAACTCCTGGCTTCTGATTTGGCTATTTGCCTGAGGTGGTTACGTTTTTGGATAGCCAGAAACTTTAAGTATAGTTCCCGAGGGCCTTGTAGATTATGCAGCGCTGGCTAGGAAGCTTTGCACTGATGTGGTCACATTTCTTAAGACCTTGATGAAGGTGCCAAAGTTTGTACGGTGCTGTTGACTGGTGCTACAGTAGTACCATGAAGGCCAATGAGCAATGTTGTACCCATCAAAGTGTGAAAGGACGAGGCCTTGCACCGTTGCTATGAAATCAGTTTCTAGAAAGAAGGGTTTCACTTTTATTTCCAAGAGGGAGCGGAGTTACCAAGAAGTCTTTGATTTCCTGGTGATGTGTTCTTTGAAAGTCAGAACCTAACAGCTAGAGCTGTCGACCTCGAAGCTGGGGTCCCGGGTTCGAGTCCCGGCAAGAACGCTCATCATCCTGTGAATCTGGACAAATCACCTAAACTCCTCGTGTCTAACAGAAATGAACGTGCCCATCTGTAACGTAACTTGAGCTCATGGAAAGCGCTCCGATACCTTTGGGTCTAGTTCGCGCTATATAAAACAAAAAAATAAATAAAATCCTGTGTTGAAGGCGTCTCCAAGTAATTCTGCATTCATTGACACAACTGACGGGTAAAGCCATCTAAGTTAATGTTGGAAAGCCTAGCTTGAATATTTGGCTGTTAAGAGCTGTTGGCAAACAGAAGGAAGTGTGTCTTGTTGTGTTAAGAATTCAGGAGTATCCAACATCCAGGTCTGGATTGACTCAAGGAAGGTTTTATGTCACTGAAAGTAGTTAGAAGAGGAGATTTTTAGGTACAGTCTAGTGTCGTTCGCATATTGATAGATCTTGAAATTGTCTGTAAGGATCCAATAAGGTACCATGAAGAAATGTCAAGATGAGGTGAAAGAGGATTGATCCTTGGGGAACTCCGCAGGAGACAAAGTGTTTCTAGAATTATACAGTCCTTACCTGTACAAACTATTTCTGGTTGCTGAGGCAGGAGCTGATCCACTGCAGGCCTGTGTCAGAGAGGACCAAGCATGTTTTAGAGGTGAGAATCCGTGCATGATGGTCACTTGCTGTAGAGCGCTCTCTGGGTCCAGAAACAAAGCCCATCCTTGGCAGAGGTGTAATGCCTCCTCCCCCAGAAGGAGCTGGGTCCACGAACGGGAAGCTTCAAAGGCCTGCCGCCCTTGGAAGCTGTCCTTGCCATTTGCTGACCCCAGCAACTGGCTCCCACCGGTTCTGCCTCCCATTGTGGGCAGGAGAATCGGCGGGAAAACCAAAGCTAGGAAGAGAGGTGTGCCTACCTTTGCCAACCCCACCCCTCAGGTGGGGAAGGCAAGGTGAAGTACACATCTCACTCGTCTCCATCTTGATGATGAGGGGACTAAGCCAATTAGGGAGAGGCTCATGCCCCCCCTCCCACTGGAGGGTGGCATAATAGGGGGTGTACCCACCCCAAGGAAGGGACTCATTGGTCCCGACCTGCACACCCCTTTTAACACCCCATAATCTAGTATTTAGGGGTCAACCTGAACCTTGCCGCCTCAGATTCGAGGAAGAAAGAAGGACTGAAGAGCCGTGCTGACACAGGAAGAAGAGGACACCTACTGCTTTCGCCCCAGCCCTACCGGTCCATTTGCCTCCGACACGGGGTAGCAAACTGCCCCCCCAGAGTCCGGAGGACCTGCTCTGTACTCACCTTACAGACTATGTCTCCCATGAGCACCGGGTTTGCTTAACAAAGACCCCAAGACGAGAATTTCGATACCGGCGACTCCGCGATTCTGCACCACTCTGCACATACGCTGGCCTGTCTCTACTGAAAGAGTGCTGATAACTGAATGAATAGAAATTCTACCGTCTAAGGACGAAAAAGAATAGGAATACTGAGATGAATTGAAGAATAGCGGCAGTGATCTGGCGTTTCCTATTGCGATCCAGAAATAGTGTCAGTACACTACAGTGCCCCGAAGAAGCCCTTATAGGGCGAAACGCGTTGGCTGTGCCCACTTGATTGTGAAGAAAATGAAATAAAGAATTTTCTGCTCACACTGAAAACAGTGGATTGAATATCAGTGCAATTTGAACGTCTCTTAAGATTATATTGCCACTCATCTTTCTGTTAAACTTGTATTTTATTTATGGCCATGTGGCAGCTGTTCGTTTGAGATCGGCAGTATATAATTTGTGACTTAGGAGTGACTATACTGGGTGGTGCAGTAAGTTGTATCTTGCTGCCTTGCTTTGTCCTTAATCCCCCAAGAATTCAACTTAACTCTCCAGCTGGTGGTCGCCTTCAGGAAGCCTCCCTGCCCGAGCCTGGAGCATCTTTTCCGAACTGAAGGTCTCCATTGAAAAGCACAGGGTCCCCGAAGTCTCCTTGGTACCCTGCACCCCGCCGCCCCAGTGCTGCTGGTAGTGCAGCTCCTATGATGATTGTTGGCCCCTGTAGCGCTGACGTTAACCCCAGGAGCTTTGCTCCCACACCAGAGTGGCCTGCTCGTAAGCAGTCACTAACAGAAGGCCTCCTTAGCCCCATTGGCTAAAATTGGTCCCCTGCACTCTGCACCCGGCCGCCCCAGTGCCACTGGTGGTGCAACTCGAGGGCCAACCTAGACCTTGGTCGTAACCCCCAAAACTCCAAGTTTTAAGACGTTTACTTACCTGTGAAACCGATAACCATTTTTCTCCCAAAAGAACCAACGTTATGAGATTTTGGGCCTAAAACGTTGTAAGTGTTGAATTGTTGTTTTGTATGGGAAAAACAGTAACTCTAACTCAAGTCAAGAAAAGTCTTGTGTGTGGTATCTAGACATACCACCTCAGTCCTCAAAGTAATCTAAAAGTAACTCAAAAGTATTCTAAAAGTAATTGTTGTGTAATGTAAACTGCTTTTTGAATCAATACCAACCTGTAACTATTGCAAATTCAACCACAACTGCATTTCCTTGTTAAAGCACAAGTTACTAACTTGTGTAACGATATATCTGTAAGAGACAGTAGTTAGTGACAGATTCCTTACCTTAGAATATCCCCAGGCGTCAGGCTGGATCCGGAAAGTTTTGCGTAGCAGTACCCCTGCGCGTCGGTAGGCGGCGTCGTGCGGCTCCGCGTCCGTCGTTGGCGTCGTGATCGCCGAAATGACATCGCGGCCAGTACTTAGACGCCGCCCATGCGCGCTGGCGTCAGTTCTGTACACGACTTTCCGCGCCAGAAACGCAGAGCCATGCAAGAAACTGACACTGGTGTCTGAAAACTAGGGCCCTGAAGGGAAGACCTTAACCCTAGAAATCAGTTCGCAGAACGGGGAGGATGGGTGGGGCGGTAAGGAATCTGTCAGTAACTACTGTCTCTTACAGATATATCGTTACACAAGTTAGTAACTTGTGCATCTGAAAGAGACACGTTAGTGACAGATTCCTTACCTTAGAATAGATACCCCAGCAATACCAACCCCGGTGGTGAGTCTGCGAACAAAGATCAGACGAGGAAGTTTCGGAGAACAGAACGGCCAAAGAAGCCGTCTCTCCGGACTCGACTGTCAAGGCAGTAATGCTTGGTAAACGTGTGCAGCGAGGCCCACGTAGCTGCCTGACAAATGTCCTGCAATGGGACAACACGTCCCAAAGCCGTGGTGGCGGCTGTCGTCGTGGTGGAATGGGCACGTAGCCCAACAGGGGGCTTCTTCTTAGCCAAAGAATAGCAGGCTTTGATACACAAGACGACCCAGCGGGAGATGGTCCGCTTGTGTACCGCCTGACCTTTTTGGCACCCACGTAGCCAACAAAGAGCTGGTCGTCCACCCGGAACTGTTGTGTGCGGTTCAGATAGAAAGAAATCGCACGTTTTGGGTCCAGACGGTGGAGCCTCTCTTCCTCTCTGGAAGGATGCGGAGGCGGAAAGAAGGTGGGCAAAGTGATGGTCTGCCCAATGTGGAAGGCAGTAACCACCTTTGGCAAGAAGGACGGACGCGTCCTAAGAACAACCTTGTCTGGATGAACAGACAGAAAGGGGGGCTTGCAAGAAAGAGCCTGGAGCTCACTCACCCGCCGAGCGGAGGTGATAGCCACCAGAAAGGCTGTCTTCAGAGTGAGAAGACGAAGAGGATAGTTATGGAGAGGCTCAAAGGGAGCGCACATTAAAAAGGTAAGAACCAAGTTCAAGTCCCACTGAGGCATCACAAACGGAACAGGAGGGAAAAGGTGTGTAATGCCTTTAAGAAACCTGTTAACAACAGGGGACTTGAAAAGGGAGGGCTGATCAGGAAGCCTGAGAAAGGCCGAGATTGCACAAAGGTAGCCCTTGATGGTACCCAGGGCAGAACCCTGTTGGGCCAGAGAAAGAAGGAACAGAAGAACCTCAGAAAGAGGGGCAGAAATGGGATTCACAGCCTTTGCTGTGCACCATGCCGCAAACTTGTTCCACCTGCAGGCATATACCACCTTAGTGGAGAGACGCCTGGCTGCCAGAATCACATCACAAACTTCGGGAGGCAGGTCGAAAGGAATCAACTGCCGCCGCTCAATCTCCACGCAAGGAGGTGGAGACTGGGCAGGATGCTCATACTGAGTAGCTCGGGATACCAAACTCTTCGAGCCCAGTCCGGAGCCACAAGAATGACTTGGGCTCGGTCGCGCCGAATCTTCTTCAACACTTTGGGTAGAAGTGGTATAGGCGGAAAAGCGAGAATTAGAAAGGCACCCCCCTAGGAAAATTGACTTAACAGGTCAGGGAGCAGGGGGAAAAGAAACATCAGACAAAGACTACCAAGGTAGTGTTCCCTCAAGACCTCAATTTCTTTAAATAGCGGCTTCTCAAAGCTCAAAACTAGGGCATAACAAACAATCTTCTCCACACAAAATGCTTATTTGTTATTACATCTTTTATTTGATTTTTCTTTCTTGTTTTTAAATTTCTTTCTTTTTAATTTTTCACATTTTATAAAAACATTTTTGGAAAGTATATGTATATATTCTTCAATTACAACACAGTGACTATCATCATTTATCAAAAAATACTGTTCAATAAATACACAATGTTACAAAACTTATAAGATCACCTAAAATGAAATAATTACAATAGAATTCAACAAACCCCCACACACAGACACACCTCTCACAACTCTACAATCATATCTCTTATACTCAATGCATTCAACATATATACACCCCAGAACAACACTGCATGCACAGATGGAAAAACCGGGTGATAAAATCAACCCTCGGTTGCTGTGATGGTAGCTAGGGTGTCACACTCTCTCTGGTCGACGTACGTTTCAATGGTATAGTGATTTCAAAACCATCTTCTTCAGGACCTATTATTAGATACTTTATAACAGGTGAAGGGAGGGGGAATAAAAGTACTGTCATTAATATCCGTATCGTGTTATCTAAAGATACTGATGGTTTCAAATAGGCAATTAGTAGTGCCACTACCAGGTTAGAGCCTAGCTTCTAAGGAACGGTCTATCAAGCATCTTGCATTTCAGTCTCCTACAATGTATTAGAAATCCTGATGTAGGTACACACCACTATCTGTTAGATGGTGCTTAGATAGTTCGACACAGAGGTTTAAATGTCCTCTTAGGAGACCTTTCTATTTATGAGCCTTAGTGTGGCTTAGTTTGCCCTATTTCTGGCCAAGCGGCGTCCGAGTTGTTCTAAGTGCTTGCGGTTTGTAAGAGTATTGGTTTATTTTCAGTATGCACTGCTTCTTATAAGCGGTCCTCGGTGCAATCTCTCGTATGGTACTCGTGCCGAACGTCTGCTTTCGTCAGCCATAAACCAATACTCTTACAAACCGCAAGCACTTAGAACAACTCGGACGCCGCTTGGCCAGAAATAGGGCAAACTAAGCCACACTAAGGCTCATAAATAGAAAGGTCTCCTGAGAGGACATTTAAACCTCTGTGTCGAACTATCTAAGCACCATCTAACAGATAGTGGTGTGTACCTACATCAGGATTTCTAATACATTGTAGGACATTGAAATGCAAGATGCTTGATAGACCGTTCCTTAGAAGCTAGGCTCTAACCTGGTAGTGGCACTACTAATTGCCTATTTGAAACCATCAGTATCTTTAGATAACACGATACGGATATTAATGACAGTACTTTATTCCCCTCCCTTCACCTGTTATAAAGTATCTAATAATAAGTCCTGAAGAAGATGGTTTTGAAATCACTATACCATTGAAACGTACGTCGACCAGAGAGAGTGTGACACCCTAGCTACCAGCACAGCAACCGAGGGTTGATTTTATCACCCGGTTTTCCATCTGTGCATGCAGTGTTCTTCTGGGGTGTATATATGTTGAATGCATTGAGTATAAGAGATATGATTGTAGAGTTGTGAGAGGTGTGTCTGTGTGTGGGGGTTTGTTGAATTCTATTGTAATTATTTCATTTTAGGTGATCTTATAAGTTTTGTAACATTGTGTATTTATTGAACAGTATTTTTGATAAATGATGATAGTCACTGTGTTGTAATTGAAGAATATATACATATACTTTCCAAAAATGTTTTTATAAAATGTGAAAAATTAAAAAGAAATAAATTTAAAAACAAGAAAGAAAAAATCAAATAAAAGATGTAATAACAAATAAGCATTTTGTGTGGAGAAGATTGTTTGTTATGCCCTAGTTTTGAGCTTTGAGAAGCCGCTATTTAAAGAAATTGAGGTCTTGAGGGAACACTACCTTGGTAGTCTTTGTCTGATAGGCGGAAAAGCGTACAACAGACCGCAACTCCACTCGCGACGAAAAGCGTCGCCTAGCGAGTGCCACCTTGGAAATTCCAACGCGCAGAACTGATGACATTGCGCGTTCTCTTCGGTGGCGAATAGATCTAACCAAGGCTCTCCCCACTGTAGAAAGAGTCCTTGCGCCACCTCCGAGTGAAGACGCCATTCGTGATCCATCATGCACCTGCGGCTGAGTTCGTCCGCCCTGGCGTTCAGGGAACCTGCCAGGTGTTGAACCATCAGGAAAATGCCCTGATGTTCCAGCCATGTCCAGAGACGCAGAGCCTCCTGACATAGGGTCCACGACCCCACCCCGCCTTGTTTGTTGCAGTACCACATGGCGGTGGTGTTGTCTGTGAACACCTGCACTACCGTCCCCTTGACAGAGGGAAGGAATGCCTTTAGTGCAAGTCGGATCGCCCGGAGCTCCAGAAGGTTGATATGGAGCCGGGACTCCGCCGGAGACCAGAGGCCTCTGATCTCCGCCTTTCCCTTGTGACCGCCCCATCCCAGAAGGGACGCATCCGTCACAACTGTGTGCTCTGGCTGGGGAAGGGAGAGGGATCTGCCCGTGACCCATTGCCGGTTCGAAAGCCACCACTGCAACTGTCGTGCAGTCCCCTCCGAGATCTGGACGTAATCGGACAGGTTCCCCTGATGCTGCGCCCACTGGAACTCCAGGTCCCACTGCAGAGCCCGCATATGCCATCTGCCATGATCGACTAGCAGGATGCAGGAGGCCATGAGGCCCAGCAGCCTCAGGGTCATCCGTACCGAAACCCAGGATAGAGGCTGAAAGATCGGAATCATAGCCTGAATATCCTGGACTCGCCGTTCGGGAGGATAGGCCCGAAACTGCGTTGTGTCCAGAACTGCTCCGATGAAAAGGAGCTGTGGAGAAGGAATAAGGTGCGACTTCGGCACGTTGATGGAGAACCCCAGCGAGTGCAGGAGTCCGGCCGTAGTCTGGAGGTGGGAGACGACTGCCTGGGACGAGCCCGCCTTCAGCAGCCAGTCGTCGAGGTAGGGGAAGACTGGAACCCCTGCCCGGCGCAGATGAGCTGCGACCACTGCCATCACTTTCGTGAACACTCGAGGGGCGCTGGTAAGGCCAAAGGGAAGCACGGTGAACTGAAAGTGCTCGAGGCCTACCGTGAACCGCAGGTAACACCGGTGGGCCGGCAGGACGGGGATGTGAAAATATGCGTCCTGCAAGTCCAACGCTACCATCCAGTCTCCGGGGTCGAGGGCAGTCAAGACCTGAGCTAGGGTGAGCATCTTGAACTTCTCCTTCCGGAGGAAGCGATTGACGTTCCGGAGGTCCAAGATAGGACGCATGTCCTCCTTGTCCTTTTTGGGCACCAGAAAGTAGTGGGAATAGCAACCACGCCCTACTTCTGGGGTCGGAACGTGCTCGATTGCCCCCTTGGCCAAGAGGACCGCAACTTCCTGACGAAGAAGAACCGAATGGTCCCCCGACATGCGGCGGTGCTGAGGTGGCATGGCTGGGGGGGTAGTCTCGAAGGAGAGGGAGTAGCCCCTTCAGACAATGTCCAAAACCCACCTGTCCGATGTGATGGTGCGCCAGTGGGGAAGGTGATGGCGGACCCTGCCCCCCACTGGCGTGCTGTGGACTGGAAAGGAAGGACTAGGAGGGTTTGGAGGCTGCGGACGGGGCGGAGGTGGTGGCCTGACCCGCACGCTGGTTACCCGACCCGCCTTGGCGGGAGCCACGTCCTCGGCAGCGCGAAGGCGCCTGCTGCGCGGGCAGGTGGCTGGGCAGTGGACGTGACTGGGCGCCCCTTCCGTGGCCACGAAAGGGGCGAAAAGCAGACTGCTGCGGAGGGCGCGGGGCGGAGAGGCCCAAGGACTTGGCCGTAGCCCGCGAGTCCTTAAAGTGCTCCAGCGCGCTGTCTGCCTGATTGCCAAAAAGGCGGATACCATCAAAGGGCATGTCCATAAGGGTGTTTTGGACATCGCCGAAAAACCAGTGGTCCTCAGCCAGGCGTGACGGCGCAGCGCCACTGTCGTAGCAAGCGATCTGCCTAGCGAGTCAGCGGTATCTAGGCCACATCGGATAGTGAACTTCGCCGCGTCTCTCCCGTCCGCAATAGCACGGGAGAGAAGTGCCTGGACCTCCTCAGGACACTTGGGCAGCACCTGCGCCACCGAATCCCACAGAGAGTGGGAGTAACGGCCCAAAAGGCAAGCGGTGTTCACGGACCGCAAGCCAGCACTGGAGGAAAAAAAAATCTTCTTCCCAAATTGTTCCAGTTTTTTGGATTCCCTATCCGGCGGAGCCGTAGGGAAGGCGGTTTGAGAGGTAGAGGCTTGGACAACCAAGCTCTCGGGGGTGGGGTGTTGGGAGAGGAACAGAGGGTCGCCCGGGGCCGGGCGATGGCGTCGGGCTACGTTCCTGTCTACAGGAGCCCCTGTGGTGGGCCTGGACCAGGTGCCCAAAAGAACGTCAGAAAATGCGTCGTTGAACGGCAGCAGTGGCTCCGAAGAGGTAGCCGCCGGCTGAAGCACTTCCGTCAGGAGGTTAGTCCTGACAGCCACTGTAGGGAGCTCGAGTTGCAAGGCCGCGGCCGCCCTACGCCACACCGTTGCATAACTTGCTCCCTCCTTCGTAGCCACGGAAGGAGGAGACAGCATGCCAAGGTCAGGAGAGGTGTCCAGACCACTGGCATCACCTAGTTCCTCAGCCCAGTCCTGATAAGGCTCACATTAAGCTGTGAGAGGGTCTTCCGACCCCTCCCACTCCTCCTCGTCCTCCAAAACAGGTGAAAAGTATGGAGGAGGGACATGAGGGAAGAAAGGTCCCATCGGCGTCGGAATCGGCGTCGAGCGACGCCGATCCGGCTCCGTGTCCGGTTCCGGGGAGAACCTGGGGACTGCGCCACCCGGGGCCTCGGACGGCGCCGTGAACGGTACCGGTGAGGTCGGCGCCGGTGGAGGTGTTATTAGGTCAACGGGCGTCGACCGGGATCCAGGCCTGGATCCGAGGGGGTCCTGCGGCGCAGGGGCCGGAGCCGCCGGTGGTGCCGAAGGAGGACTCCCACTGGGGCCCGCGGTGCCCGAAGGCGCACCGGGGTAACCCTTAGGCCCGAAGATGCGAGCCATGGCCGACAGGAAGTCCTGTATCTCGGCCGGAGTCGACGTCGGACCCGGGACAGGCGGGTAGGCCGGCGTCGGCTGTTCGGGTACCCCCGGAGCCGGTACCATCTGGACCCTCGGCCGGGTCGTGAGACCGGCGAGGGGAGGTCTTAGAGCGACGCTTCTTAGACCTCTTGTGCTTCGCGCCTTACCTGAAGACGAAGACTTCGACCCCGACGAATGACGGCTCCGCGACCGGCCCCTCGACCTCTCCCGGGACCTCGAGCGGCGCGGAGCCAAGTGCCGGGCCTCGAGGAGCTTTCGAGACCGCTCTCGCAAAGCCTTCGGACCGACACTCGGGGCACGACTTGGGGTCGTGGCCGCGCCCCAGGAAGAAGAGACACTCTCGGTGCGGATCCATAATCGACATCATGCGATTACAGATCTCGCATGGCTTGAAGCCGGGCATCCCTACTGACACCTTGGAGTCGAAGCGACTCGAAAACTTGGACAAAAAAGTCTCAAAAAATACTCAGTCAAAAAATGACTGGTGGCACTGCTCAATCCGGATCTGCGAATACTGGCGCGGAAAAAGAAAGAACTGACGCCAGCGCGCATGTGCGGCGTCTAAGTACTGGCCGCGACGTCATCCCGGCGATCACGCCGACGACGACGGACGCGGAGCCGCACGACGCCGCCTACCGACGCGCAGGGGTACTGCTACGCAAAACTTTCCGGATCCAGTCTGACGCCTGGGGATATTCTAAGGTAAGGAATCTGTCACTAATGTGTCTCTTTCAGATTCCTGCATTTGAGAGTATATTTTACTTACCTGTGCTAAGTCCTGTTTGGTTCTAAAAATATAACATAAGTATACCTTTTTTATACTTACCCAATTGGTCTGGATTCAGTCTCTGAGTGTGTGCCTTCAGTCTTGATTGAGTGAATACAATAAAGGCTTAAAACACCCTCTGGATAAGCCCAACTGCTCGCCCACACTACCACAAAAAGAGCTGTTAGTACTTACCTAATTTAGTCTCTGCTATACCTCTGGGGACTGCCTTAACTCTGTACACACTATACCTTACTTTGGTATAGGATATACAGAGCCAGCTTCCTGCACCTGCATAGGAAAGGATGAACAAGTTACTTACCTTCGGTAACGATGTATCTGTAAGAGACAGATGTAGTTATAGATTCCTTACCTTAGAATTACCCCCAGGCGTCAAACTGGATCTGGAGAAATTTTTTCTTAGCAGTATCCCTGCACGTCGGTAGATGGCGTCGGTCGACTCTGCGTTCGTTGTCGTGGTCGCCGGGATGATGTCGCGGTGTGTACTTAGACGCCGCCCCTGCGCTCTGACGTCAGTTCTGACACGACTTTCAACACCAGAAGCGCAGAGCCATGCAAGACACTGACCACTGGTGCACAAAACTAGGGCCCTAGAAGGGAGTCCCTATCCCTAGAAGTCAGTTCGCAGAACAGGGAGGATGGGTGGGGTGGTAAGAAATCTATAACTACATATGTCTCTTACAGATACATCGTTACCGAAGGTAAGTAACTTGTTCATCTGAAAGAGACTGTAGTTATAGATTCCTTACCTGAGAATAGATACCCCAGCAATGCCAACCCCGGAGGTGGGTCTGCGAACTAAGTTCACACCAGGAAGTCCTGGAGAACAGAACGGCCGAAAAAGCTCTCTCTCCGGACTTGGCTGTCCAGGCAGTAATGCTTGGTGAACGTGTGCAAGGGTGCCCAAGTGGCTGCCTGACAGATGTCAAGTTAGGGAACTCCACGCACCAAAGCAGTAGTGGCTGCCGTCGCCCTGGTAGAGTGAGCACGCAGTCCCACTGGAGGTTCCTTTTTAGCCAAAGAATAGCAGATCTTAATGCATAGGACAACCCATCGAGAGATGGTAGGTTTTTGCACTGCCCGATCTTTCTTAGCTCCCACATAACACACGAAGAGTTGATCGTCCACCCAGAAGTCTTTTGTGCGGTCAAGGTAGAAAGACCGTGCACGCTTTGGGTCCAGGCGGTGGAGTCTCTCCTCCTCTTTGGAAGGGTGCGGAGGCGGGAAGAAGGTGGGCAATGTGATGTCTGACCTATGTGGAAGGAAGTAACCACTTTGGGCAGAAAGGAGGGCCTAGTACAGAGGACTACTTTGTCCGGATGGACAGCAAGAAACGGAGGTTTGGAAGATAAAGCCTGAAGCTCACTCACCCTGCGAGCAGAGGTGATGGCAAGCAAGAAAGCAGTCTTCAAAGTAAGGAGACGAAGAGGACAATTATGTAGTGGCTCAAAGGGAGCACACATAAGAAAAGTGAGCACAAGGTTCAAGTCCCACTGGGGCATTACGAAAGGAGAAGGAGGAAAGAGATGAGTAATGCCCTTCAGAAACCTGTTAACAATCAGGGACTTGAAAAGAGAAGGCTGATCAGGAAGGTGAAGAAAGTCCGAAAGATAGCCCTTAAGAGTGCCCATAGCAGAGCCCTGCTGGGCCGAAGGAAGAGGAGAACCTCTGAAAGAGGGGCAGAGAGGGTATCCACAGCCTTTGCTGTGCACCATGCCACAAATTTGTTCCATTTAAAGGCATATACCGTTTTGGTGGAGGGACGCCTGGCTGCCAAGATAACGTTCCAGACTTCAGGAGGAAGGGCGAAAGTTGTCAGCTGTCACCGCTAAAGCTCCACGCAAGGAGGTGGAGGCTGGACAGGTTCGGGTGGAGGACCATCCCCTGTTGCTGCGACAGAAGATCCTCCCCAAGAAGCAGTCTGATTGGAGGATCGATGGCCATGCTCAAGAGCTTGGGGTACCAGACTCTTCGTGCCCAGTCCGGAGCCACAAGAATGACTTGGGCCCGGTCGTGCTTGATCTTCTTCAGCACTCTGGGCAGAAGTGGTACAGGCGGAAAGGCGTAAAGGAGGCCGCAATTCCACTCACGACGAAAGGCGTTGCCGAGCGACTGCCGCCTTGGAAACTCCAACACACAGAACTGCTGACATTGCGCGTTCTCTTCGGTGGCAAATAGATCTAACCACTGCTGAAAGAGACCTTGCACCACCTCCGAGTGAAGACGCCATCATGCACTGGCGGCTGAGTTCGTCCGCCCTGGCGTTCAGGGAACCTGCCAGGTGTTGAACCACCAGGGATATACCATGATGTTCCAGCCAAGTCCAAAGGCGAAGTGCCTCTTTACATAGGGTCCACGACCCCACCCCGCCCTATTTGTTGCAGTACCACATGGCGGTGGTGTTGTCTGTGAACACCTGCACTACTCTTCCTTTGACAGAAAGAAGGAATGCTTTCAGTGCCAGACGAATCGCCTGGAGCTCCATGTGGAGCTCGCACTCCGCCGGAGACAGAGGCCTCTGATCTACGCCTCGCCCATGTGGCTGCCCCATCCCAGGAGTGATGCATCTGTCACCACTGTGAACTCTGGTTGGGAAAGGCAGAGGGATCTGCCGTTGACCCAATCCTGGTTCGTGTGCCACCGCTGCAACTGACTTGCAGTTCCCTCCGAGATCTGGACGACATCGGAAAGATTCCCCTGATGCTGTGCTCACTGGAACTTCAGGTCCCACTGCAGAGCCCGCATATGCCATCTGGCATGATCCACCAGCAGGATGCAGGAGGCTATGAGGCCCAGCAGCCTCAGGGTCATTCTCACTGAAATCCTGGATAGAGGCTAAAACAGCAGTATCATAACCCGAATATCCCTGACTCGCTGTTCGCGAGGATAGACCCGAAACTGCGCTGTGTCCACAACCGCTCCGATGAAAAGGAGCTTCTGGGAGTTAATCATGTGCGTCTTCGGCACGTTGATTGTGAACCCCAGCGAATGCAGGAGGTCCGCCATAGTCTGGAGGTGGAGACGACAGCCTGGGGCGAGCCCGCCTTCAACAGCCAGTAGTCGAGATACGGGAAGACTGGAACCCCTGATCTGCGCAGATGAGCTGCGACCACCGCCATCACTTTTGTGAACACCTGAGGGGTGCTGGTAAGGCCAAAGGGGAGCACGGTAACTGAGAATGCTCGTGGCCTACCGTAGGTAACGCCGGTGGGCCGGGAAGACGGGGATGTGAAAATAAGCGTCCTGCAAGTCCAACGCTACCATCCAGTCTCCAAGGTCAAGGGCAGACAAGACCTGAGCCAAGGTTAGCATTTTGAACTTCCCCTTCCAGAGGAAGCAGTTGACATCCCTGAGGTCTAAGATAGGATGCAGGCCTTTGTCCTTCTAGGGTACCAAGAAGTAGTGGGAGTAGCAACCATGACCTACTTCTGTTACAGGTACGCGTTTGATAGCCCCCTTGGCCAAGAGGGCCGTAAGTTCCTGACGGAGAAGGGCCAAATGATCCTCCGACGTAATGGAATGCTAGTGGCATGGAGGGAGGAGAAGTTTCGAAGGGGAGGGAGCAGCCCCTTCGGACTATCTGCAAAACCCACTTGTACAACGTGATGTTGTGCCAGTGGGGGAGGTGAGAAGGCGGATCCTGCCACCCACTGGCAACTGGTGGCGCTGAAAGGTCGGACTAGGAAGGTTTGGAGGCTGCTGCAGGGGGGGGGGGCATTGGTGGACTGGCCCGCCCTCTGGCCCCCAGAATCACGACGCTGGGTCCCCGGCCGCGCAGAGGCTGGGCAGCTTGCGCGGGCCTATGGCTCTGGGTGAAACGTGGTGGGGCACCCCTTCCGTAGCCACGGAAGGGGCGAAAGGCAGACTGCATGGGATGAGAAGATACTGCGAGGCCCTAGGATCTGGCCGTAGCCCTAGAGTCCTTGAAACGCTCTAGCACGTTGTCCGCCTTTTCACCAAACAGGCGACGGCCATCAAAGGGCATGTCTAAAAGGGTAGATTGGACATCCCCAGAGAAGCCAGAGGTCCTCAGCCAGGCGTAGCGCCTCAGGGCTACTGACGTGGAAACCGCTCTGCCCAGCGAGTCGGCGGTATCCAGCCCACACCAGATGGTGAACTTTGCTGCGTCTCGATCCTCAGTAACAGCTGGGGTAAGCACAGCCAGGGCCTCCTCCGGGCACTGTGGCAGCACTTCCGCAACCGTGTCCCGCACTGTATGTGCGTAACAGCCCAAGAGACATGCAGTGTTCACCGACCGCAGTCCTAAGCTGGCAGAAGAAAACATCTTCTTCCCAAGATGGTCAAGCTTTTTGGATTCCCTATCTTGGGGAGCTGTGGGGAATGCACTTCCCTTGGAGGATGAGGCTTGGACCACCAAGCTCTCGGGGGTAGTGTGTTGGGAGAGGAAAAGTGGGTCGCCCGGGGCTGGGCGGTGGCATTGGGCAATCATCCTGTCCACAGGAGCCCTTGTGCTGTGCTTGGAGCAAGTGCCCAGAAGAATGTCAGTGAGGGCCTCATTGAAAGGCAGAAGAGGCTCCGAAGAGGCGGCTGCCGGCTGAAGCACCTCAGTCAGGAGGATAGTCCTGACTGCCACCGTAGGAAGCTCAAGGCCCAAGGCCTCAGCCGCCCTACGCAACACCACAGCGTAGGAGGCTCCCTCCTCGTACCCACGGTAGGGGGAGAAAGCATACCAAGGTCTGGAGAGGTATCCAGACCACTGGTATCATCCAACTCCTCTCTCCAGTCCGGCTTTTCAAGCTGGTCTACTAGAGGGTCAACAGACCCCTCCCAGTCCTCCTCACCTTCCTCTGGCTGCCAGTCAGGGCGGAATCGCACGTCAGTAAAGAACAGTGGTACAAAATTAACGGTCGACGCCGATACCGGCGCTGGTCCACGTTGGTCCGGTTCCGTGTTCAAGTCGGGAGTTAGGCTGGGGTCGACGCTGGTTGGGGGCACAACCTGCGTCGGGGGCGTCATCACTGGAATTGGTGCCGGGGATGGTACCATGAGGTCGACCGGCATCGATCCGGATCCAGGCCTGGATCCTCGGGGTCCGAAGCCGCCAGCCTCGAAGGCCCAGGGCCCCCCATCGTAGTCCGCGGGGCCCGAAGGCACGCCAGCAGAGTCGGGCTGCCCAAAGATGCCGTGAATCGCTTTGTAGAAAGCTCGAAGCTGGGCAGGGGACACTCCGGCTCCAGGAAAGGGAGGGAAGCGCGGAGTCGTCCCAGAAGCAGGTTCCGAAGGCGGAGCCGGAGAGCGACGACGCTCCAGGTCCCGCATCGCGTCGGCCGGGGAGAAGGCGAAGATGCTTCTTCGCCTTCTTCTTGTGCTTCGACTTACCCGATGAGTGCGAAGACTTCAATGACGAGTGGCGATGGCTCAGCAACCGGTCCCGCGGCCTTGCCCTCGACCGGGACCTCGAACGGCGCGGAGCTGACTGCCAGGCCTCCAGAAGCTTTCGGGACCGCTCCAGCAAAGCCTTCGGGTTCATGGCCAGACAGTCGGAGCACGACTTCGGGTCGTGGTTGCGTTCCAGGCACCAGAGACACACGAGGTGCGGATCCGTGACAGACGTCAACTTGTGACAGGAGTCACAAGGCTTGAAGCCGGTTCGACGATGGGACATCCCTCGTGCACCAGAAGTCGAAAGACTTCGAAAAAAATGTCGACAAAACTCGAAAAAGTTTAGTCAAAAATTGACTAAGGGGCACACTCTCTCTGGATCTGCGCTAGCTGGCGCGAAAAAAAAAAAAGAACTGATGTCAGCGTGCAGGGGTGGCGTCCAAGTACACACCACGACGTCATCCCGGCGACCATGACGCCGAACACGGAGTCTACTGACGCCACCTACCGACGTGCAGGGGTACTGCTAAGAAAAAATTTCTCCGGATCCAGTCTGACGCCTGGGGGTAATTCTAAGGTAAGAAATCTAGAACTACAGTCTCTTTCAGATGTTGATGTTTTAGGAGCTGATGATTTTGGTCAGTGGGGTCAGAGTGTCACTTGTTTTGACATCATGTTGAACAAAGTTTCTGCTCTGAACCACACCCAACCCTCCTGATAGTCTGTCCTTTGCTCTGCCAAAATGCACACAATGAGGGTACTGTCACTGTGTTCTCTTAATGTTAATGGGCTCACTTGCTAAGTGAGCCTGAAGAAAGGTCTGCCTTATTTAGGGTTAAAAAAAAGCTGATAAGCTTAGATACGAGTGGGTAAGAATGATAGTGGCGGCGTTGGGTCCACACTCTTCAATTAAACAGTTAACAATTTGTAGAGCACTACTTATCACCCGTTAAGGTATCCAGGTGCTTGGGGGGCAGGGGGCTGCTGCTGGGAGTGGTCAGTCGAACATCCAGGTTTTTAGGCCTTCTCTGAACTTCTGTAGGGTGGGTGCAGGCCGGAGTGGGAGGCCATTCCAGGTCTTGGCGGCCAGGGAGAAGGTGTGTCTGCCTATGTGGAAGTGGGGCGTGTGGGTGAGGGAGGCGGAGCGTAGTTGCCTGCCAGGTTGATGGAAGTTCAGTCTGTGGTTGAGGTAAGCTGGTCCTTTGTTGTGCAGGGCCTTGTAGGAGTGAGTCAGTAGTATGAACTGGCACCTTTTTTGGATGGGGAGTCAGTGGAGTGATCTGAGGTGGGGAGTGATGCGGGCTCTTCTCTGGAGGTAGAGGGTGAGCATGGCTGCAGCGTTTTGGATGGTTTGCAGTCTACTCAGTAGTTTTGAGGTGATAGCCACTTAGAGGAAGTTTATGTAGTTCAGGCGGCTGGTGATGAGGGCTTGGGTGACAGTGTGTTGCATGTGGATGGGGAGTCATTTGCATATTTTCCGGAGGGTGAGAAATCAGGCTGAGGAGACAGCTTTTATCTGCTTCTTCACAGTGAGCTTGATATCAAACATGATGCCGAGGTTTCTGGCGTGATCTGTGGGAGTGAGCGAGGGGCCCAGTTCCGCTGGCCACCAGGAGTCGTCCCATGGGGAGGTGTTCATCCGAACTCCCAGGAACAGACATTAACCTAGAGGAAATGTGTGGTAGTCATTTTCCTCTGTAAAACATTACCTGTTAAAGTACAGAAACTTAGTGTAATCCGCAGGGACACTACGTGTTTGTTAAACTGACGTGTCAAGGACACACCTATGTGTTTGGCTCTGCAAAACCTCTAAACACTGCTTAGCTTGGCAAAAAAGTCTAACTTCTCAGAGTGTGGACAGAGATTGGTTGTATGAAAATGGTGGTCGGCGGAGACTAACTGCTCAACTGACCAAATTTTGGATCGTTCTGGTCATCCGGATCCCCACAGCAATAATGACAAGGGAATCCTACGAGATTTAATGGTAGATCAGTCTTCTCATTGATACATTGAAGCTCGCCTATCCTGTGAACACAGAATATATTTTGTGTTCAGGCTTCCATGGAATGGAGACCAGAACTGGTTACTTTTTAACAACAGCCACAAATGTCCCCAAAAATCACAAAATATGTGATAGGAACCCAATTTATTTCAGACCATGCCAAGATCATCTTGGAACCAGATTTACCAATACAGTTCCCAAGAGACCAGACTTGGAGGATGGATACTATAAGCACAAGTTACTTACCTTCGGTAACGATATATCTGTAAGAAACATTAGCTAGTTATAGATTCCTTACCTTAGAATTACCCCCAGGCGTCAGACTGGATCCGGAAAGTTTTTTCGTCAGCAGTATCTCTGTGCGTCGGAAGGTGGCGTCGGTCGGCTCCGCGTCAGTCGTCGGCGTCGTGGTCGCCGGGATGACGTCGCGGCAGCTACTTAGACGCCGCCCTCGCGCGCTGACGTCAGTTCTGTACACGACTTTCCGCGCCAGAAACGCAGAGCCATGGAAGACACTGACCACTGGTGCACAAAACTAGGGCCCTGGAAGGATGTCCTTAACCCTAGAAATCAGTTCGCAGAACGGGGAGGATGGGTGGGGCAGTAAGGAATCTATAACTAACTAATGTTTCTTACAGATATATCGTTACCGAAGGTAAGTAACTTGTGCATCTGAAAGAAACACGTTAGTTATAGATTCCTTACCTTAGAATAGATACCCCAGCAATACCAACCCCGGTGGTGGGTCTGCGAACCAAGATCACACCAGAAAGTCCTGGAGAACAGAACGGCCAAAGAAGCCATCTCTCCGGACTTGGCTGTCCAGGCAGTATTGTTTGGTGAACGTGTGCAGCGATGCCCACGTGGCCGCCTGACAGATGTCATTCAGAGGAACTCCTCTTCCCAAGGCAGTAGTGGCTGCCGTCGCCCTGGTGGAGTGAGCGCGTAGCCCGACTGGAGGCTCCTTTTTAGCCAGAGAGTATAAAGCCTTAATACACAACACGACCCATCGAGAAATGGTGTGTTTGTTTACGGCCCGACCCTTCTTTGCGCCCACGTAGCCAACAAAAAGATGATCATCCACCCGGAACTGTTTCGTGCAATCCAGATAAAAGGAGAGCGCACGTTTTGGGTCTAGACGGTGGAGCCTCTCTTCCTCCTTCGAAGGATGCAGAGGCGGAAAGAAGGTGGACCAAGTAATGGTCTGCCCGATGTGGAAGGCAGTGACCACCTTAGGATGGAAGGATGGACGGGCTCGGAGAACCACCTTGTCCGGATGAACAGATAGGAAAGGAGGTTTTGAAGAAAGAGCCTGGAGCTCACTCACCCTTCTAGCAGAAGTGATGGCTACCAGGAAAGCAGTTTAAGAGTCAAGAGACGTAAGGGACAGTTATGAAGCAGCTCAAAGGGAGCGCATATTAAATAAGTTGGCACAAGATTCAAATCCCAATGAGGCATTACGAAGGGGATTGGAGGAAAAAGATGTGTTAAGCCTTTTAAGAAACGGTTAACTACCCGGGACTTGAAAAGAGAAGGCTGATCTGGCAGCCGAAGGAAGGCAGAGATGGCCGAAAGATAGCCCTTGATAGTGCCCAGAGCAGAGCCTTGCTGGGCTAAAGAGAGAAGGAACAAGAGGACTTCAGAAAGAGGGGCAGAAAGGGGATCCACAGCCTTTGCTGTGCACCATGCCACAAATTTGTTCCACCGGCAGGCGTATACCGTCTTAGTGGAGGGACGCCTGGCTGCCAAGATTACGTCACAGACTTCGGGAGGCAAGTCGAAAGACGTCAACTGCCGCCGCCCAATCTCCACGCAAGGAGGTGGAGACTGGACAGGTTCGGGTGGAGGACCATCCCCTGCTGCTGCGACAGAAGATCCTCCTGAAGAGGCAGTCTGGTCGGAGGATCGATGGCCATGTTGAGCAGCATGGGATACCAGACTCTTCGTGCCCAATCCGGAGCCACAAGAATGACTTGGGCCCGGTCGCGCCTGATCTTCCTCAGCACTCTGGGCAGAAGTGGTATAGGCGGAAAGGCGTACAACAGACCGCAACTCCACTCGCGACGAAAAGCGTCGCCTAGCGAGTGCCGCCTTGGAAATTCCAACGCGCAGAATTGCTGACATTGCGCGTTCTCTTCGGTGGCGAATAGATCTAACAAAGGCTCTCCCCACTGTCGAAAGAGACCTTGCACCACCTCTGAGTGAAGACGCCATTCGTAATCCATCATGCACCTTCGGCTGAGTTCGTCCGCCCTGGCGTTCAGAGAACCTGCCAGGTGTTGAACCACCAGGGAAATGCCCTGATGTTCCAGCCATGTCCAGAGGCGGAGGGCCTCCTGACATAGGGTCCACGACCCCACCCCCCCCTTGTTTGTTGCAGTACCACATGGCGGTGGTGTTGTCCATGAACACCTGCACTACTCTTCCCCGGACAGAGGGAAGGAATGCCTACAGTGCAAGACGAATCGACCGGAGTTCCAGAAGGTTGATGTGAAGCCCGGACTCCGCCGGAGACCAGAGGCCTCTGATCTCCGCCTCTCCCATGTGGTTGCCCCATCCCAGAAGGGATGCGTCCGTCACCACAGTGTGGTCTGGTTGGGGGAAGGGAGAGGGATCTGCCATTGACCCAATCCTGGTTCGTGAGCCACCACTGCAGTTGTTGTGCAGTGCCCTCCGAGATCTGGACGCAATCGGACAGATTACCCTGATGCTGCGCCCACTGGAACTTCAGGTCCCGCTGCAGAGCCCGCATCTGCCACCGGGCATGATCTACCAGCAGGATGCAGGAGGCCATGAGGCCCAGCAGCCTCAGAGTCATTCTGACCAAAACCCGGGATAGAGGCTGAAAGATCGGAATCATAGCCCGAATATCCCGGACTCGCTGTTCAGGAGGATAGACCCGAAACCGCGTCATGTCCAGAAACGCTCCGATGAAGAGGAGCTTCTGAGAGGGAATCGGGTGCGACTTCGGCACATTGATGGAGAACCCCAGCGAATGCAGGAGGTCAGCCGTAGTCTGGAGGTGGGAGACGACTGCCTGGGGCGAGCCCGCCTTCAACAGCCAGTCGTCGAGATAGGGGAAGACTGAAACCCCTGATCTGCGCAGATGAGCTGCGACCACCGCCATCACTTTCGTGAACACCCGAGGGGCGCTGGTAAGGCCAAAGGGGAGCATGGTAAACTGAAAGTGCTCGTTGCCTACCGTGAACCATAGGTAACTCTGGTGGGCCGGCAGGACGGGAATGTGAAAATAAGCGCCCTGCAAGTCCAACGCTACCATCCAGTCTTCCGGGTCGAGAGCAGACAAGACCTGAGCAAGCGTCAACATCTTGAACTTCTCCTTCCGGAGGAAGCGATTGACGTCCCTGAGGTCCAAGATAGGACGCAGGCCCTTGTCCTTCTTGAAGACCAGAAAGTAGTGGGAGTAACAACCATGACCTACTTCTGGGACAGGAACGCGCTCGATGGCTCCCTTGGCCAAGAGAGTCGTAACTTCCTGCTGGAGAAGGGCCAGGTGATCCTCCGACATGCGGTGGTATCTCCGTGGCATGGATGGAGGGGTAGTCTCGAAGGGGAGGGAGTAGCCCCTTCGGACTATCTGCAAAACCCACCTGTCTGACGTGATGGTGCACCAGTGGGGGAGGTGATGGCGAATCCTTCCGCCCACTGGCGTTTGATGGGCCTGAAAGGTCAGACTAGGAGGGTTTGGAGGCTGCTGCAGAGGGGGGGGGGCCAGTCCACCAACCCCCCGCGCTGGACCCCTGAACCACAGCGTTGGTTCCCACGTCCCCGGCCGCGCGAAGATTGGGTAACTGGCTGCGGCCTGTGTGGGATGTAGCGGGGCACCCCTTCCGTAGCCACGAAAGGGGCGAAAAGCAGAGTGCGCCGCACGGGTGGAGAGGCCCAAGGACTTGGCTGTAGCCCGTGAGTACTTGAAGCGCTCTAGGGCGTTGTCTGCTTTGTCGCCAAAAAGGCGACGGCCATCAAAGGGCATTTCCATCAAGGTGTTCTGGACATCCCCTGAAAAGCCAGTCGACCTCATCCAGGCGTAGCCACGAAGTGCTACTGACGTTGAAATGGTCCTGCCCTGAGAGTCGGCGGTGTCCAGCCCACAACGTATGGCAAACTTCGCTGCATCCCTCCCGGCGGCAACAGCCTGGGAGAGCACTGCCTGGGCCTCCTCCGGACACTGAGGCAGCACCTGTGCCACCGTATCCCACACCGAGTGGGAATAACGGCCCAAGAGATATGCAGTGTTTACGGACCGCAGTCCTAAGCTGATGGAAGAGAAAATTTTCTTGTAAAGGTGGTCCAGCTTCTTGGATTCCCTCTCTGGTGGAGCGGTAGGGAAGGCGCTTTTGGAAGTGGAGGATTGGACGGCCAAGCTCTCCGGGGTGGGGTGTTGGGAGAGCAAAGTGGGGTCGCCCGGAGCCGGCGTTGGGCAATCATCCTGTCCACGGGAGCCCCCCGTGTTGGGCCTGGACCACGTTCCCGAAAAGGACGTGTGAGGGCCTCATTAAACGGCAGCAGGGGCTCCGAAGAGCTCGCAGCCGGTTGAAGCACCTCAGTCAGGAGGTTAGTCCTGACCGCCACCGTAGGAAGCTCGAGGTTGAGAGCCTCGGCCGCCCTACGCAACCCCACTGCGTATGACGCTCCCTCCTCCGTAGCCATGGTAGGAGGAGACAACATGCCAAGGTCAGGGGAGGTGTCCAAACCACTGGCATCCCCCAGTTCCTCTCTCCAGTCCTGTTCACTGTCCAACTATTCAGTTAAAGGGTCACCTGACCCCTCCCAGTCCTCCTCATCATCCTCTGGGTGCCATTGTGGTTGAAAAGGGACCCCAGGAGTGAACAGGGGCATAAAAACCCCACCCGGCGCCGGATCCGGCGTCGGATGACACCGGTCCGGCTCCATGTCCACGTCGGGATGGAGGCCGGGGTCGACGTCGGCAGGGGGGCCGACCGGCGTCGAGTGCGGTAGTGGTGCCGTCGGAAGCAGAGCCGGTGGAGGCGTAACGCGGTCAACCGGCAACGATCCGGATCCAGGCCTGGATCCAAGGGGGCCCTGCAGCGCCAGAGCCGCCGGCAGCGGAGACCTAGGCCCCCCAACTGAGTCCGCGGGGCCTGAAGGCACGCCGGCGGGGTCAATCCGCCCAAAGATGGCATGCATTGCCTCGTAGAACGTACTAAGCTGGGCGGGAGTCGCTCCGGGTCCCGGAAAGGGAGGGGAAACTCTGAGTCGACCCTTCGGGCTCCGCGCGCGGACCCTCGGGAGGGGCACCACCCGCATGCCTCATCGGATTGGCCGACCGACTAGGAGAAGTCGAAGAGCGACGATGCTTCTTCGACTTCATCTTATGCTTCGACTTACCCGACCCGAGTGCGAAGACTTCGATGATTTCGAACCGGAATGGTGGTGGCTCCGCGACCGGTCCCTCGACCTCCCTCTCGACCGGGACCTCGAACGGCGCGGAGCCGACTGTCGGTGTTCAAGCAGCTTTCGGGACCGCTCCCGCAAAGCCTTCGGCGCCATCGACCGGCAATCGGAGCACGACTTGGGGTCGTGGTCACGCTCCAGGCAAAAAAGACACATGCGGTGCGGATCCGTTACTGACATCATGCGATGACAGGAACCGCAGGCCTTGAAACCGGGCATTCATCGTGCACCTTTTCGGAGTCGAAGACTCGAAAAAAGAAGTCGACAAAAGTCGAGAAAAAGTTAGTCAAAAAATGACTGATGTACCTCTCTTCCCAGATCTGCGCTGGCTGGCGCAGAAAAAGAAAGAACTGACGTCAGCGCGCGAGGGAGGCGTCTAAGTAGCTGCCGTGACGTCATCCCGGCGACCACGACGCCGACGACGGAAGCGGAGCCGACCGACGGTACCTTCCGACGCGCAGAGGTACTGCTGACGAAAAAACATTCCGGATCCAGTCTGACGCCTGGGGGTAATTCTAAAGTAAGGAATCTATAACCAACGTGTTTCTTTCAGATAATACCCACTTCCTGAGGAAGAGAAGAAGCTGCTCAGGAACTTTCATGATTGCCTGTACTTGAATAAGAACTCTGACTTCTTCCCAAGTACTGTGGGCTGCTGTGAAATCCTATAAAGAGAGAAATGATCAGGGACTTAGCCTTTGCATGCAAGACAGCACTGGCGCAAAGACTAAAACTGGAATCTGAAATCAACTAGCTCACCAGGGCATATCATACAAAGTCAATGGATGCTATTCAAAATCCCTTAAAACAAAGAAATACAAGTTAAATACAATTCTCACAATGCAAGCTGAATAAGCTCTTTAGCATAATAAGGGTTGTCACCATGAGTATGGTGAAAAAGGCAATAGGATTCTGGCTTTCCAACTGAAACGATGAGCAGCAAGATCAAATATACTGGCAATTTATGATAAACCTAATGTACTACTTTGTAGCCCCCAGAGATTTTACAAAATAATTTGCCTATTTTTATGCAACACTGTATACATCGAAGGCCCTGGAAATAAGTGGCATATTCTGCCACCAACAGGGTTGCTGTGTGCCAAATAGGCTTGGGAGGTGTGAGAGCAGGTGGAGGGGTGGAATGAGCTACGCACTGCTCCTGCTGTCTGCGTGACCTATGTAGTCCTTGGCCGCGAAAGGAGTGAGGAGACTGTTGGGCTGGGGACGTCTGCTGGTGAAATTGGGACCCCCCCTGCCAAAACACAGCAAGTGGCAAAACTGCACAGGCAAGGGAAAGGAATGGAGAACAATCCAGGGGAGAGAGCTGTAGCTCCGCTGTCCTTGAAGCGCTGCAGTGCCAAATACGCCTTATCGCCGAAAAGGCCGGACCTGTCGAAGGGCATGTCCATATGTGCTGATTTGACATACCTGAAAAACTAGTGGTGCGCTTCCAAGCATGTTGTCGCACAGGGACATAGGTCGCAATAGCTTGGCCCAAGGAGTCCTTAGTATCAATAGAAAACTTCACCGCATCATGGCTGTACTGCATAGCCTTAGAAAGAATAGCATGAGCATCCTCAGACACCACATGAAGGACTTGAGACACCGAGTCCCACAGCTCTAGGGGAATCTGATCAACTGACAGGCAGTATTCACCGGGCGCAGGGCAAGACTGGCGGATGAGAAACCCGGCACCCAAAAGTGTCAAGGCATTTGGATTCCCAATCTGACAGGGCAGACGATAAGGGAGTGGGATTAACTTTGTTGCAGGACAGTAGCTGCGGGCAATCTGTCGGTTTACCGGGGCACCTGTGCAAAGTATCCCATAAGGGTATCAGTCAAAGCCCAATTACAGGAAGAAGATGTTCCACTGAGGTTTGCCCTGGTTGCAAGATCTCAGTCACATTTGCTATGACCTCTTGTGTAGGAAGTTAGAGGCCAAGAATGTCGGTGGTTCTACGGACCATCATAGCAAACAATGCAGTATCTGCGGTGGCTGGGCTGGGGGAGAAAACAAGACAATCAGGAGAGGTGTCTGAACTGCTCACCTCCTAAAACTCATCAAATCAATTATCGTTGAGATATGCCAGAAAGATGTAATTTCTGGCATTTTAAGTGCCATTATCTGAATATGTACAAAAAAAATGTCATGAATAAACTGTTCCCTGCTCTGAAGTAGGGGAACAGTGTTAGTATCAGAAGAATCAGTGATAGAAACAAGAGGGCATTGGACAAGCTCGACGCAGCGCCGCCTCAGTGTCAGACAAGACCACGGTTGGGACATTCAGTGCAAGTCAGCACCTGTGTTGGTGGATCAACACCAGACATGGGGGTGGTGTCGGGAACGGCAACATTGCCAGCGTAGGCACAGATCCGGAAACAGACCAAGTGGCCCAACAGGCGCAGAGGGAGGTCCCGCCGGCTAGGGATTAGGTCCCAGTTGGTAGACCTCTCAACCCCATGGGGCCCGAAGGAGCCCCAGAGGGACTCAGCTCTGCAAACAGGTGCATCATTGACTCCTGAATCTGACCAGGAGTACACTTGCTCTAGAGCCTTTGGCTATCGCCATCTGGCACTCGAAAGACATTGTGGGCCTTGATACCCCTGCAGGTAACCTAAAGCTGATGTTATATGCTGACATCAAGTTGATGCGGGTGTCCCCAACCTGTCCTCATGAAGATCACGCTTTTTTTCCCCCACTTTCTCAGGCTACAAAATCAACTGGGCCAAGAGTAAAGCCCTACCTATGACACCACTCACAAAAGTAATCTTTGTACGACCTCCCATGGCATTCTTAATGGAGCAAATCTAAATAGACAGATTTGGAAGAAACTTCATCACTGTATGTGGGGCGGATTAAGACAATTAAGATGGTGGTTGCTCAATGCTTCAACTATGTTTATAGCATGTTGCCAATCCAGGTGCCCACCATCCAACTTCAGAGCATTGACCATTAGATCAAAGATTATATATGGCAGGGAGCCACAACAAGGCTGGCCGAGAAGAAACTGCATGCATCAACATCAGACGGTCTGCGGCATCCGAACATCAAAGTGTATCATATATCCAACACCTGTCACAACTGACTTTCCATTTTCATTTGGAAGTGGAAGCCACTGACAGGGTTATCTTAGAGAATCACATACAAGGAGGACTTAAATGACCTTCAGTCATTTACAGAAAAAACTTCTCCAAAGAGGCTGGAGAAAATCCACCTTGGCAGGATCTTTAAAATGTAGGTGACTAGTCACAAAATTCTAATCAAAATGTCTTCTTACATCGGCAGACACCACTGTGGAACAATACAGAAATTAGACTAGCCGAGGAGGTAATTAGCTTGCAACAATGGGTTCGGAGCAAAGTTCTCTCACTTGGGCATCTTCATTTAAACCCTTTTTGGACTTGATATGCAGAATTTTATTTAGAATTGGAAACCGTTTCTGTGGTTGATAAATCTACTTTGCATGATTATTCGGAAAAACGGGGAACCTATAGAAATCTAGTTTCTGGCTTATATGAAACACTGATAGAGGTACTGTACTCTAAATTTACCTTGAAACACCTTTACCATAGATTGCAACCACATCCTGAAAACCCCTTCAAAGAGGCAGAGTGGTATACTCTACTGCATGATAGAAGCCTCTGTGAGTCTTGGGTTGAAAGTCAGATTTTTCTTTTCAAAATCTTACATGACTGCCACTGGTCTCCATACAAACTTCATAAGATGAAACCTGCCCCCAACTCGATGTGCTGGAGATAAGATCAAGCTATGGGAGATAGTCCAATGTTGCAAACTTACTAGAACTCCAAATGGCGAAAGCTTCAGTGATTGAGTGACATGCGCATAAAACAGTCTCTTGAACTAGCACTTCTTCATGATACCATGGATACTGCTGGCATTAATAACCATAAAAAGGTGGCTGGTGTCTGCTCTGGTTGTTGCTAAAGAACAAGTTACTTACCTTTGGTAACACTAATTCTGGTTGAGACTAACTGCACATTCCTCACCTTTTGCATATTCCCCAGGTGATAGATTGGATATGGGAACTTGTAAGCTCTACCTCTGCATGCCGGAAGGTGGTTAAATGTGCCTTTGTACTGATGCTGTTCCGCCCCAGAAATAATGTGCTTGGCCTATATAGATGCCACTCCCCCTGCACTGACGTCAGTTGCTTTCGAGACTGCTCTCACCCCCAGACGCATAGCCCCAATAGCAAATTGACTTTGAGCAGTGTGCAGATTCCAATACTTAAGATCTTATCAATGGATAGAGCCCAATTCACAGAATAGGGAGAATGAGGGGGCAGTGAGGAATCTGTGGTTAGAATGCCTCTACTAGAAAGAGAATTATCTCAGGACCTAGCTGAGGTAGTGGAGCCTGTAAATGGAAGAAAAAGAGCCCGCCAATATCCAATGATCAGAGTGGGTTTGCTGCAGTGAGCAAAAAAGGCAAAATCAGAGACTTTAGAATTTTCTAGTCACCTGGCTAAGAGCTGTAAACACATGCAGGCCATGGCGCTGGCCCCTGTCCACCAACTCGGGTGAGTTAGGCTTCAGTAGATAATGTACTAAACTACGTGCATTTCATTTAAATTATGGAAAAGAGAGACGTCAATGGCTTTTTATGGTTCACCTACTGTGCAAGCGCTGGGAAATATAGTGCTGGAAAATAGAGATGCATTTCCCAGTGCATGTGCTGGGGGGCTAGGGCCCCAGCCTGAATGTGTTTGCAGCTCACAGCAGGGCTATTAAGACAGCTGGACTAAATACTGTGTTTTTTTAAATTGGCCAAAACAACTGCCATATTTAGAAGTCTCCAGCAGACCCCAGTATATGTCCTTCGCCATTCCTGCACACTGTAACCATTAGCTGGGCACAGGTGCCTTGAGGGCCTCTGCTAGACCCGGTCAGTGTATGTTCAGATGTTAAATAGGAAAAAAAGAATGGGATCGCACAACAGAATGCCCTGAGAAGCGTAGCCTTTGCAACATTTTTTGTTTTCTTATTAGAGAGGTGCTAACCACAAGGAATCTGAAGGCGTTCAGAGAAGCAGCCGGAACAAATAGGGGAATGAACCCAAAACTTTGAATGCACCCTCAGGCCTCTATTATCCATGTCAATTTAAAAGTGCAGTGTCATCGAAGTTAAATACATTGTTCTTCTGCTAGAGACTTCTAACTGCAGATTCTTCACCTTAGAAAAGATACCCAAAGCAATCCCTCCCTGGAGGTGGGACTGCGAACTGACTTGGACCAAAAAGTCATGTAGAAAAGAACGGGCGAAATGCCCAACACGACAGACCAGACTGCTCAAGCAGTAGTGTTTTCTGTATGTATGGAGGGATGTCCACGTGGCAGCTTGGCATGTCCAGGACAGGTACCATGCGCACCAACGCAAAAGTGGTGACTTTTGCCCTGCTGGAGTGAGCCCCCAAGCCACCTAGGGGATTACTTTTTCTCCAAAGCATAGCAGATTTGTATGCAGAGCACTACCACTCAGAAGATGGTCAATTTCTGAACAGCCTTGAAGGGGCTCAAAGGGAGAACACATGAGAAAAGGAAGGACTAAATGAAGGTCCATTGGGGCATCATAAAAGGAGTAGGCGGGAACAAATGTAAACATTTGAAAAACAGTCAAAACAGGTGACTTAAACAGGGCAGGTTGATCTGGCAGCTCCAATAAAGCGGGCATGGCTGACAAATGACCTTTAGCGGTGCTCAGAGAAAGGCCTTGCCAGGTTAAAGAAAGAACAAACAACAAAACCTCTGCAAGAAGTGCAGAAATGGGGGCCTCATGGACACAAACTTATCCCAACTGCAGGCGTAGACATTTTTAGTGGTAGGACACCTGGATGCAAGGTGACATCACAAACATCGGGAGAGAGACTGAAGACCCCCAACTGTCGTCGCTCAATCTCCATGCATAAAGGTGAAGCATGTGCATATTTGGGTGTAGGATACTGCCCTGCTGCTGTGACAGGAGAGCCTCCCATAGGGGCAGCGTGACCGGAGGACAGATGCTCATGCCCAGGAGTTCCGAAAACCATACTCTGTGCCCAATCCGGAGCCACTAGGAGGACTTGGGCCCGGTCTGTCCTGATCTTCTTGACAACTCGGGACAGGAGTGGTATTGGCAGAAAGGAGTCCAGATTTCCACTCGAAGCAGAACAGGTCTCTGAGCGAGAGCCGCTTTGGAAACTCCAGCAAACGGAAGTTCTGACATTGCATGTTCTCGACAGTGGCAAATAGCTCAAGCCATAGTTCTCCCCAGTCTTGGAAGAGACCTTGCACCACCTCCAGATGTAGATGCCATTTGTGATCTGCGAGGCATCAACAACAGAATCTGCCCGTCCTGGCATTCAGAGATCCCGCCAGGTGTTGTACGACTAGGAAAATGTCCTGAAGGTCCAGCCATATTTAGAGGCGCAGAGCCTCCTGGCACAGGGTCCACAAACCCACCCCACCCTGTTTGATGCAGTACCACATGGTGGTGGCGTTGTCTGTAAACACCAGAATTAGCCTCCCTTTGATGGGTGGAAGGAAGGCTTTCAATGCCAAGAGAACAGCTCTCAACTCCAACTAACAGATGTGGAGATGAGATTCCACCAGAGACCAGAGTCCTACGATCTCTGCCTCTCCCAGAGGGTGGTCCGCAACCCAGGAGTGACTCATCTGTCACCACTGTGAATTCTGTGTGTGGAAGGGAGAGGGGTCTGCCACTGGCCCAATCTCAGTTTGTCAGCCCCCTGCAGACCTTTTGCAGTCCCTCCGATATCTGAACCAGGTTGGAAAGATTCCCCTGATACTGTGCCCACTGGGTCTTCAGGTTCCACTACAGAGCCCTCATGTGCTATCGGGTATGTTTCACCAGCAGGCTGCAGGAGGCCATGAGACCCAGCAGCCTCTTAGTCAGTCACACAGACAACCAGGATAGAGGCAGACACATAATATAGCCTGAATAGCCCAGACTTGCCACTCCAGAGAATAGGCATAGAACTGCAGTGTCCAGAATGGCTCAGCTGAAAGGGGGTGTCTGAGAGAGAGTCAGGTGTTACTTTGGCATGTTGATAGTGAACCTCAGTGAGTGCAGGAGACTTGCCAAAGTCTGGAGGTGGGCCACGAATGCCCGGGGCGAGGACACCTTCAACAGCTAGTCGTCAAGGTAGGGGAAGACTGGACCCTCTAACCTCCGCAGATGGGCTGCAACCAGCACCATCACTTTCATGAACACCTAGGGGCTCTGGTGTGGCCAAAGGGAAACACAGCAAACTGAAATCGCTTGTGGCCCACCACTAACCGTTCTTACCCTGCAAAGTCAGGCTCAGTCTTTTAAATTTCCTTGGGGGGTGGTTTCTGCACTCCTGCAGCCCCCCACGTTTTCCTTTGTGCATTGGTGGGGCCCCTGCCATCATGGAGACACCTCATTACTGGAAGCTTGTGAGCAAAACTAAGCCCCACAGGGAATTATGGGGCGCCCTCTTGCGGGCGCGTGAATTTTGACAAGGCAGCTCCGATAGGCTTCCTTGACTGCCGAGCGGCTTCATGCAGCTTCTTGAGGTTTTCTCCCTTTGTTGGGGATGCCCGGTTCACCTTAGACACCCTGACTTTCCTTGGGGTTGGGGGCAGCTCGGGGAGCTCACCCACAAATGTGTGCTGCCAGTTCCTGTGCTGGCAGAAAAGGAAAGAAGGACTGGGTGCTGACATTGGAGAAAGGTTGCACTTAAGTTGGAATGCACCTGCTGCTACTTGGGATAGCAAAGGAAAGGACTGCACATGCTGTGTCCTGCTTGAGGAGATGGCATCTTCAGCATCCTTGAGCATTTTTCAGTATCCTGTATCCCACGCATTAGGACCACTCCATAGAAATTAATGACAACTGGCCACTAACACTGGAACTGGGGACTACTTTTCATGCAAAGGTAACAGTCCCTTTGGACCTTGCTGGTCCCCTTGACTGCCTCCCCACTGGAGTTGGTTGCCCAAAGTACTTTTAAGTGACCATATTCATCCTTGAGAAACTGTTGATGAAAAAGTTTTGACGTGTCAAATTTGTTGAATTTGCCAATGCTTGTTCACGGTTGAAAGAAAAGTCTTGATTTATTGTTCCTTGTAAAATCTATAACTCCGGAACCCTCAGGTGGATCTTCTTTGTTTTGTTGTCTATAAATTCATAAAAATACAACCTATGTTTAGAAATTGGTCTCAGATTTGAGAGTCATGCTTCTTTCTTCTTCAATAGTTTTGGTGCTGTTTAAATGCTTCACACTTGTTCGTTGAAGCCTGTCTGCTCGAAGCCACAGCTACCCAGGGTTGATCGAAGGTTTGACAAAGCCTGACTGATCCTTAGAAGAGTTGATAGCGTATTACACGATGAAGTCTCACAAACACACCATTTCCTCAAACCTGTTGCACGATCTAAAGCACCCACTTGTCAGATGTAATCGCTGACCACTGGGGCAGGGGGTGCCTGAATGCTGCTAGATGGAGAGCATGCTAAAGGGGCTTCAAGGCAGTAGTAGTCATATGGGCAGCACGCTGGTGACTGGCTCCAGCGTCCTTTCTGGCCTCTGCGTCCCATCTTCGAAAGGACTGGACAGGCTGTTGGACTGGCTATGGATGGAACTGCAGATGCATAAAGTTGCCCCTGCCACATCAGCAGTAGGGGCTGAAGGACTGTTGTTGCAGCTGGGTTGAGAGGGAGAGGTGAAGGGACCTGGCAGTGACCCTGCTCTCATGAAAACGCTCGAGCGATTCATCGGACATGTCACCAAATAGGCAAAAGCAATCAAAGGGCATGTCTGTCAGTGAAGACAGACACCCCAGAGAACCCAGTGGACCATAACCAGGTGTGGTAATGCAGTGCCACCGTAGAAGCCATGCCTCAACCCAATGAGTCAGTGATGTCTAGTCCACACCGGATAGCTTAGTTCACTGCATCCCCTGCAGTCCATGAAAGCTTAGTCAAGGATCACACGGCCTTTTTCAGGAAGCATGAGAAGCAGCTGCGCAACCGAATCCCACAAGGCATGGGAATATCAGTCCAACAGTAATGTGGTGTTCACCGTCTGCAGGGCGAAGCTGGTGGAAGAAAAGATGCGCTGTAAGGTCTCCAGCCACTTGAATTCCCTATCCCGTGGTGTGGTAGGGAGCACACTTAGGTTGACTTTGCTGTTGGGGCATGTATCACCCGGCTCTGAGGGGAGGGGTGCTGGGAGAGGAAGGCTGGGTCTTCCAAGGCGGGATGGTGCTGATGGGCAAGCATTCGATGCACAGGAAGCCCTGCACAGGGTTTCCCCCAGGTCTCCATGAGCACGTCGGTGGGTGCTTCATTAAAGGGGAGAATGGGCCCACCACAGGTTGAAGCACTTCTGTCAAGACATTGGTCTTGACCTCAATGACCAGCAGCTGGAAATCAAGAACCTCTGCTGCCCTGTGCATCATGGTGGCAAAAGATGCCCCTTCCTCAGAAATCAGGCCTGGAGAGAAAATCATGCCAGAGTCTGAGGGAGTCTCCAGGCCACTGGTGTAAGCCAGCAACTCGTACCAGTTGAGATCAGGGGACCATACACCTTCTCCTCATCTCTCCTTAGGTAGGGCCAGTTAAGGGGTGGAAAGTCCAGAGGATGTTGAGGCCTGGACAGAGCTGGTATTGACGTTGAGTGGTGCTGTGGATGATCATTGTGGATGATAATCAGTCTTCATCAAGTTGTGTCAAAAAGGACGGAGCAGTGGTGGATTGATGTACCCGTGGTGGCATCGGTCCAGATATGCGGGGTAGATCCAGAGGGCCAGGCTGGCTTCTGGCAGACGGTAACCCAGCAGGGGCAAGTCTCGGCTCCAATGGGCTCAAAGGCACTCAAGAGGGAGTCAGTGGCACAAAGATGGCGTGCATGTCATCCCAAAAATTCTTTGACGTGAGGGCGTCGCTCCTGCGGCAGAAAACTCAGATAACGCGGAGCAGGTCCCGACGTCCGCTTCATTGGTCCTATAGAATTTAGAATTAACAAACTTCTTTGTGGCTGGTATTTGCGTCAATAGAACATCACACTTCAACCCAAGAGTCCAGAGTTTGTTTTCCTGTCCAGGCTTTGTCATTTATGTATATACTATGTCTTTCACTTTAGTGTGATCTTACACTATTTTAAATGCAAATTGCTGCTTTCAACTTTATGGCTTTAATAACTCATTTAATACAAGCAAATTTACGAGCAAATTGGACTGTCCAATGTACTATTTGGAAGCATTTCTCAGTTTTGACAATCAAGAACCTTTGGCCTCTCAAGTCCCAGTCACTCGCTAGCTCAAATTTAGTTTGGGGCATTTTCCAAGCCGGCAACAGGTGGGCCAATGATGGGAAAAGACAGCACCAGTGGGACAACTGGGTGCTAGCATCCTAAGGAAAAACTGGGGCAACTGCACTTATTTTTTCACAAAGTAAGCACTAATGAAAAGCATCATTTGTTTATACAAGCCATCAAAGCTACATACTTGGTTATCACAAGGTGAATTCTAAAAAGCATGTTATTTTAGTTCCGTTTCAAGGCAGTTTTGTAGAGTTCATTTTAGAAGCACATTGCACTGCCTTGAAAGTGGTTAGTAGTAGGATTAGTTTTTTTGTTTTTGTTTTTTTAAGGCAGCTAGTGGAGCATTGTGGATTTAACATTTATACTCTACTGGTCAGTATTGTATGAATTGTAAATCCTACTAATGTACTGACAAGCCCTCAGCACTTTGTTTTTTATATTTGGCTTCAATAAGATCAAATGCAGTTAATACTTCTAATGTCCATCAAATCAATTTGCAGTACCCTGCTAACGTAAAAAGGTTCTGTAAATAGGTCACTGCTGTCCCATTAACTTTGGGTTACAATATATCAAATATCTAACATAAAATAAAAATAACCTTGACGTTACCAAACCACTTGTTTTTAGGTTTGGCTAGAGGCAGCTATGTGTCTCCAGAGCAGAGCTTATGTCTTCAAAACATAAAATAAGAAGTAGAGAGAGGGGCTTTGGGCCCACCAGTCTGTTCTCCTTTACATGCATCTGAATGGGGAGCAGTTGTTTTAGCCCACATATAAAGTAATTCCACTGCTTGCAACTGACAAAGACATTGGCAGCATAGATCTTGTCTCAAGTACATTAGGAAGGGGTTTTGCATGGTGTATTTCCATGGCAAGTACGGTAGGCAGGGGTTTCACACTGTGATTTCTTTGACAAACATTTGAGAGTGCTTTTACTTTTGAAACTATATGACAAACACCACATTAAGAGAACACTTAGAGGCTTTACACACAGATTTCGATTTTGTGAGAGGGTAGAGGGGTTCTAGTTTTCATTCAGTACACTTGCAATTTTAGCATTTAGTTGTGTGCAAAATTAATTAATTTCTCTATTTAAAAGTAAAAGGAATGGCTATTCACCAATTTACTAATCTTGAGTGTTTTGCAGAATTTTGAGTTTCTAACCCATACCTCCTTCTGGAGTAAGCTATGGGCCTCACTACATGTTAAAAGTGAAGTATAGGGCTAAATTGGTTTACTTTATGCTTAGTTAGCGTTCAATAGTATTATGGCCTCAGATGTTTGGCTCTGTCCCTTTGTTGATCACCTTTACTGGAGTCTAATTGCGGAGTCATTGTGTAAGCCTATCTATAGAGTAGTTCCATTGGTGATAGAGACATTGTTAACACAGAGCCCTTGTCAGATACAGTATGAAGAGGCTTTGTCTGTGTGTAGTGAAAAATATACTAATCAGAGGTTTATAATGTGAACTTTGTGATGCATATAATAGAAAAGGTACTTTACATTGTTTAACACCAAAAGATTAGAGTGCATTTGCAATTTTGTATTTAGTAATGTGTGATTAACAGTATTTATTCTTTTTTTTAGTTTCACAGAGTAGTTCTCAGTTTTTAATTTAAACTCCCCTGACTAAGACTTGGACAGCTCTGCCTTGCTACCCGAGCACAAAGTAGTAAGGTGGTCCCATTAACGACCAGATAAATAAATTCAAATTATCACCTGTGAAGCCCTGTTGCATCGGTTTTGCCAAGGACCACCACTACCCTGCCAGAACCAATTTTTACATTCCCACTTGAACTGCAATAGCGATGTACTGATATTAAGACAGCCACAAAACAAACCATCCCTGCCACGATCCATCTGTCCCCAGTGCCTCCTGCTGTGGCACAAAAAGCTTTAACAACTGCAGTGCTGGCTGCTGCTGAAAAAAGACAGCAATCACATACCACGCTGCCTGTGCCAGTAGAATCAGAGCTGGACAATGAGTCATGATGCACTAAGGATTATCTACTCTTAAAATGGCCTCCATATCAAAGTGTAAAGACGCAGCACAAAATGGGATGAGATGTACATGTTGCACTAAACAAATAGTCAAGTTACTCTGGTGTGCTCCTTGACTCTTCCCCTAGACATTATTGAGCCTCGTACTATATTGACCATGGCAGGGCTTCTCCAGAGCCGCTGCCAGTCCATCTCAGTGGGTGTGTGCTATGCTGGTTTATCTAATGCATGATTATGGCGCTCGATCTGCAGTTTAGTGATACTGTTGGTGTGACCAGTTGTTCCTATCAAGCTTAATGTAACAGGCGTGTGCACATACACCCTGTGCACGCACGTTACATTGAGCTTTGTTGCACATGTGCGCTGTGTCTGTGTGTATGCTGGCTTAGGAGAGTTGAGTGACTTCGGTGTTGGTACACTTGGATCAATGTTCGTCAGGAAGCGAAGACGCAAGAAATTGGACCTGTTCTTTAGAGGCTAGAGGTAAAGTCTTGGAGCAAAGAGTGAGTGTCTTTGAGCACTAGAGTATGCAGGGTATTGTGGGTGGTGGGAGGAGCAGTCACACCTCTGTCCCTTAGTATAACTGGTGGTTGATGACAGCAGTAAACACAGCCGGTCAGATCAGTGCAAGGGGGTTGGTGGGAAGTGGTGGCCTGCCAAGAGTTTCCAAGTTAAAAAACACAGGCAAAATGTGTCATCAATGCTACACCCACTCTTTGGACATCCTCTTTAAGGAACGTAGATCGTCAAGGCTCAGGGGAAAGGAAGAGGAGTCCACTAAGTGCAATTATTGTACTAGGCCCAATCACCCTGGTAGCTGACCTTCTACTGCTCCAACGTATCTCTGGAACACAAAAACGAAGATCATCAACCAATCTACCATCACTTCAGTCTCCACAGGTTTCGTGACAAGGGGCATGCGAATCCAGAATATTCAAGTCAACCTTCCCAACCAACATCTGTGCACATTGGCAGTGCTGCTTCCAGCAATCGGGTCTAACTACTATACACAAATCCAAAACAGACTAGGATTAGCGCCTGGTAACAGCTCTTTTCACTAAGACCTCTCAGGATCTCTATTTAGTCCCATTTCTGCTACTCCAAATATCTCAGGCATGCAAATGGTTAATTGTGAAATACCCCAATTTTGTCAATCAGAACCCTGAGAAGAATAAGACAAACAATGTCTTCCTTTAGATAGAAATAACAAAAAATACTGAAATGTGCAAATGCAAAGACTCCCCCCCCCCCCTCCACCCCTTCTGCAGGTGTACCTTGAATTATTCTCTAAACACTTTTGAATCTTATGCATCTCCCACTCTACCTAGCATCTCACAGCCTATTAACCTCTGAACTAATCCAACAGCTAACGCTATTCTCCTTAACACCATTAACTTTTGCCCTAATCCTAGGTACACCTTCGTCTATCAAAACCATCAAACTGTAGTCCCTTTACTCTTGAAACATCACACAATCAGCACCCTCCACTCCAAACTCTTTACCTTATACTTGTATCCTAGAATGCCTATCCTACTTTATAAAAACTATTTAACCCTCCAACCGATCAAACCAATTCATACTTTAAATGCCACTCTCGTCTACATCTCAATTTGTTACCACATTAACATATTACTTCTGCTCCCTAACGTCCACCATTACAAATCCTAATCCTCCATATCTCCTTGTATCTCTAATAACCCATCACCTATCTTCATTACTCATCAACTATGCTCACCACTTCTCTCACGCTCTCTCCCCTTTCACTAATCCTGTAAAATGACTTCTAAGCATGCTAAATTTCTGACCCATGACTCTACCACTACTCAGAAATTCTGTGTCAGATCCCACTGCTAAACATGCTTCACTATCAATTTCTCAAATTCACTTAGTTCCCCGTCTTCTTTCCCATTAATTCTAGGTCAACAAATACAAATCGCCTCTGCAATTTTATCGGAGTTTCCAGATCAGACTTACAATAAGCCTGGCTAAGTGATGATGCACCACCCATCTAAACAAAACCATTGAATCTTGATAGATGATGCTCTATTAGAATAGTCTATCAAAAAATTTAGGTGGGATAGCCATCATCCACAAAGCAGGCCTTCTAACCAAATGGACATTAAAGCACCTGAATTCGAATCACTATTCCTCCAATGCTCACTATCGCCAATCTTCTCCTGTGCACTCCTAAGAAACAGGCCACCATATCAGGATCCATAATTTTTTAAAGCCTTCCTCAACTTCATGAAGTGAATATCTTAAAACATACAAAGTTCTGTATACCAGGGGGACTTCAACATTGACAAGTCACACACGTAACATAAAGCCCTTCCTGCCAACTTTATCAACAAATTACTTATAACTAGCTTCTGAGTACATTCACTCATGAGGTGATACAACCGATACAATTGCCTTGCTCTGTGATACCTCGTAAATGATTCCTATCCTATGTTTCCACATTAAAGGGCAGGTTTATCATATATTCCTGGGACTTTGGTTTTAGGTTTGAGCACTTGGCCCACGATCGAGTACAAATGTCAGGAGTGAAGTTCATGGTCCTGATCGCGGTCACTGAGGTGCCTGCACATTGACAGTTTCAGTTCTGCTGCTCCTTTGCCCAGATTATCAAGAACCTGTACAGTTGCTGGGCACAAACTAGGAACAAGAAAGTGTACTAGTGCTAGAGATGAGCCAGGAGCTATGAAGCAGGGTCTAGTTTTTACCATATAGTGCCCCAGGCCCATTCTGTCCACATCTGAAGCATAAGCGTCTCAATTGTCCCTGCCAGCCCACAGACAGGGTTGTGTTCAAATTGTCCACACTGCATTGAGCATCTACTAGGAGGCAGTAGGCCCCATGCCTCCGAGGAGACTGGCCTTTCTGAACATCAAGATGTAGCAATAACAGGATGTGTCTGTCATTTAGAAGAACAAAATTGGCCAAGAGTAGGAGTGGTGGCCAACTGGGACTTTCCACAGCTTTAGAAATTACAAGTGACGTCTAACATTTTGTATTCTTCTGCTTTCTTATAAAAAGTTTCCGAGAAGGGACACAAATCCTTTTCGATAAATGTTCAATTTCATTATGATTTACGGTCAAACATCAAGTGACCTTTTGGTAAACTTTTGTAATGTAGTGTCACTTCTGTTTTCCTAATATTTCCGAGAAGTGACCAAAGTGTTCCTCCTAATATTTCCGAGAAGTGACCAAAGTGCGTCATTTTCTGTGGTCAAAGCACCTGATAATGTCCTGATCTGTGGTCAATAGTTCCTCATTTAAAGAGTATAAATGATCTGCTCTTCAGTCCATTCGACGGACTACCTCACACAAATGAACCCTAGGGTCATGATGTGTGTGTGTGGTTTCCCTCAGCCATCTTCTCTAGCATCTTTGGCTGAGGCTATAATGCTTATTGTATTTTGAAATTGTCTCTTTCCTTTCATTTGCCGTGATTTTTAAACTTACAAAATTGCATGATTTACTTTTTCATCTAGCAAGGTGTCTCTGAAACTTGTTATCTTCTAGATTACACAATGCTATTTTTGATTAACATTGTGCCTTTGACATTTAATGCTTAAAATTGTTCTTTAATAAAGTGCCACTCTGACTCAGTTCTGACTCAGTTCCTGCTCTCACACGTGTCTTATTATTATAGATAGCACATTTATAGGGTGAAAAAACCACCCTGCAACATCTGGCGACCACAGAATCGGACGTGCATAGCCCCCGGCAAGGAAACGGAACCTGTTCCCTGTGACCACGGACGGAGATTGCCCTCCGGTGCCTCTTCCTGACTGAGCAGACCCACCACGCAGGGGTAAGTCAAAGAAAAAGATTGTCTTTATCTTCTCTTGCTGCGCTGGTTGCCTGTATTTTCGGATGAGCATCTGTGGGTGAACCTCCATCCAAAAAAGCGCAGCAGTTCCTTGCATTAAAAGTGGTGTCTTGCCACGTAAAACAACCCTTTTTCTTTAACTACGTGTGAGCGGGCACTGAGCCAAGAGTTAGTGTTAAGAATTTTTTAACAGTTAAAATTGTGGATGATCCTTAGTGGTAGCCCATGTTAGTGTTAGCACATGTTAGACATCTCCAGCCTTTACAAGTGACCGTCCGTACAGATATTTTATTACTGATTTTGTGAAAATAGAGTAGCGTTCGAACAAGACCTTTTTTTTTGTATATCTGCGTAGCTACAGAAAAAGGGAAGTCTCTCTCTCATAGCAAGCTTCCTGTAAGTGGTTTCCTGTTCTTCCCGGGCGAACAGAAATACAAAGTCTCACACTTATTGCAACATTTTTTTGTAACATTAAACAAATACGTTCTTTTCTGTCTTCATTAGGGCAAAAGCGCACAATTTTACCTCTTTTAATTCAGCGTAAAAAGTATACTCATCTTATGTATAAATTGTTTGGTAGTTTCATAAATTCATGGTTCTTTTTTGGTGTTAATATTTCCTATTAGTATTGTCGCACCTCATAATAATTCTGTTGTGGCTTCGCTTAACACCGGTGCCTGGTGCATCAAATGTGTTCCTTTTCTTTAAAGCGAGAAAAATAACTAGGTGTATAATTGCATGTGTATATGTTGTGTGCATGTTGATTTTTATATGTGGCCGCTGTTAATCCTGTTGCATTGACCACGCCCTGCCACCTTTCGTCCCCTGCCCATGTCTTATTTTAACTAGTTTTAATTAGTGCATTGTCACATTTAGTTTCCAAATAGCAGCCGTCACAACACTTAAATTACGACTTTTGAGAACAATTTTCAATAGGCTCCCCTATTTAACTAATTACACCCTGAATATCGTACATTCAGTTTCTTGACCATCACACCTCACGCTTCTCACCTCGCCTTTCCTGCGTGCTTGGCCCCATAGTAATGGATCCTCCCACTTGACTATTCAGTCAAGTGGAAGATAGAGGGGGAGGAGCATCAAGCAACTAAGCCCCAAATAATTTACTCCCACCTGCGTCCAATTCAACAACAGCCCAAGCAGTAGGGAGTGCCGCTCCTCCAGGCAGTGGCGGTGGCCCGAATGCAAGCACCGATCCAGGAAGTACAGCTACAGAGCACAGAGTTAGCTAATAGAAATGAGATTTCTGAAATTGTGGCTCGTGAATAAGGAAGTTAGTGACACTAGACTAAGAACAACGTAAATATCGGAGCAGATGGTGATCATTAGACAGCAGAAAGGAATTAGCAAAACAGGACTGTTCTTCTCTCCCTATTTCATGTGCACAGAACTAGGGAGAGAAGAGGGGAGACAAATTGGTGGAATGGAATGCACACTAACTACACAAAATGTTAGTCTTGGATAGCATATAACATTTCCTGGCTGGAGATTCAATGACCCCTATCACCTATCAACAACAATATGCTTCAAAATATAGGTCCAGTACATTATTCTAGGCCCTTAGGAGCAAAAGACTCGAAAATACGGCATATTACACAACGTGCATGACACATAATGAACGTCAGTTGGGTCTGTGGGGAACCTGTGTTTGACTTCATGGTCACAGGTTCAAATGCTACAAGGTCTACTGAGCCTTTCATCCTTCTGAGGTAGATAGATGCATGGTCTGTTCAGCCCTTGATCATTCTGAGGTGGATAAAATGAGTACCACTGAGTTGAGGACCAATAAAGATCTGCTATTTAGCGTCAAAATACCATTCGGAGTGAACGTGCGCTTTACAAAAAAGCCATGTTATTTTAAAATAGGCTATATTTTGCATTACGTACAATTAAACACAACACGTGTTTGGATGTAACGTGGTGTTGAAGGGTTAATAGAATATTTCTTGGGCTGCCTTTTGAAGTAACGCTGCTGCCTGGCCACAGATTCTGGGCGTTCAGCCAGGCAAGAAAGACATAATGAAATAGATTTCCTGTGGTTTCAAAAAGAACAGGAAGTTTGAAAATACATATATATATATATATATGTATACAGTTAGCAGAACACGGAGAGCTGTGTGAATGGGTTAACAGTTTTGAAAAAAGAAAATAGTTTTAGTGTATAAAGTTTCCTGTCCCGTACAAACAGATTATGTCAAGTGCGTTTAGACAATTTTTTGTTTCCAGGAAAAGTTTTAAAGAATGAATTAGGAAAGACGGATTGTCTTCCCCACCGTGGCAGACATGCCTATATTGAACTTGGAGCGAAGTTAGAAAAACAGGAACAAGAGAAATTAAATGCCTAGGATCACACAATTTGGTAAAATGGGGAAGCCGAGATTAAATACAGGGTTTCAGGTTATGCCGTTTAGTGACTGGAGATATATATTTATATATTTCGCTCCCCTATGACCACTGAACTAAAGCAAAAGAACAGACCAACTGCCACTTTGCCTGGCATCAATTAAAAGAATTGTGGTGGGTTCGGTGTGGGCTTGGTTCGTGAATAAAAATATTGAGCCTAATGGCGCAGCACATCAGGGCTTTGCTCACAGACTTCCTTCATTTTAAGTATATGAATTAGGCCTCTCTAGTATTTCAATGTAGAAGGATAATATGCATTAAGTAGCGATGCTCAGTATTGCAATATTGTGATAATACGTGTGTGAATTTAAAAATGCCTTTTAAAGAGCAGTTGCAGACTTTAGAGGTGGTTGCATGTATTTTGCAGTTCGACCACTATGAGTTTTTAATTCTCAATTGTGTTACTAGGATGGAGATTATTAAATGTTCCTATCTCCTGGGAACTATTACAGTACAATGTTTTGGTTCTTCTTTCGCTTTCGGAGTTAATTGATGTTTCGAGGTTTTGCAAAATTATTATTTTTGGGTTCTTCCCTAAGTCCCTAAGAAGTGTACTAGGTTTCCTGTTTTCGGGATGTTTGCATACATATGCTCAATATTTGTGTTTCCACCACCTCATGTCTGCTTAGAAATAAAAAAATAAAAAAAGAGGGGGAAAAAAAAGAGGGAGTACAACTAGATCCCCTAGATTTTATCTATAGGCAGGCTGTAACAGGGAAAAATGTCATACCACAGGCCCTACTACAAGTTTCCCACATGTTTGGATCAAAGTTGGACCATGTGTCCACTGATATATTCAAGCAGCAACAAATTTCAGCAATGCCTGAACGGACTGCTTAAAAATAAAATAAGCAATTTAAGTGCCGCAATTGAGGGAAATAAATAAAAAAAAAAAAATGTAAGAAAATAAAAAAATAGTTTATTGCCTATGGATCACCCTATTTTCACTCAGAAATATTCCAAGTTCTGATCACCACTTAACACCCCATCAGCTTGTCACTGAACAATTAATAAATGTATCAGTACCAGCAACTAGACCTAAAAGTGAAAGTGAAAGTTCTTCTGAAATTATGAAAAATGAAATGTAAAAGTATGTGTATGAGTTAACACGTGCTGCGAAGTTTCTTTCTACTCGGGTATCAAGGCGGAAGGAGAAGGGCCCCATCATTCCTGAGCTCTCGCATATCAGACATTTTAAAATAATAGACTATTAACAAACAGCTGTCCCCATTGCCAAGAGGAAAGGATTAACAGAACAGACTTCAGGGTCGACCCTGCACCCCCTCAACACTGAACGACAAACTGGAGGAGGGTAACTTGTTCCCATTGACTGTCCAAGAAGAAGAAGAAGACGGTGATCGTTTGGTCGTTTATGGAGTCAGACGTAGCCGCAACACCCGCCGCACAGAAGTGTTCTATGCGAAGTTATGTATTTGTATTATAATATTGTACATTATTGTCGGAGTGGCACTAGGAAGATTTAATTAGTTCATTGTATTAATAGAAAGGCTTGTATTCCTCAAAATGTTGAAGTTGCCAATACCACTGTGCACCCCACGTCACCTCCCAATATACCTGCTAGCACATGTACTGAAAATGGTCCCCGTAGTAATGCAAAAGGTTCCACATCCTCTGCCAGTACAGTCAGCACCCCAAATACCTATGCGCACTGTGTCCTCATCGCTTTCCCCTGTTGAGAATAATACCGAAGGGGGCGGTACCATTGATATCACACTACGCCCCCCACTATTGTCTTGTCATTGTAGGGATGCCCCAATAGATAGACAGCATGCTGCTCATGACTCCCTTCAGGACAACATGTGGTACAGTGAGATGGCCACACTAGGGAGACATGAAAATAATGAATTCTGTTATGTGGCTCATACATTCACCATGCAGTAGGCGCAGATAGACTGATTTTCCTAGGGAAATACCACCACACACTGTAGAACATCTCCTACACCTGTTCCTCTACAGAATACAGGGGCAAGTTCAGATTATTGAGGCCAACATCTCTGAAGTGTTGGTAAATAGAACAGTATGGGACCACACCCCAATAAAGCTCGAAGTTATCACTGGCAATTCAAGAATAGAGGGGAAGGTAACAAAGATATTTTAGATAGGAGTTCCTGATGTCGACTTTAGGTGTAGCTTTTGGTAGGAACAATGGGTTTATGATAACAGGTTCACTATCAGACTGTCATGGCTCTTTGCCCCACACCCTACATTGCCCATGCCAAAATAGAATTGCTTTACGCTTATTTGCACAAATTTACGTCCATGACAAATAGAGTGCCCCAGGTTACTTGAGGTATAGAGCAGCGTCCTTAGGGCCACATAGGGTAGACTCAGATTATGAAGATAAAATAGACTGGAAGTATACTTGGGGTGGGGAGAAAATGTCCAAAATGATTACAAATTAAAGTCACCTCTTCTCTGTTTTCTAGGAAATGGCACGGTACCTGTTGGGCGCAACTCTGGATGCAACAGCACCATTTTTAATTCGGATATTGAATATGGCACCTCCAGCCTAATGGACTTCTACTGGGCCTGCGGAGAACGTCTCTATCTCCAACAGCCTCCACGAAGGAGCAGCCTGTGCTCACTAGAACAATGCACAAAGTCTCCCTGATCGTTCCAGCAGCAAATATCTCCCACATCCATGCCCATCCCTGGTCTGTTACCTTGCTCCACCGACATTGGCAGTATGCCGAGTACTATGGGTGGACAGCTTTCAAAGACATACCGAAGGATTTCTGCCTATTGAACAGGGTCCAGATATCTTCAAAAAATATCAAGAGGAGGGTATGCCTTCGGATAGGTAGTCTGTGCTGCACATTGCCAACGATAAAGAAAATGGCTCCATCACCAAGGCCATTGAGGACTTGAACAACATAGAAAAGAAAATGATTGCTGGAGGAGGTGTCATAGCAGACACAGCCACTGATTGGTTGAACTTTGACTGGATACCTTCATGGCTGTCTGACATTCTAAAAGTTTTTGCTGTTGCTCCTCTGTTGTACCGTGCAGTTATTCTGTCATTTTGCTAGAAATGCTGATAGTAAATTAGTAGGTATGAATTAGGTAGGAATAGGGAACATTCAGAAAGCCTATATCTAGGAATAAGGATAGAACAGGGAATGAGAATAACTTAGCACTTATAGAAGAAGTAGAAGTCACAACAATAGGACTACACTAAATGCAGCCTGCTACCATTACCCAGTGCCAGGTCAATAGCCCCAAACTCACCACTAGTAGATGCTAACTGAGATAGGATTTAAATATGGATCCACCATCACCTACACAGACACCATATACATCCCTCATTGACTTACCTGAGGGAGAGTATATAGACTTAAGGAAGACGCAGGAGAGACAATGTTCCAAATGTGCCAATGTTCCAAAGTGAAGGACACCCCTGGGATACACCAACTAGAAGGAGGGCCTGCAAGGTATGCTGTAAGAATTTTGTTCAAGACTGAACAAGAGGAGGGAATGAAGCAGGGTCTAGTTTTTACCATATAGTGCCCCAGGCCCATTCTGTCCACATCTGAAGCATACGCGTCTCAATTGTCCCTGCCAGCCCACAGACAGGGTTGTGTTAAAATTGTCCACACTGCATTGAGCATCTAGGAGGCAGTAGGCCCCATGCCTCCGAGGAGACTGGCCTTTCTGAACATCAAGATGTAGCAATAACAGGATGTGTGTCATTTAGAAGAACAAAATTGGCCAAGAGTAGGAGTGGGGGCCAACTGGGCCTTTCCACAGCTTTAGAAATTACAAGTGACGTCTAACATTTTGTATTCTTCTGCTTTCTTATAAAAAGTTTCCGAGAAGTGACGCAAATCCTTTTCGATAAATGTTCAATTTCATTATGATTTACGGTCAAACATCAAGTGACCTTTTGGTAAATTTTTGTAATGTAGTGTCACTTCTGTTTTCCTAACATTTCCGAGAAGTGACCAAAGTGTTCCTCCTAATATTTCCGAGAAGTGACCAAAGTGCGTCATGTTCTGCGGTCAAAGCACCTGATAATGTCCTGATCTGTGGTCAATAGTTCCTCATTTAAAGAGTATAAATGATCTGCTCTTCAGTCCATTCGACGGACTACCTCGCACAAATGAACCCTTGGGTCATGACGTGTGTGTGTGGTCTCCCTCAGTCATCTTCTCTAGCATCTTTGGCTGAGGCTATAATGCTTATTGTATTTTGAAATTGTCTCTTTCTCTTTCCTTTCATTTGCCGTGATTTTTAAACTTACAAATTGCATGATTTACTTTTTCATCTAGCAAGGTGTCTCTGAAACTTATCTTCTAGATTACACAATGCTATTTTTGATTAGCATTGTGCCTTTGACATTTAATGCTTAAAATTGTTCTTTAATAAAGTGCCACTCTGACTCAGTTCTGACTCAGTTCCTGTTCTCACACATGTCTTATTATTATAGATAGCACATTTATAGGGTGAAAAAACCACCCTGCAAGAGCTATGCACATTAGCACATTAGTTTGTTTGTCTCAGAAAAGGATAAATGGGGCTGGTAAACTGTCTTGCCGTATGTCTCTAGGCACTTGGCTTTCATGTCCATGTAGAGGAAATATGCCTTGGTCCTCAGGTAAGCCACAGTCTTACCACAGACTGAGCAAGGGTTCTACAAACACAAAGGCTGGACTCTCCTTTGGGAACACATAACTGTAATAAAAGGATTATGGCTAAAGGTAGCTTTGATGGGAAGTTGCTGCAGCCATCAAGACACAGAAAACTTAATTCGCCACTGAGAACAGCCTGGCAGAAATTGTTAGACAAAAAGATTGACAACAATGGAAAATCCCTCCGAAAGCCATACATATGGCTGCACTTGAGAGAATGGTGCTGAACTCTTCCTTAACTCTTCTTTCTTCAGAAAGTGATGGGCAGAGAAGGTGACAATGTTGCATATCCTTGTTGCAGTCCACCTCCTGCATTGGGCTAAACTATAGGCAGAGAGGAGTGTCTGAAAGCCAGTGATGTTGGACAAGCGCTTCCTTTCCCTTTAATGCTGCTTCTTCTTTTAGAATGCAGGGTTTTGAGCAAAGAGGGTAAGCTGATGGCATAACTAAATCTTGGAGCAGGACCACAACATACCCTTGTTGCGGTGAGGCTCTCTGCCAACTCTCCCTCTCAATTGAAAATATGCAACAGCACAAAAGCTAGGACTAACCGAATGGACAAAAGACAAGTAAGGAAAAGAGGCCTAACTGATAATGCTGAGATTGCAACAAAGAACAAACATGAGGTCATAAAACGTGTGTTACCAGAGGGGGAAAGCAGACTGGTAACTGCCTTCCAAAAATGTACCATAACCTGCTGCTGAGTTACTCACAACAATATCAAAGGGCCATTGACTATGACTTTATATGGAAAGGTCCCTGGGAGTGTGCCTTGATACCTTAATGTAAACAAGAGCATTCAGTTCTATCCCTGTTGGGTCAGAAACCGCATTTACATTGTGACTCATTCCTCGTGATAAAATCCAATGTCTCTTTAAGAATCAATTCTCTTTGGCTCTGCAAACAAGACATGGTTCCAGAAGGACTACAACAATGCTGGCAGCACACAAAGCACAAGCATTCTATTAAGATGGACTATTCCTTCCTAATCGGAAGGAAGGATAAAGGAGAAAAAAAAACAGCAATAAAAAATTATTGTAAAAATCTGAAAAAGAACTGGACTAAGGCCCACTACACAAACTCACAAAGCGCAAGAGAATCTAGTTTCAAACAATGACATTCAATAGAAAAAAAGGGAACTAGTAAGGACAAGTGCAGGGAAGGCAGAAGCATGCAGTGTATACCTCATGTTTGATACTGGTAACCAGCTCAGATTTAACAGCATTTGTAGTAGTTTTTGGTCAAGCTACTAGGTGGAAAGGTACCCATACACAGAGAACAGGAAACAGAAGGGACACATCAGTAGCATCAGTTGTTTCTTTTGTGTCCCACAAGGTGGACAAACAGAAGAAAAAGAAGCAGGTAGTAGTGAGAGGAATGTGGGATTCACTGTCCACAAGTTGTGTAACTAGAACATTTTCTGCTATCTACATAAATGTTGCAAATCAGAATGATGAGATGCAGCTTTGACTTGCATATAGCCCACTATTAGGGAGCGGCATTAATCCAGCCTGCTCTTGTAGCATACAATGCAAAAAGAAGAAATCAAGCTTTTCCTCAATTAAAAGTTTTCCATATGACCACCTCAAAAATGCCATAAAAACAATACATAATTATTCACTCAACCATATGTAAAATTTACTCAAATTTCAAGCAATTTTGCTCTTATTTTAAGACTGCATATTACCTTTTAGGCCCATAATTACTGAAAAACGATGATAATAAATGTATTAAAAAAGCTTACTCTTTAACATCTTTAAGTTGCTCAATATCTTGAACTTTGACGTAATCAGGGTCATGGGCCAGAAGATGGATAGTGTATGGAACAACGTACTCTGGTAGTAAAGACAACAGTTTTTCTGAAAGAAAATGTGCAAAGGTTTGAATTAGAAAACTGTGCACATTACACAATTTGAACGAAACAAGCAGGTTACTTACTTTCGGTAATGCTCTTTCTGGAGGATACCCTATCTTACCACAGAATGCCCACCTTAGAATATCTAAAAATCGCAGGATATTTTCACAGCAGTGCTCATGCATGACGCTAAGTGGCGTTGAGCAGACCTGTGTTCAAATCACAATGCCTCAGAAGTGACAGCTGCATATAGGAGCCATCCATCCGTGTTTTTAACATTTTCTTATCTGGACCATTTTCGAGCCCTAGATACGGTGCATACACAATTTCTGGTAATGGTGTGCTGGATACTAACTTGGGACATTTTGAGAGGTTAAAAAGAGGCCACTCCACAGAAGGGCAAGGTGGGATGGTAGTAAGGAATCTGTAGTTAGACAGAACATACACCAGAAAGAGTTTACCGAAGGGAAGTCATTTGTGAAGGACACCTCTAACAGCAAATTCCTAAACTTTGAATAGATACAAAAGCAGTACCGCCCCAAAGTGGAGGGTCTGTGGAGCAGACTCAAACCAATAAGTTTTGCAGAACCGAATGAGCGAAGTGACCTTCCAGTCAGACCTGGCTGTGAAGATAGTTGTGCTTCGTGAAGTCATTTAACAGCACCCATGTTGCAGTGTGGCAGTTGTCAAGGACAGGCACTCCACGTGCCACAGCAGTAATAGCTGCCTTAACCCAGGTAGAATGGGCTCTCAGCCTTCCGGGGATTGTTTCTTAGCCAGTGCGTAGCAGATCTTAATGCAAAGGCCTAACCACCTCGACATGATCTGCTTCTGCACAGCTTTTCTTTTCTAAGCTCCAGAGAACCCCACAAAAAGGTGATTGTCCCAACAATGGTCCTTAGTATGATCTTTACAAAAGCTTAAAGCCCCTCTGGAATCCGCTTCTCCCCATCTTTCAAGGGGTGAGGGGAGCAAAGAATGCTAACAGTAATGGATTGCCCAACATGTAAGGGAGTCATGACGTTTTGTAAGAATGCCACTCGAGTCCTCAGCAACATTTTCTCCGGGAAAAGGATTGTGTAGGGTGGTTGTAATGAACATACGTCACTCATGTGAAGAGCTGACATAATCGCAATGAGGATGACAGTCTTCAAGGTCATAAGACACAGCAAGCACTTATGCACGAGATCAAAAGGAGTACAGATTAGGAATGTCAAAACCAAATTTAGGTCCCACTGCGGAATTCAAATGGCTTGGGAGGGAACATGTGTGTCAAACCTTTAATGAACCTCGTAACAGGAGATTTAAATAAGGATCGTTGGTCTGGTAAACATAGAAAGGCTGAAAGGGCAGACAAATAACCTATTACAGTGCCCACTGCAAGGCCTTCCTCGGCTAAAGATAAAACAAAAGGATGTGCGACAGCTTTGCCTGTAAGGGGTCAGTGTTTCGACCACTACACCAGGTTCAAAATTTGTCCCAGCACCCGGCCTAAATGGATTCGGTGAAGGAAAAGTTACCTACCTTCTGTTATGCCTCATCTGGTAGAGACTATCTAGCCACAAATTCTTTACCTTACAATTATCCACAGGCATCAGACTGGATCCGGAATTTTTGTGTGTGATCAGTACACCCTGTGCACTGGAAGGTGGCGTTGTTTGGCTCCGTGTGGTGTTCGCACCGAAAGTGACGTGCGCGATGCCTATATAGACGCCACCCTTGCACGCAGATGTCAGTTTCTTTACATGATTTGCTGTGCCAGGAGCGCCGATCCACAAAGAACAATGACAGCTGATGTGTAAAACTAGGGCCTTGAAATGGGAAAAAACCCTGTACCTAGAAATCAGTTCGCAGAGGGGGGAGGATGGGTGGGTCAGTAAGGAATCTGAGACTAGATAGAGTCTCTACCAGATAAGTCGTTACTGAAGGTAAGTAACTTGCACATCTGATAGAGACTTCTAGCCGCAGATTCCTTATCTTACAATAGATACCCAAGCAATACCTCTCCAGAGGTGGGTCTGCAAAACAATTTCACACCAAAAAGTCCTTCAGGACGGAATTGGCAAAGAGCCTGTCCCAACGAACCAGACTGTCCAAGCAGTAGTGGCTTTGTGAATGTGCGCAGAAAATCCCACGTTGCTGCCTGGCAGATGTCCAGGACCGGGACTCTGAGTGCTAACGCAGAGGTCGCAGCCTTTGCTCTGGTGGAATGAGCGCGCAAACCCTCTGAGGGTTGGTTCTTGGGCAATGCTTAGCAGATTTTAATGCAGAGCACGATCCATGGGGCGATGGCCTGTTTCTGAATGGCTTTCACTTTCTAGGCTCCGACATACCCTACAAAGAGTTGGTCGTCCACCCGGAACTCTTTCGTGCGGTCAAGGTGGAACAACAACGCTCTTTTTGGGTCCAGTCGGTGGAGTCGCTCCTCTTCCTTAGAGGGATGCGGCGGAGCGAAAAGGGTAGGCATGGTGATGGATTGGCCTACATGAAACAGAGTGATTACCTTCGGAAGGAAGGAAGCCTTAGTGCAAAGGACCAGCTTGCCCAGGAAGATGTTGAGGTACGGAAGCTTAGATGACAGCCTGGAGCTCACTAACCCTCCGGGCACATGTTATGGCCACCAGAAAGGCCGATTTGAGGGTAAGGAGCCAGGATAGGACAACTGTGTAGCATGTCGAAGGGAGCGCACATGAGAAAAGTGAATACTACATTTTGGTCCCACTGAGGCAAAGGTGAAGGAGGGAACATGTGTTGGAGACCTTTCAAAAACCTATGTACAATAAATTAAAAAACTACTCTGCACTCCAGGATTTCAACTTTGCACAATTTTCTTTACATAGCACACAGAACCAAAGCATTTTCAACCATCACAGTCTTGCTCACGGTTATTAAGTCCTTTCTCCATTTCCCATTATATAAAAAATGCCCATTTTGAGTAATTTTGGGTTATGTAGCTCTGTAAAATCCACCTATTTTATTTCTTTTCCTTTTTCAATTCTTTCTTTAATAACAGTCTATAAAACTTAGGTCACTTTCTAATACTTTCTGCTTCATAAACTTTCCTTTGATCACACATAGCTTTGAATTGCTTACATGTTATGAGGCTAGTATACTTGATTCATTTTTTTGTTTCCCTCATGCCAGCATTGTTATTAGAATCCAACAATCCTCATTGTCCAGTACATATAATTCTGCTTATTGCAATGGATAAACATATATGCCTCTGTTTTTATACTGCCTTGTTCCAGTTTACTATACTGGACACTCTTTATATCCTATTTCTGCCTCAGTGGCTTCTATTTATTTATTTTCACAGTTTCATCACCCTCATGGTGAAGATTCTCATCTTTTATACCTCAGTGGCTGTCGTATCATGTATGTGCATATGTATCTGTTTGCCCACAGTCACTTGTTTGTTCCCCATTGCCAACCATTTGATGTATGAATTGTAATTGTTTTCCCTATTCAATTCCACACTTCAGAGCTGGCATAATGGTTTTAATATGAATATTCAATGATCTATATCCACTTATATTTCCTCTTAATATTGGCAAGAATCTTCGGAACCTGCCTTCTACAGGACGGCTGTGCTCCACTAAGCCGCTATTACAAGTATGATAACCTGATTGTACTGTGCACTGTTCACTGAGTCCAAATGGAACTCGCCAATTTATACTTCAATGAACTGATTGAACCAAAAACGTAATCAAACTTAATTGTCATTTATCACACAATATTGTTCATATCATCATGACATTACAAATGATGTTTCCAAGAACGAATCATAAATGAAATACAAAATGTAATACATTGTCATTTCATGTATTTTAACAATTCTACTAATAACGTGGTAATTGATAGACAACACTCATGTTACATTCAAAAGGGTGCCCAATGCATTTCGGGACGTATCAGTCCTTCCTCAGGGGCCAATTTACAAAGGAAAATAATACGCTTAATGAATCATAATCATAATAATTAATATCACGTAAGCCTCATAACCCAGTCGCCAATACATTTGTGAAATCTATCCAAACGTGAACCAGAATAGTTCAATATAAATATTGCCAATCATGGAACATAGTAACCAAAAAACACCTCTGATAGTAATTATATTAATGTCGTGTTAATGGAAATTGTGTGGATGGATTATCATAAAAACACCCAGTGTGCTAGTAACTTCACCTTACTAATGTGTTAAACACTTGGGGGTTACTTCAGTGAGTTGTAGAGAAAATTCGAAAAGCTGTGTCGTCCGTCCTATCATGTAAAAAATTCACGTCATCTACTAATACACCTAACCATGATTAAGTGCGTTGTAAAAACGTACACTAGAGATGTGCTCACCTTCGAAATTTCCACGTTAGAGACTGAATAACCTCATTGGTACCGAAAAACAGAGGTCATAATCTAACTGCACATGACAAAAAGGTTATCAAAACTATAGCAAATAACCCTGAGTTACTTTGCAACCTGCAGATAAGGGGGGAGCAATAGTGGTAATGGATACTATCTTTTACCATGCTAAGGTCAATGCACACGTGAATGATGAAAACACGTACCTTAGATTATTGTATGATCCGACAACACAACTTCAAGGCATTTTGGAGGACATTCTACAGAACGCACTTGATCATGAGTGGATTAACACACAAACTAAGTCTTATCTCTCCACAAGCAATCCTCGGAGACCGAAGTTGTACATGATACCGAAGATTCATAAAGATGCGAGGGAGCCCCCATTTCGCCCTATTGTGTCAGGGTGTGGATCATTATTTGATCCACTTGGAAGATTTGTGGATTTCTATTTGCAGCAATTTGTCCAGAGTTGGCAGTCGTATCTCAAAGATACCACTCACTTTTTACAGAAACTACAACAGGTGGATGTTGAGCATCTTAAGAGTGCACTGTTATGTACCATAGACGTTACAGCTTTGTATACGTCTATACCACACGAAGCGGGATTGGAAGCAGTGGAATGGGCCCTACTTCAGATGGGAGATATTGGCACTGAAAAAGTTTTGATTCTTCAATTATTGAAGTTTTGTTTAAACCACAGCTATTTCTCATGGCAAGGGGAGTTCTTTGCACAATTGACCGGGACCTCCATGGGTTTTTCGGGGGCCCCTACATATGCTAATATATTCATGGCCCAATTTGAGTACCATAACATCATGAGCAATCCAGCATGGTGGCAGAAGATTAAAATGTACAGCCGATATATAGATGACATTTTTATCATCTGGACAGATACCAGAGAAGAGCTAGTGAAGAGGATTGATATATTGAATACAATTGATCCTAGGATACAATTCACCTATACCATTGAGGATCATAGCATTCACTTTCTGGATGTATCCGTGAGTAAATCATCCTCTGGCACACACCTTGAAACTCAAATTTACAGCAAACCCACTGATCGCAATAATGCTTTGGCATTCACCAGCTTTCATCCAAGGAGTCTGATTAGGAACTTGCCATATTCTCAATTCATCAGGATCAAAAGGATATGCTCAGATACCAACATCTGTACCCAGAAATTAGATGAATATAAACAACGGTACCTTGAGCGTGGTTATCCTGAAACTATACTTCAAGATAGCATAAGACGAGTACAGACAAAAGTGTTGCGACCTGTTTATAAAACAGCACAAACCAGACGAAAATAGAATAGTCTTCGAGTCTAAGTTCACCACCAGTTCACAAGCAATCAAAAAGATCATAAACACTAGGTGGGAATTATTGGAAAGTGAACAGGATTTTAATGGAATCTTTCAGCAAAAACCGTTACATGCCTACACTAGGGGCAGAAATCTACGCACTATTTTGTCACAGCCTGAGAAAATTGTCAGTAAGGACGGAATGCAAGCGACTAAAAAATGCAATAACTGCATACACTGTAACAACGTCATCCTTGGAAATACCTTATCACACCCATTGACAGGCAAAAAAATTCAATTACGACATACCAGCGATTGCAACACGAGCAACGTGGTTTATTGCATTAAGTGCCCATGTGGTAAAGCTTATGTTGGGAAAACGGAACGCAAATTAAAAGTTTGGATTACAGAACATAAAAGCAAGATCCGGACTCAGAGTACTACATCGAGCATAGCACTACATTGGGTGGAGGCCAAACACACCATGTCTCAACTCAGGTTCCAGATCATTGAAAAAGTTATGACACAACCAGGAATTGACAACACCAAGAAACTTCTCCAAAGAGAAATATATTGGATCAAAAATTTGGATACCATGATACCCAGAGGTCTTAATGATCGTTTGGATACGAGTTGTTTCTTATGATTAAGAGGAAGGCAGGACACCCATTGAAAACACATATAATTGTGATGATGAGATATTTTAATAACACTGCTATACCATCATCATCAAACCACTTTATTCGGCTAACCAAAGCCATAAAAGTACACCACAGTGAACAATACGTAAAAAACTGGTTAAAAAACATATTTATACATTTTGAATTCCTTAAAATATACCACATACAAACAATAAAATAATACCAATAAAAACAAATGACTTATAGTTCATTAATCATGCAATAAAAGCAATTATATCTATATATAAAATCAATCAGCACTTTAAAATATCTAGCCCCCTTTTCTTCCTATGTCTGACTGCCGCCACCAAAAAGTTTGCAACATTAAAAATCTCCCATGGGTTGTTTAACAACTGCAGATATAGTAGGGCTGGTCTGACTTGCACAAATCCCTTACCCTTTAAAATGGGTCTTAAAAACTTTCTCCTCACAGGGCTAAAGTACTCACAAAACATTGTAAAGTGCATGGTGTCCTGCAAAGAAAAATTATCACATGTACAGGGACCTAGGTCTTTTACCCTGCTCCAGCCCTGTACATCTGCTAAAAGACAATGGTTAAGATTAAAACGAAACTTAATTAGAAGAAATCGATGAAAAGGTTTTGTAACGATTAACAAATACGGTTCAATCCGTGGGACTGTCTTTAACAGCAAATGTGCTCTCACCATGGGTTTAACAATCTCCAATGCCTCTCTCTCTACAGACAACATATTTAAAAATTGGGCTTTAACCCATGCCACATCCTCTTTCACTATCTTTTCCGGAGTAGCAAAGAGTTCCGGTCGCCCCAATTTTCCAAGCATTGACTTGACGTATTGTAACCATTGGATTTTACCCACGTTGTCCAACGCTAAGCAGTCCCTAAGGATTTCTCTTTTCAGTCCCAGTTCGGTATTAATCCATGTCTTTAGCCAACAAATCACAGGACCCATGCCAATTTGATCCTCAACAAAGCCACTGCCCAGCTCTTGGTGAATAGCAAACGTAGAGGTAGATTTGGGGACCGCCAGGAGATATCTCATAAATTTATTTTCAACTTGCTGAAGTACTATTGTGGGTTTATATCCCCAAATCGCAGACCCATACGATGCTATTGCAATGCTTTTAGAGCCATATATTTTAAGCAAGGCTTCAAAAGGCTTCGCTCCCAATCGGGAAGCAAAACCTTGAATGGCAGCTACGGACCTCGACATAACAAGTTTTTTTGCCCTTAACTGGGGAATCCAAGAGCCTCTTTCATCAAATAAGACTCCCAAATAGGGGAAAGAGGAGACCCTTGACAGCTCAACTCCTTCACAATAAAAGTTTAAACATTTTTTGGCCTCTGCCCCATTGGCATCGTATGCGATTTGGTTTTATTGACAATAAGGTCCAGGGATTGCATAAAAGATCCAAAGGAATCCAAAAGTTTCTGCAGACCAACTGCAGTGCGGGCCAAAAGAACCGCATCATCCGCGTATAAGAGAGCAGGAATAACCCTGTCCCCTATACGTGGAATGTCTAAAGTGGCGGTGCTAAGGGAGGTATTTAAGTTATTTATATATAATAAAAAAAGCAAAGGGGCTAAAATACAACCCTGACGAACCCCTTTGTCAATTTTAAAGTGCTTCGTGCATTTTCCATCTTGGTTGACTCTGACCCTAGCATAAAGATCCTTATGGAGATCTGCTAAAAAATAGTCCATCCCCATATCCATCAATATTGACCATAACTTAGTTCTATTTACTAGGTCAAAGGCCGAAGACAGGTCCATAAAGGCCAACTGCAGCGTACCTTGTTTCGCCACTGTATATTTCTCTACCAAAAGGTGCAGGTTTAAACATTGATCTATTGTACTTCTACCTTTTCTAAAACCATATTGACAATCTATTAAAATTCCAGAGTCGTCCAACCAATCAGAACGGTTATTTAAAATAACTCTGCCTAAAATCTTCACCACTGAATCAATCAAGGAGATAGGTCTGTAGCAAACTGGGTCACCTCTCTGTCCCTTTTTAAATACTGGGATAATGGTCGAGAGAGACCAGGAAGGCGGAAATCCGTGCTTACTAGCCGTGTTTAGAAGATTAGTTATAATTTTCACCCAGAGCTGTGGCCTTATTTTATATAAATCGGCCGGGACACAATCGGGGCCAGGGGCCTTATTGCTAGTCATTTGCACAATAGCTGCCTCCACTTCAGTTTCTATAAAAATCAATGATGTGTTGCCCCGGGCTAAAACAGGAGTAGCTGGGGAGACCATCTCGACTTGTGATGCTCCATAAACAGTATTAAAATGGGAGTACCACTGATCCTCAGTAATATTACATTCTAAGGGAGTGTTATTTAGTCCCGTAAAAAAGGGTTTATTGACTATAGCCCAAAATCTTGCACTATCCCTATTAACCTCAACCGAAAGCAGGTCATTCCACGCCTCTTCTTTGATTTCCTGCTTGCGGCGATTAACCGTACATTTATAGGACTGTCTCAATTGGGCTACAAGGGTACGATCTCTAGGGACCTGCTTCAGGGCAGAAATAAGCTTTTGATGGGCTTTCGAACACTCATTATCAAACCATTTCTTCCCCAAATTAATATAACTTCTGCTCGGGATTGTTAGGCCCAATGCCACCTGTGCACAGATCTCTTCAAATGCCAATAAAACCTCTGGGCCCATATCTCCAGGATTAAGACATATATTAAAACTCTCATCCGCTTTAAGCAATAAGTCTTGAAGGAAAGACTCCGGGATTATACTAGTCCATTTTAGCCTCCGTCCCTGGTCTGAGGTCCTTACATATATACTCGTGGGTAATTGTCCCTCTTTCTCTTTAAGGCCAATTGACTCACATAACTCGAGTGTAACAGGATTATGGTCACTATAATCAGACCAAATCGCACCATACTTAATAGCTTGGGGTGATAATACCGGAGAAATAAAAATATAATCAATTATAGAATCCTGCCCCCTTGCCTTAAAAGTAGGGACCCTCCTCCCCGCAATGTTTGTGTTTGGCTGGCACAAGTCAACTGCCACCAGGAGATCCTCCAGGCATTCTCTTTGTGGGCTATGTTTAAAGTGGCAACTAAGGGGATCCTCTGGGCCTAGATAGTCTCCCACGAAACAATCCTTCAGACACGAGTGAACATTAAAATCTCCCAAGATAAAAATAGAATAAAAAGTGGTTTGTTTAAGTCTATAATCAATTAAAAAACCTTTTAGGCTACTTAAATGCTCATTTAAAAATCCAACCTCCGGTGAGTTGTAGAAATTTACTATTAACAATTTCATAGAATTAGCATTATTAATTTCTACAGCCAAACAATTGGTAGAACCGGTATACACAGAGCAATGTTTTCCCGTCACCTTTAGTGATATTAGGGTCAAAAGTCCCCCCTTTGCTCTCCCCGAGGCTGAGGGCTGCGCTGACACAAAGTATGATTTATAACCGTCCAGCCAGAAATGATATTCTCTTTCCCACGTCTCTTGTGAACCCACTATATCATAGGCTTTAAGAAAATTAATCCATCTGGGTTCCCTACTTTTCGTTCTAAGTCCTGCAACATTCCAACTTAAGATTGCTATACAACCAATCACAACACATTAACATCAACACCAGTGGTGGTGGGATGCATTTTTAGGTATTTGCACATTTTTGTGACGGGCGATTGGAACAGTTCACCTTTTGTTTATCATAGGGTCAGCAATTAGCATACTTCCGCTGCGGTCTTTATATTGGGCATTTCAAAAATACCAAGGTCTTATATTTATGATATACTCACTTTAGAATTTACCTATTTTTAATTACATCTTGCAGCTACATTATTTTTTGGAATACAGTAGACAGTTAATTTGCGATGTATTAGGTTTATGTATTAAAGGAGCTTTCCTGGCAGCCATAGATTTTATATCCTTACCTGTAGTCCTACTTCGATGTTTAATACACTCGAGGTTTTTATCGGGTCCTACGTACAGCACGCTTGCGGCACACTTTGGAAAGAGGTTCCACGCCGGGAGGCTGGTTCGGCAGGTTTTGCCGGTGAGTTTGAACTGCGGCCGTAATCTTGGCAATAATTTCGTCAGGCGCCTACATTTTATAATACTCTTGATATTTGGTTCGGTTTTTTTTAGGGATTCCATTTGACTAATGTTCTCCCCCTAAAAGTTTCTACGCATGGTTTTCTCAATTTCGGAAGGTGAGCGCATGATTTACACTTCAGTTGTTTGTAATCACGACTTGGCTATCGTTAACATCATATTGGTGACATTCCTTTTCGTTTCGTCACAGGTATGGGAATACGTTTGTTTTTTCGGTACCAATGAGGTTATTCAGTCTCTAACGTGGAAATTTCGAAGGTGAGCACATCTCTAGTGTACGTTTTTACAACACACTTAATCATGGTTAGGTGTATTAGTAGATGACATGTGAATTTTTTACATGATAGGACGGACGACACAGCTTTTCGAATTTTCTCTACAACTCACTGAGGTAAGCCCCAAATGTTTAACACATTAGTAAGGTGAAGTTACTAGCACACTGGGTGTTTTTATGATAATCCATCCACACACTTTCCATTAACACGACATTAATATAATTACTATCAAAGGTGTTGTTTGGTTACTATGTTCCATGATTGGCAAAATTTATATTGAACTATTCTGGTTCACGTTTGGATAGATTTCACAAATGTATTGGCAACTGGGTTATTAGGCTTACGTGATATTAATTATTATGATGATGATTCATTAAGCGTATTATTTTCCTTTGTAGATTGGCCCCTGAGGAAGGGACTGATACGTCCCGAAATGCATCGGGCACCCTTTTGAATGTAACATGAGTGTTGTCTATCAATTACCACGTTATTAGTAGAATTGTTAAAATACATGAAGCACAAGTTACTAACTTGTGTAACGATATATCTGTAAGAGACAGTAGTTAGTGACAGATTCCTTACCTTAGAATATCCCCAGGCGTCAGGCTGGATCCGGAAAGTTTTGCGTAGCAGTACCCCTGCGCGTCGGTAGGCGGCGTCGTGCGGCTCCGCGTCCGTCGTCGGCGTCGTGATCGCCGGGATGACGTCGCGGCCAGTACTTAGACGCCGGCCATGCGCGCTGGCGTAAGTTCTGTACACGTCTTTCCGCGCCAGAAACGCAGAGCCATGCAAGAAACTGACACTGGTGTCTGAAAACTAGGGCCCTGAAAGGGAGTACCTTAACCCTAGAAATCAGTTCGCAGAACGGGGAGGATGGGTGGGGCGGTAAGGAATCGGTCACTAACTACTGTCTCTTACAGATATATTGTTACACAAGTCAGTAACTTGTGCATCTGAAAGAGACACGTTAGTGACAGATTCCTTACCTTAGAATAGATACCCCAGCAATACCAACCCCGGTGGTGGGTCTGCGAACAAAGATCAGACAAGGAAGTCTCGGAGAACAGAATGGCCAAAGAAGCCGTCTCTCCGGACTTGGCTGTCAAGGCAGTAATGCTTGGTAAACGTGTGCAGCGAGGCCCACGTAGCTGCCTGACAAATGTCCTGCAATGGGACACCACGTCCCAAAGCCGTGGTGGCGGCTGTCGCCCTGGTGGAATGGGCACGTAGCCCAACAGGGGGCTCCTTCTTAGCCAAAGAATAGCAGGCTTTGATACACAAGACGACCCAGCGGGAAATGGTCCGCTTGTGTACCGCCCGACCTTTTTTGGCGCCCACGTAGCCAACAAAGAGCTGGTCGTCCACCCGGAACTGTTGTGTGCGGTTCAGATAGAAAGAAATCGCACGTTGTGGGTCCAGACGGTGGAGCCTCTCTTCCTCTCTGGAATGATGCAGAGGCGGAAAGAAGGTGGGCAAAGTGATGGTCTGCCCAATGTGGAAGGCAGTAACCACCTTTGGCAAGAAGGACGGACGTGTCCTAAGAACAACCTTGTCTGGATGAACAGACAGAAAGGGGGGCTTTCAAGAAAGAGCCTGGAGCTCACTCACCCGCCGAGCGGAGGTGATAGCCACCAGAAAGGCTGTCTTCAGAGTGAGAAGACGAAGAGGACAGTTATGGAGAGGCTCAAAGGAAGCGCACATTAAAAAGGTAAGAACCAAGTTCAAGTCCCACTGAGGCATCACAAACGGAACAGGAGGGAAAAGGTGTGTAATGCCTTTAAGAAACCTGTTAACAACAGGGGACTTGAAAAGAGAGGGCTGATCAGGAAGCCTAAGAAAGGCCGAGATTCCACAAAGGTAGCCCTTGATGGTACCCAGGGCAGAACCCTGTTGGGCCAGAGAAAGAAGGAACAGAAGGACCTCAGAAAGAGGGTCAGAAAGGGGATTCACAGCCTTTGCTGTGCACCATGCCACAAACTTGTTCCACCTGCAGGCGTATACCACCTTAGTGGAGGGACGCCTGGCTGCCAGAATCACATCACAAACTTCGGGAGGCAAGTCGAAAGGAATCAACTGCAGCCGCTCAATCTCCATGCAAGGAGGTGGAGACTGGACAGGTTCGGGTGGAGGACCGTCCCCTGCTGCTGCGACAGAAGATCCTCCCGAAGAGGCAGACGGATCGGGGGATAGATGCTCATGCTGAGTTGCTCGGGATACCAAACTCTTCGAGCCCAGTCCGGAGCCACAAGAATGACTTGGGCCCGGTCGCGCCGAATCTTCTTCAACACTCTGGGTAGAAGTGGTATAGGCGGAAAGGCGTACAACAGACCTCAACTCCACTCGCGACGAAAAGCGTCGCTGAGCGAGTGCCGCCTTGGAAATTCCAACGCGCAGAAGTGCTGACATTGCGCGTTCTCTTCGGTGGCGAATAGATCTAACCAAGGCTCTCCCCACTGTAGGAAGAGTCCTTGCGCCACCTCCGAGTGAAGACGCCATTCGTGATCCATCATGCACCTGCGGCTGAGCTCGTCCGCCCTGGCGTTCAGGGAACCTGCCAGGTGTTGAACCATCAGGAAAATGCCCTGATGTTCCAGCCATGTCCAGAGACGCAGAGCCTCCTGACATAGGGTCCACGACCCCACCCCGCCTTGTTTGTTGTAGTACCACATGGCGGTGGTGTTGTCTGTGAACACCTGCACTACCTTCCCCTTGACAGAGGGAAGGAATGCCTTTAGTGCAAGTCGGATCGCCCAGAGCTCCAGAAGGTTGATATGGAGCTGGGACTCCGCCGGAGACCAGAGGCCTCTGATCTCCGCCTCTCCCATGTGACCACCCCATCCCAGAAGGGACGCATCCGTCACAACTGTGTGCTCTGGCTGGGGAAGGGAGAGGGATCTGCCCGTGACCCATTGCCGGTTTGAGAGCCACCACTGCAACTGTTGTGCAGTTCCCTCCGAGATCTGGACGTAATCGGACAGGTTCCCCTGATGCTGCGCCCACTGGAACTTCAGGTCCCACTGCAGAGCCCGCATATGCCATCTGGCATGATCGACCAGCAGGATGCAGGAGGCCATGAGGCCCAGCAGCCTCAGGGTCATCCGTACCGAAACCCAGGATAGAGGCTGAAAGATTGGAATCATAGCCTGAATATCCTGGACTCGCCGTTCGGGAGGATAGGCCCGAAACTGCGTTGTGTCCAGAACCGCTCCAATGAAAAGGAGCTGTGGAGAAGGAACCAGGTGCGACTTCGGCACATTGATGGAGAACCCCAGCGAGTGCAGGAGTCCGGCCGTAGTCTGGAGGTGGGAGACGACTGCCTGGGACGAGCCCGCCTTCAGCAGCCAGTCGTCGAGGTAGGAGAAGACTATAACCCCTGCACGGCGCAGATGAGCTGCGACCACCGCCATCACTTTCGTGAACACCCGAGGGGCGCTGGTAAGGCCAAAGGGAAGCACGGTGAACTGAAAGTGCTCGAGGCCTACCGTGAACCGCAGGTAACGCCGGCAGGACGGGGATGTGAAAATATGCGTCCTGCAAGTCCATCGCTACCATCCAGTCTCCGGGGTCGAGGGCAGTCAAGACCTGAGCTAGGGTGAGCATCTTGAACTTCTCCTTCCGGAGGAAGCGATTGACGTTCCGGAGGTCCAAGATAGGACGCATGTCCTCCTTGTCCTTTTTGGGCACCAGAAAGTAGTGGGAATAGCAACCACGCCCTACTTCTGGGGTCGGAACGCGCTCGATGGCCCCCTTGGCCAAGAGGGCCGCAACTTCCTGTTGAAGAAGCACCAAATGGTCCCCCGACATGCGGTGGTGCTGAGGTCGCATGGCTGGGGGGGTAGTCTCGAAGGGGAGGGAGTAGCCCCTTCGGACAATGTCCAAAACCCACCTGTCCGATGTGATGGTGCGCCAGTGGGGAAGGTGATGGCGGACCCTGCCCCCCACTGGCGTGCTGTGGACTGGAAAGGATGGACTAGGAGGCCGCGGCGGAGGTGGTGGCCTGACCCGCACGCTTGTTACCCGACCCGCCTCGGCGGGAGCCACGTCCTTGGCCGCGCGAAGGCGCTTGCTGCGCGGGCCGGTGGCTGGGCAGTGGACTTGACTGGGCGCCCCTTCCGTGGCCACGAACGGGGCGAAAAGCAGACTGCTGCGGAGGGCACGAAGCGGAGAGGCCCAAGGACTTGGCCGTAGCCCGCGAGTCCTTAAAGCGCTCCAGCGCGCTGTCTGCCTTATTGCCAAAAAGGCGGATACCATCAAAGGGCATGTCCATAAGGGTGTTTTGGACATCGCCCGAGAAACCAGTGGTCCTCAGCCAGGCGTGACGGCGCAGCGCCACTGTCGTAGCAAGCGATCTGCCTAGCGAGTCAGCGGTATCTAGGCCACATCGGATAGTGAACTTCGCTGCGTCTCTCCCGTCTGCAATAGCACAGGAGAGAAGTGCCTGGACCTCCTCAGGACACTTGGGCAGCACCTGCGCCACCGAATCCCACAGAGAGTGGGAGTAACGGCCCAAAAGGCAAGCGGTGTTCACGGACCGCAAGCCAGCACTGGAGGAAGAGAAAATCTTCTTCCCAAATTGTTCCAGTTTTTTGGATTCCCTATCCGGCGGAGCCGTAGGGAAGGCGCTTTGAGAGGTAGAGGCTTGGACAACCAAGCTCTCGGGGGTAGGGTGTTGGGAGAGGAACAGATGGTCGCCCGGGGCCGGGCGATGGCGTCTGGCTACGTTCCTGTCCACAGGAGCCCCTGTGGTGGGCCTGGACCAGGTGCCCAAAAGAACGTCAGAAAGTGCGTCGTTGAACGGCAGCAGTGGCTCCGAAGAGGTAGCCGCCGGCTGAAGCACTTCCGTCAGGAGGTTAGTCCTGACAGCCACTGTAGGGAGCTCGAGGCGCAAGGCCGCGGCCGCCCTACGCAACACCGTTGCATAACTTGCTCCCTCCTCCGTAGCCACGGAAGGAGGAGACAGCATGCCAAGGTCAGGAGAGGTGTCCAAACCACTGGCATCACCCAGTTCCTCAGCCCAGTCCTGATAAGGCTCACATTGAGCTGTGAGAGGGTCTTCCGACCCCTCCCAGTCCTCCTCGTCCTCCAAAACAGGTGAAAAGTATGGAGGAGGGACATGAGGGAAAAAGGGTCCCATCTGCGTCGGAATCGGCGTTGAGCGACGTCGATCCGGCTCCGTGTCCGGTTCCGGGGAGAACCTGGGGACGGCGCCGCCCGGGGCCTCGGACGGCGCTGTGAACGGTACCTGTGAGGTCGGCGCCGGTGGAGGTGTCGTTAGGTCAACCGGCGTCAACCGGGATCCAGGCCTGGATCCGAGGGGGTCCTGTGGCGCCGGGGCCGGAGCCGCCGGTGGTGCAGAGGGAGGACTCCAACTGGGGCCCGCGGGGCCCGAAGGCGCACCGGGGTAACCCTTAGGCCCGAAGATGCGAGCCATGGCTGACAGGAAGTCCTGTATCTCGGCCGCAGTCGACGTCGGACCCGGAACAGGCGGGTAGGCCGGCGTCGGCTGTTCGGGTACCCCCGGAGCCGCGGGGGCGGTACCATCTGGACCCTCGGCGGGGTCGTGAGACCGGCGAGGGGAGGTCTTAGAGCGACGCTTCTTAGACCTCTTGTGCTTCGCCTTACCTGAAGACGAAGACTTCGACCCAGACGAATGACGACGGCTCCGCGACCGGCCCCTCGACCTCTCCCGTGACTTCGAGCGGCGCGGAGCCGTGTGCCGGGCCTCGAGAAGCTTTCAAGACCGCTCTCGCAAAGCCTCCGGGGCAAGGGACCGACACTCGGGGCACGACTTGGGGTCGTGGCCGCGCCCCAGGCAGAAGAGACACTCTCGGTGCGGATCCGTAATCGACATCATGCGATTACAGATCTCGCATGGCTTGAAGCCGGTCTTCCCAACTGACACCTCGGAGTCGAAACGACTCAAAAACATGGACAAAAAAGTCTCAAAAAATACTCAGTCAAAAAATGACTGGGGGCACTGCTCAATCCGGATCTGCGCTTACTGGCGCGGAAAAAGAAAGAACTGACGCCAGCGCGCATGGGCGGCGTCTAAGTACTGGCCGCGACGTCATCACGGCGATCACGACGGACGCGGAGCCGCACGACGCCGCCTACCGACGCGCAGGGGGACTGCTACGCAAAACTTTCCGGATCCAGCCTGACGCCTGGGGATATTCTAAGGTAAGGAATCTGTCACTAACGTGTCTCTTTCAGATAAGACAATGTAGTACATTTTGTATTTCATTTATGATTCGTTCTTGGAAACATCATTTGTAATGTCATGATGATATGAACAATATTGTTTGATAAATGACAATTAAGTTTGATTACGTTTTTGGTTCAATCAGTTCATTGAAGTATAAATTGACGAGTTCCATTTGGACTCAGTGAACAGTGCATTCAGGTTATCATACTTGTAATAGCGGTTTCTAATCTCAACACTTGGTGTGACAGCAAGTGTAGCGCTGTAGCACCTTATAGCTCAAAATATTTAGGAGATTAACAATTGGTTAAATTACCCAATAAATCAAAATAGGTGTGCTCCTCCAAACCAAATAACTTACTTCTGTGCTCCACTAAGGGCACGCTAAAGGGGCTTGGTAGGTAGGCCGGCACTGGCGTGGCAGTGGACTGTTGACCATTAATTCAGGGGCTGGGTGTTGGATTGACGGACGGTATGGGGTACCTCTGCCAAAACCAAGAAACTAATTGTAGGGCTGATGCAGCTGGTTGTGCGGATAAACCAAGGGAGAATGCCATTGCCCTGCTCGCCTTGAACCGTTTAAGAGTGAAGTCTGCCTTGTTCCCAAACAGGCGAGTCCTGTTGAATAGCATGTCCATGAGGGACAACTGGACATCACCTAAAAATGCTGGCCCACACCAAGCATGGCAGCGAATGGCAATAGTGCCAATGGTCTGTCCAATGCAATCGATGGAGTCTAAGCCACAAAGAACTGAACATGGCTACGTCGTAGCCGTCTTTATGGCCTGGATGAGGACCGGCAGGAGATCGTTGGAGACACCTCGGAGAACTTGAGCCACTGAGTCGCAAAGGGTGTGAGAAGAGCACCTCAGCAGGCAGCTGGCATTTACTGACCCAAGCGCCCAGCTGCTGGATGAGAAAACCCTCTTCCCAAACGTCTCCACTCATTTCGACTTCCTTTCCTTGGGAGTCATTGGGAATGTGATAGGATTAGTCTTGCTTGCAGACACCTGCACCACCAAGCCTTCAGGTGAGAGTGCTGAGATAGAAATGAAGGGTTGCCCGGAGCAGGGGATGGAGGGGGAGGTGGGGGGGGAGGGTCATGCCCCCAACAAAGTATCCTTAAGGGCCTTGTTAAATGGTAGGAGGGGCTCAGTAGATGTCTGCCCCGGCTTAAGAACCTCCATAGAATTCTGGTCTTGACCTCCAAGGTGGAGAGCTGGAGGTCAAAGAGTTTTGACATTCTACACATACTCATGGTGTAGAAAGAACCCTCTTCAGTGGCAGGGCCAGGGGTGGAGAGGAGACTGGACTCTGGGGAGGTATAAAGGTCACTAGCCTCCTGCAGGTCGTCATAGCAATTCTCCTCATGATTAGATTGGCCAGTCTCATCACCAGCATCGTAATTGTTATAGGAATCCACGCTGAACAGGGAATGCAGGGTGTACTATTGTCGCTGTGGAGGCAGCTCAATTGGGGGAAATGGGGCCTCAATGGAAGACGTCTGCGAGGGCAAATGAGGCCTTGTCTTCCGGAAATCAATTTTGATGCGCTGGGAACCGGTGTGGGCGGTGGAGTAGAAAGTGGAGCCTGACCCAGCCAAATTACGGGCTTGGAGGGTCCATCTGGCATTGAGGGTAAACCCATCAGCGGTAATTCAGATAAAGAACCTCTCAGCTCAGTGTTGTCTGCAGGCACACCGGATGGAGTCTGCAAAAACTCCTCGATCTATTTAGGTGCAGCGGACGGCCCTGGAAACTCAGAATGGCCCGGAACAAGTTAAAAGTTGTGGGATTGGTTCTAAAGTCAAACTAGTTTGAGAGGGACATTGAGAAGTATGGAGTTGCGCCTGCGTCGTCTTAGATGAGCGTGAGTGGCGGGAAGGAGCTGAATCTCACTTAGATTTCTTGCTTTTTAATTCTTCGTTTTACCCAAAGATTTGGCCTGGATAACTCCAGTGACTTCTGCATCTCAAATAGGACCGCAAACGAACTTTCGACTTGGACAAGTCCCATCACAGAGTCTTGCAGTGTTTAGTTATAAAGAGTTTCACCTCGCAGTCTGGGATGGCCTTCTGGTTCATCGGCGCACAGTCACTGCAGGCTATAGTCGTGGCTCAAACCCAGGCAAATTAAGTGATGATCTGTCACAGATATTTGTTTGCGAAAGTCCTTGAGGGGCTTAAAAACGGTTGTTTAGGGAGGCGACATGTCCTTTCTAAACTGTAAAACAATTTTTGGAGCAAGCCAAGGGTCTCTAAGAGACAAGAGGTAGATCCAAAACCACGTCTGGTGAAGTAGAAAGATAGAAAGAAACTGATGTAAGTGAACAGGAGTGGCACCTACATAGGATCTGCATGACATTTCTGGAGCGGAACACATCAGTGCAGAGCCGCACGGCGCCATCTATCAACATACAGAGGTACTGCTGAAAAGTGGCTGCATTGTCTGACGCGCGGTGAATATTTAAAAGCTGAGGGATTTGCAGCCAAAAGTCTCTATCAGAAGCATTACATAACAGAGCATTACATAACAGTGAATTTATATTTCCCTCCTTTTTCATTTATTTCAGTCTTTCACCCATTTAGCAATACTGTTTTCGTTCAATTCATGTTCTTACCACTCACTGCAGCATGTTGTTTCAGATAATCCCGTCTCACATTTATATTTTTCACTAGGCATTGCCTGGCATGAGCTCTTCGTTCCTTCACTGGGTCTTTTGCACACAGTGCACATATGGCCATGTATTCCAGTGGTAGCCGAAGTCTCGAAAGGCCTTTGTGAAGTTTCTGAGCAAATATTTGTCTTACTTGGTAACACTCATCCTATTAAAGAAAGGACCAATATCAATGATTATCGGTTACATAGATAGTAAATTTAATTAATCAATGGTGTATGAAGTAATGTGTCTTGCTCAATTGAATTCTAAATTTACATTTAGCATTCAGTTCAGTTGCTTTTAAAGAAACTATTTGTATAAATGTGAAAAATAAGTACAAAATATAACATTTAAAGAAATACAAAACAATATATCTGTGTGAATTAAACTAAAATAAAACCAAATCTTGCATTTTACATTTTAAGAATAAATCAGAGAGCTTCAACATTACCAAGAGACATTTAGCATCAACTCCATCACTTTTATCAGACGGAAGAGGGGAGTATATCGGATAGTGGTTCAATTCATAAACAAAGAATTACATTCAAACTGGAAATCAGTTACATGGGAACTTCAAAATATTTAAAAAGATCCTCCAAATACTGGGAGTAAATACACCTTCACATACTCCATTTTGAGCATATCTCAAATCTTAAAGTTTATCTTCTGTCACATTGGTGCTCACTTTAACATTTCATTCTTAGCTGACCTTATGTTGCACGAACCACATTTCAAAAACAAAAAAGAGCAGTTGGCGGGAGGCGTCACAGAGAGGTCTGAGAACAGGGAACTGGCATTATGGTTATAACACTACTATAGACAAGCAATCATTCTGAGTTTCTCTCTCCGCTTTTCAGGTGTTGTCTAAAGTCTGCTTTTAGCCGTCTATTGTCAAAAACCTAATGTGCAAAGTTGCAATACTTAAAGTGGACTTTGGGTCAACCCATTCCTCATCTTTGGTGGGCTTTCATAACAATCTAATTTGTGTGCTCTTTATTTGATGGCTTTCCTTTCTCTTGTGCCCTTTCCATCACTGGAGCATAGCTTCTTTACCATCATTTTGACTGGGACCTGTATTCATCCATGGCTGCTAATCAAGCTTAAAGTTTTTTTATTGTTATTTCCCCATTATTGTAACAATCAATACATAACTGCATTTTCCATAGACATCTTCAACACATAACATATACCCAAAAACAAGTACATACTGCAGAAGCAATAGTCAACAGAGATCTCTGTAACATAAGATATCTATTTGTATAACATACAACATAGGCCACCATCAACGGTGAAGTTATACACCCCTCTAGGACTGTTGCCTAATATTTCAATAGAGGGAAGTTTGGGGTCTCCATCACACAGTGTTAACTATTTCCAATGCATCTTCGTAAAGCAAATACGTATATAAAGGTCCCATACATTCCTAGGTCTTGTTGATTACTGTAGGAGATAGGCATAGTCATCATTTGTGTCTTTACAGCATCAAATCACGCATCCAATCTTAGTGTTTGGGAAGAGGACCTGGAACCTAGCTTATGGCTACCCGCCTTTTAGCCAATGACAGAGCTACTGCTGTGTAATTATGGAAGTTTCCCAGGGCATCCTTGTCAAACCCCAATAGTGCTATCAGCAGACTTTGTTGAAGCGGCATGCCCTCATACCTAAATACCTCACAACAGTGCTCTGCTCCACCCGGGCAGTGTCAGGCCAAATGATGAAATCTTGCCACAACGCTACATCTGTGACATTGCGAGTCATCACCCAGGCTCACTTCCACCATGCTCTCAGGGGACTGGTAGACGCTATGCTGAAATTTATAGAGCAGGACATAAGGCCTACCGTTGTATGATGCTTCTGGTTGTGTGCGCATCAAAACACCCATTTTTCATCTGTAATCGGCTCACCTAGATCAGCATCCCATTACTTTCTGCCATCTGGGAATACATCTCCTACAGTTCTAAAGAACAAGTTACTTACCTTAGGTAATGATATATTTGTAAGAAACATTAGTAGTGATAGATTCCTTACCTTAGAATTACCCCCAGGCGTCAGACTGGATCCGGAAACTTTTCGTCAGCAGCGCCCCTGCGCGTCGGAAGGTGGTGTCGTGCGGCTCTGCGTCCGTCGTTGGCGTCGTGGTCGCCGAGATGACGTCGCGACAGCTACTTAGACGACGCCATTGCGCGCTGACGTCAGTTCTGTACACGACTTTCCGCGCCAGGTACGCAGAGCCATGCAAGATACTGACCACTGGTGCCTTGAAACTAGGGCCCTGAAAGGGATGACCTTAACCCTAGAAATCAGTTTGCAGAACGGGGAGGATGGGTGGGGCGGTAAGGAATCTATCACTAATGTTTCTTACAGATATATCGTTACCGAAGGTAAGTAACTTGTGCATCTGAAAGAAACACGTTAGTGATAGATTCCTTACCTTAGAATAGATACCCCAGCAATACCAACCCCGGTGGTGGGTCTGCAAACCAAGATCACACCAGAAAGTCCCGGAGAACAGAACGGCCAAAGAAGCCGTCTCTCCGGACTTGGCTGTGCAGGCAATAGTGCTTAGTGAAAGTGTGCAGCGAGGCCCACGTAGCTGCCTGACAGATGTCTTGCAGGGGGACACCACGTCCCAATGCGGTAGTGGCTGCAGTCGCCCTGGTGGAATGGGCGCGCAGCCCCACCGGAGGTTCCTTTTTAGCCAGAGAATAACAGGCTTTAATACACAAGACGACCCATCGAGAGATAGTCCGCTTGTGTACGGCCCGACCTTTCTTGGAGCCCACGTAGCCAACAAAGAGCTGGTCATCCACCCGGAACTGGGGTGTGCGGTTGAGGTAAAAGGAAAGAGCACGTTTTGGGTCCAGACGGTGGAGCCTCTCTTCCTCTCTGGGGAAGTCGGAGAGCGATGGCGCTTCTTCGACTTCTTGTGCTTCGCCTTACCTGACCCCGAGTGCGAAGACTTCGATCCCGACGAATGATGGTGATGGCTCCGCGACCGGTCCCTCGACCTCCCACGGGACCGGGACATCGAGCGGCGCGGAGCAGACTGCCGGACTTCCAGCAACTTTCGGGACCGCTCCCGCAAAGTCTTCGGCGCCATGGCCCGGCAGTCGGGGCACGACATGGGGTCGTGGTCGCGCCCCAGGCAGTAGAGATACACGCGGTGCGGGTCCGTCACCGACATCATGCGATGACAGTCCCCGCACGACTTGAAACCGGGCATCCCTACGGCACCAGGAGTCGAACGACTCGAAAAAACAGAGACAAACGCCTTGAAAAAACTCAGTCAAAAAATGACTGGGGGTACCGCTCTCTCCGGATCTGCGCTTGCTGGCGCGGAAAAAGAAAGAACTGACGTCAGCGTGCGAGGGCGGCGTCTAAGTAGCTGCTGCGACGTCATCTCGGCGACCACGACGCCAACGACGGATGCAGAGCCGCATGACGCCACCTTCCGACGCACAGGGGTACTGCTGACGAAAACTTTCCGGATCCAGTCTGACGCCTGGGGGTAATTCTAAGGTAAGGAATCTATCACTACGTGTTTCTTTCAGATATGCCTACTCGCAGCAGAGAGAATTTTCCTTTGGTTTCCAGAGTGTGGGGTATTGCTGGGTTAGCCAGGACTGGTAATACTGGCCAGAATTATATAGTATTACTTCTCTTATTGCTCAGCGTTTGCCATGCCCAACAGATGTAGGCCACTGTGTCAAATCTGCCTATGGCCTTTTTACTGAGATATGTCAACATCCTGCCAAAGGCTTGTGGATGTACAATATCCCGTACAACTACCAAATGTGATAAGAAAGATGGAGAGTAGAAACAGTAATGGGCATAGTAGGTGTGGGCACAATAGTAGTGTGTTTGAAAGTTAGGTACCACATACACCCTTCCTTCCCCCTTCAATTTATACACCAGTGACTGTGTATCCCACTTGATTTGCAGCTGCTTACCAGACCAGCTTAATCAAGAGGCTTTTCAGGGTAGAAAAACTGTTTGAGTCAGTGGGGATGGAATATTGACAAAAAGATAAAGTGGTTTAGGTAAAACCACCATTTTCATTAAGGCAATTTTGCTTGCATATGTTAAAGGGAGGCAAATCTATGATTTAACATGTGTAACCTCTTAATTGTCACTAATGACCGTTGCACGTACCATATTTTATTGCCAAAATGTTTGATTGCAGAGGATCACCATCTTAACATGAATTTGGTGTTGTTTCTTAGTGCCTCCCGTTAGTGGAAATAGGAGCGCTTTTCTCTAGCTGATTTTAATACCCTAAGAGCCACCAAATCAAATGATTACCCTAATAATGGGGTTTTGTCCCTGGATCTCTGATCGAGTAGACTATCTCTGACATATATTTATTCACACAATCTGATTTGTGGTCCTTGAGCTGCAAGGTGCAGCCTGAGCATACTTGCAAGAAGCTTCACAGCAATGGCAAACAGGATCAGCAAAAAGTGGCAAGCCAGGGAAGGGGCATCTGTGCAAGGACGTCTGAAATTGTTACAGACACACCCGAGTCCATGAGGGAGATTGTAGACTATGTAGGGAAAGCTCATGGCAGCTGCCCTACACAAACACAAAGGGAATCAGAGAGAGTCAGTTCCTTATCAAGTCCAGCACAGCAAGCACATTTGTTTAAGGTCTACATAAAAGGTGTCAGAACTAACAAAATGAAGCTTGACAACTTATATGTTATATGGCTCCCGCTCTCGCCAAGTTCGTCACTGGATTGCACCCCATGCCTCTAATGTTAGGTTACTTCTCTCGGTTCTTGTTTCCTTTTTTTAAATTTTATTTTGTCCTCATACCACCATTGTTTGCAAATTGCAGCCTAACATCCGACCTGTACCGCCCCAGGCTATTTGCAGTATTGCAATAGTCCTGCGTACCAGCCCGTCCAGTGACCTGGTTGCTAGTTCCACGCAGGTGTAATCATAGGACTCATGAGGTTAAGTTCTTATTGTACCATTCCAATTCAAAAAGTCCTACCAGATCTTAGAATGTATACTGGTCTCTAGTCCTATGTCCATTTTGCAAATAGTTTTGACCGCCTGGAACCAGTCCAACCCTTGGGGTGGTACAGCATCTGTCCATTTTTTTACAAATTTCTCTCCTAGCGAGAACAATCAGATAAAAGAGTAGGGCCCGCCTAGTCGTCAATAAGGGCGAGATCGGCTGATCCTCCAGCCCTAACATAATCAACGTTAAGCTTATTTTTATATTAGTGCAGAGAATTTCATTTATTGCCTTCTCCACTGAAGACCAATAGTCCTGTAGCAGGGGCATTCGAAAAACGTATGCCGATCATCCGCACTCAACATACCACATCTGTGACATCTTGGGGCAACAGATGTTACGAATTTTGCCAATTTATATGGTGTCCAATATAACCTATTAACTGTGAAAAAGTGGTTCCTTTTTAGATTTGCTGGCTTGACCACCTTATACAGCAGTTTAAAAGAGAGTTGCCACATTCTCTGTGGCTCCGTCATCTGGATAGCACCATCCCAGATCTCATGTGGTGCTTTCAACTTCTTCTCTTCAAAGAACACCAAGGCCCGGTACCAATCACTAACTTCCTTCCTTTTCGGGGACTCGTTCTGTAATTTCTTTTCGAACTCCCAAAATCCTCCGATCTCTTTCCTACTTGCCTTCCCCCAGGATAGCAACTGCAAATATTTAAACCTTGAGAGGGACCCCCCTGTCTTTGCCATCAAGATTTCCCATGGCACCACCTCTTTCATCACCATGAGATCCCCCCATAGTTCGATTCCCGCCCTCCTTAGTGGAATACTTAATTGGTCTTGCAAACATTCTGACGTACCTGGTGAATCCCATATTGGTGCCCCCTCCGAAAAGTATCCCATTCCCAGTATGTTTCTTATTCCTACCCAAAGGATAAGTGCTGCCTTAAGTGTCTTCAGTCTGACTTTTTTGAAGAATTGTTTTGCCCCAAATTTGTAAAGAAACCCTTTTGTTCCCCACTCCTTGACCATCTCCTCTAACACCCCACCCCACACCATGGGCCCCGGTGTACCTAAGAGAACTCTGCAATTCTTGAACTGGAATGCCATGCAGTATAGTCTTAGGTCCGGAAGTGCCAGCCCACCTTCTGCCAGTTTACGCCGCAATTTCTTCCAAGACATACGTGCTCCCCTAGCTGCCCAAACAAAACTACCCAATTTGCCCTGTATTTTACCTCTGGGGAAAGTAAGGGGAACGCAGTTAAAAAGAAATGTCAACTTTGGAAGTAACACCATTTTGATTAGATTTACTCTTCCATATAATGACAGTGGCAGGTTCTTCCATCTAGTAAGTGATTTCTCGATGTCCTTTACTACCCTCTCTAGATTATGCTGGGGGATTCCCTCTAATGAGTTAATACTAATTCCAAGAAACCTGATCTCTCTCTGGACACTTCCCCTCCAGTCTGGGATATTCCAACACATTATCCCGGTTTTCTCTTTATTTACCGAATATCCTGAAAAAGCTCCATATTCTTTCGCTAATAGCTCCACCCTGGGAATTGTTACAGCTGGTTCTGCTGTATAAATTATGAGGTCGTCCGCATATAACGCGATTTTCTTTTCATATGCTCCTGCACAGAAGGCTATAACCTGTTCATCCTGGCGAAGCATCTGGGCAAATGGTTCAATATATATATCAAACAATAAAGGGGAGATGGGGCACCCCCGTCTCGTCCCTTTAAGAATCAAAATACTCCTAGTGAGAGCGCCATTAAGAAGAATCCTAGCTGTAGAGCGGTGATATAGGGCCTTTAGTGTAGTTATAAAATGTGGCCCAAACCCCATGATCTCCAATACTGCCCATAAATACTCCCAGGAAACACGATCAAAAGCTTTGGGGGCGTCCAGTGTGACCGCCGCCAAGGGGACCGACCTTGATGTAGCTATGTCGATACACCCTAATAGCTGCTGGGTCAATTCGTGCATCTGCCTCCCAGGGATAAAACCCTTTTGATCTTCATGTATAAGCTGAGGGGCAATTCTGGACAACCTCCCTGCTAAAATGCTGACAAAGATCTTATAGTCTGCATTCAGCAGGGATAACGGCCGATACGACTCTGTTTTTGCCGGGTCCTTGGCTGGTTTTAGTATCAGGACCATGGAGGCCTCCCTCCATGATTCTGGAACCTGCGTCTCCCCCATATATACCATATTAAACAAACTTTCCCATATAGGCAATACTTCCTCTATTACCATTTTATATACTTCTGAGGGGACAGCATCTAAACCAGCGGCCTTCCCATTCTTAGCTCGTTTAATTGCCCCCCTGATCTCCTCCTGCATAATTGGAGCTTCCATCATTTTTTCCCCTTCCTCATTCATTACGGGGAGGCCAAGCGTGCTAAGCCAACTTCTTAGCTTTTGGGAGTCTGGAGCAATATCTTCCTTATAAAGCTGTGAAAAAAGTGCCACTACATGTTCCTGCATAGTATCCCAACTATCAAACACCTCCCCTGAATCCCCCCTCAGCTCCTTTATCTCATTTCTAGTTCTTTCAACTCTGGCCTTCCAGGCCAGCAATGCTCCCGCTTTCTCTCCATACTCAAATTCCTTCACATTCGCTGCTTGCCATCTTGCCTTACACTTTAACTCTAACCTAATTTTAAATTTTAGTTGGACCTCTTCTAACCTCCTTTCCAACCTCTTCCTTTCCTCTCCCACACTTATGGAATGCAAGGCTTCCTCAAGAATCCGGACTTCCTTCTCAATGTTCATTAATTCTGCCCTTTCTTGTCTGCTTTTTGAGCAGGCCAGGCTTTTCAGGACCTTACGAATATATGCCTTAAAGGCATCCCATACTATTGAAGGGGAGGCAGTATCTTTATTATTAATGAAGTATTCCGCTGCAGCTTTTTTCAGAGCTGTCTCAACTCCCCCTTCAAAAAGAAGGGCACGCTTTAGCGTCCATCTCTTTCAAGGCTGCGGTCCTAGAGCTTGTAGAGTTATTATTACAGCTGAATGATCCGAGATATGAGCTGGGAGATGCTCAATCTTTTTAATATTGGTTGCAAGACATCCATCAACTAAAAAATAATCTAATCTTGAAAAGTGATGGTATTTTTTTGTGCTGTGATGTGTACCCTCTCACCTTCCCTTTCAAATGTCTCCACACATCTAATAAATCCAAATCCTGAATCATACTTTTCAACGCATTCCTCATTCTGGGCACAGAGGCACTCTCCCTCCGCGTTGAACGGTCCAATACAGGATCCATCAGTACATTAAAATCCCCGCCCACAATTGCAGGAGCTGACATATCCGCCAGCCTCAATTCTAATTCTATAATATACTGTGGATCGTCCTCGTTGGGTCCATAAAACCCAACACATATGAAATCGCTATCCGCCCATTTTATTCGAACTAAAGCCCATCTACCAGAGCTATCCGTGCTCGATGCCTTAAACTCGATCCCACTTCCACTCCTAAGTAGAATTGCGACTCCCTTACAGCATTGTGCTTGATCAGAAGCAATGAAATTTTGGACCCATCCACACCTACCAAACAAGTCCTTGCTTTCACTTGCTAGTAAGTGCGTCTCCTGTAAGATCATAATTTGTGCCTGTCTATCTTTTAAATACTCCTTCACTTTCCTCTATCTAGGTTTAGACCTAAGACTAGTCACGTTCCATGTTAGTATATCAATACTCTGAATTTTAGCCATGATACTCCCCGACATATTCTACTTCCTGCTTCGTTACTGCTTTATTACATTTCTCCTGCATAGGAGGTTCTGAGGACTTTTTTTTGTTTTTTTATCCCACTGCACCCCACCCGTGCCCACACACCCCCACCGCCATCCCAACCCTCCCTCTCTTTTTAGGCATAACAATGCCTATGGGCGCACCATTGGGGGAGTTTCAACTACACTAACTGGAAATAAGAGAGCAAACTATCCTGTAATCCAAATTTGGTCACTGCTCGCAGCCGCCATGTTCCCCATCACACTAGTCTCGGTTCTTGTTTCCTATTGTTACCATTTGTGCTACCTCCTGTTCTACCTTTACTCCTGCATTCAGGGAATGCCTGATGGATAAACCTCAAAGCCATTGGTCTGACAGCATCCTAAGTGCTAGCTCCTAAAGGGTCACAGGACTTTAGAATGAATGAAATACATTTGTAAAGCATGCACATACTTCAGGGAATGTCCCGGCACTACAGGGCTAAGGGAACACCATTCAAGCCAAAGCAAATAGACAATTTTAAGATTTTTCCTAAAAGGTGACTCAATGCTCACCATATGGAGCTCTACAGGGAGCAGGTTTCACACTTGCAGAGCCAAATAGGAGAAAGAGTGACTGGTCTGTTGTGTGTATAATATCAAAATCCACATTATCATATCTTTCCCCAGCCTCAGTCTTCCCAGAATGGTAAGTAATGACTACTCTAACAAAATGAATGCTTTTGCAGCATCTAAGAAAACAGCCACTGTACTCCGTTCCAGCTGTATCTGGTTTATGACAAAAAATGGTCTGCTAAGATTGTGAAAGGTAGAATGGCCTGGGATAGAGCTAGATCAGTCTGGTGGGTACCAACTCCTGCAGCAAACGGAGCAGTCTATTTGCTATGATTTCAGTCAGAACTTTATTACAATTGTTAATTAGCGACAATACCCTATATGATTCACATTTAGCCGGGTCCTTCCAGGGCGAAAATAAAGTGTGAAGGGTAGGAGGCCCTTCTTTCTAGATTCTTCATCCATGCCCATCAAGTGTGGAGCTAATATATCGGTATATTCCTGATAAATTTCAAAGGAAAGCCTGTCACCTTTTGGGGCTCTACCACTCTCTAGGCTGCGTGTATCAACTATAATCTCGGACAGTGGATTTTGACAGCAGCTGCCAGAAGTATCACCTTGCAGTATCCTGTCATACGCCCAACAGTCCAGAAATTCCTCGATTATGGGTGGAGCTGGCACACCTGGAGGTGGTCTGCAAACCAATGATTTACTGGTGCCCTCCACAACAAACTTGTGAAGTTGTGATTTGTCAACTGTTCGGTGAGTAACTCCTCCACAAATAGTTCAAGTTTACCAGTAGCCATCTATTCCTGCGCCCTTACAATGATATTGTTATTCGACTGACCATGATTCGAGGGCCTTGCATTTGGTCTTGAAGATCACCAGGACCTTTTCCATTTTAAGATTTTTTGTCATTTTTGGAGACTGATTAATCGAGGTCTGAAATAATGCATTCTGACAAATGAAGGCATGACAACTGCCTGTTCAGTCTCTCCTTCACGTGGTCAAGTGTAGTAGTAACGAGTCCATCTTGTTGACAAAGGCACTGAGGTTTTTTTACATGTTCAGTAGCATCCTTGTACTGCTTTCAGAGAGTCGAACACCATCTGAGATTGCTTATGATCTCCTCTTCTCATCTTGGTTGCACAGCATGGCCAGACAGGATGCAGCGACTAGTACGATACCGCCTTCTGCGCAGTCCAGAATACCCCTTCAGCGCTCAAGCAGATCATGATTCTTTGTTCAGGTATCTGTTTTGGAGGCGCAATACACTGATGCCTTTCTCTTTGTACGATGATACTGTGAAGTGTATCGGGTGATCTCCTTCTCTAGACCAGCTTTCAGTTGGTTACCAACACCTATACTTGCCACATGCAGTCCACTCCGACTGTTGTGGCATGACTTTCCTATGGGCCCCTAAATCCTGTGACTTCCCACACAAAGAATTTATTGTGTCAGTACTGTGGGCGTGCTACCCTAAAATCTTAAAACTCTAAAGCACCCCCATGGTGGGTGAATCAGGGACGGTGTTAACCCCAATTTCATGAAGCAATGTGTCCCAAGATAAAGTCTGAAACAGCAAAACCAAATTACAGTGAAATAAGAAAGAATTGACTCAATAAGTGAGTTCTAGGGCAGAATTATAACATTTTGAAAGATAGTTTTCAAAATTTCTAAGGTACAATATAGAACAATTAAATACAGCTATTGCAGTGTTGCACACAAAATTAATTGCCATAATGGCCATCAGTGCAGAAAAATGATAAAAATAGAGGAAATTGACAAGTCTCAAATGTGCAGCAAAATCTTTAGGATGAGTTGGGTCGCATTCAGCTACCAGCAAATTCAAGACAACATTAACTTGGTGCATGAAGAATGCAAGTAGGAAAGCTGCCCACACCCATCTAAATGTACCTTAAACTCCAGTGTATGCTAAAAAATACAAACCAATTATATTCCTGAAGAACAAGTTACCTACCTTCGTTAACGCTCTTTCTTGCAGATACTCAATCTAACTGCAGATTGCTCACATTTTGAATATTCTCCAGGTATCAAACTGGATAAAGAAACCTTTCTGCAGTATTCTGTGCACCAGTAGGTGGCGTTGTACGGCTCCGCACCAACATTGTTCTGCTCCAGAAGTGACAGGCCACTGGCGCCAGAAGACATCAGTTGCTTTCTAAGCTGTCCGCATCCCCAGATGCAGAGTCAAGCAGGAAATTGGCTTTGATCAATGTGCAGATCTATATATTTGGGACCTCTTTAGGTGGAAAAGAGTCAAGTTCACAGAACGGGGAGGATGGGCGGGTCGGTGAGGAATCTGCAGTTAGATAAGAGTACCTACCAGAAATAGCATTATTGCATTTAAGTAACCTGTTCTTCTGATAGATCTTTCTAACCACAGATTCCTCAACTTTTAAATAGTTACCAAAGCAGTACCTCTCAGGAAGTGGGTCTATTAAGTGGCTCAAACCAAAAAGTGTCCTGCAGGACCGAGCGGACCAAATGCCCATCTCAACACACTTGGATATCCAGACTGCAATGCTTTGTGAATGTATGGAGTGACGACCACCTAGAAGCCTGAAAAATATCCAGGATAGGCACTCCATATACCAACTGTGTGGTAGCTACTTTGGCTCTGGTGGGACGAGCTCGCAAACCTTGCGAGGTTGCTTCTTGGCCAATGCGTAGCAGATTTGAATGCAGAGCGCGATCCATCGTGAGATGATACTCTTCTGCTCTGCTGATGCCCTTATTCGCTCCAGCAAATAGCTCACTGTCCAAACAATGTTCCCTGGTATGATCGATGTAAAATCTAAGAGCCGTTTTAGGATCCAGCTGATGGAGTCTCTCCTTCTCTTTAGAGGGGTGAAGTATGTCGAAGAACGTCAGAGGGCTGATGATTTGCCAGACAAAGGAGCCACCAATTTCAGAAGAAAAAAAGATGCTCAGGTTCTCAGGACCATTTCCAGAAAGTAAGTAGTGTAAAGTTGATGGAGAAGGCACTGTCTTGAGGAAAAGAAACCGTAATGGACAGCTGTATAGTGGTTCTAGAGGAGTACACATTAGAATGGTGAGGACTAACTACACTCCCACTAGGGCATGATAAAGGCACAGGGTGGAAACAAATGTTGGAAACCTTTCAAAAAATGCATCACAACGGAGATTTAAAGAAAGAGGCCTGATACGGTGACAGCAAAAAGGCCATAAGAGAAGACAGGTATGCCTTAACGGTGACCAAAGCAAGTCTTGGCTTGGCTAGGGACAACACAAAAAGGAACACCTCAGATAGTCTGGCCTGAAGTGGGTCAATAAGTCGAGTACCGGACCAAACCACAAACTTGCCCCAATGGCAAACTTATACAGATTTTGTTCAGGAACGCCTGGCTGCCGAGATCCCATCTACATTCCATCTGCCATTCACTCTCCAAGCATGGAGGTGAAGACTGCGCAGGCCCGGGTGCAGGACCCTGCACAGATGGTGCAACAGAAAATCCCAATAAAGTAGCAGCCTGATCGGAGGACAGATGCTCATGACCCGTAGTTCTGGTTGCCACTCTCTCCATGCCTAAGCTAGTGCCAGGGAGAGAGAGAGGCAGGCCTTGGAAACTCTAAAGCGCAGAATTGCGGACATTGCACTTTCTTGGCGGTGGCAAAAAGTTCGTGCCAAGCTTCTCCCCATTCACAGAAGAGACCATGAGCCACCTCCGCGTGTAAACTCAGTATCCTCTAAGCATTGGTAGCCAAGTTTGTCTACCTTGGCATTTGAAAAATCCTGCCAGGTGGTGTAACGCCAGGAAAATCACCTGGTGTTTCAGCTATGGCTAGAGGCACAGGGTACCAAACCCAACCCTTCCTGTTTGTTAAAATACCACATGACTGTGGTGTGGTCCTTGAGCATCAGCACTAGTCTCCCTTTGATGGATGGTAGTAAATCCTTCAACACCAAGCGGATGGCCCGCAACTTCATATGGCTGATTTGGAGCCAGAATACTGCCTGAGACCAGATGCCTCTGATTACCTATCCCAAGTGACAGCCCTACCCCAGAAGCAACACTTCTGACACCACTTTTATCTCTCTGTAGGGTAGGGAGAGAGGACTACCTCTGACCCAATTACAGTCCAGCAACTGCAGGTTATTTGCAGTCTCGTCCAAAACTGGACGTGGTGAGAGGTACCCCTGATGCTGTGCCATTGGGACTTCAGATCCCACAGCAGAGCCCGCACATGCTACCTAGCAGGCTTGATCAACAGGATTCGGGAGGCTATCAGTCCAAGCAGCTTCTGAGCTAATTCAAGTTAGAGGCTGGAACCTCGGGCTCATAGCCCGAATGTCCTGGGACTGTCCGTTCCGATAGGAGAGTACAAAACTGCACCATGTCCAGAATGGCTGTGATGAAGGGGAGCCTCGGTGAAGTAGTCAAAATGTGACTTCAGCACATTGATAATGAACCCAAACTATGTTAAGAGGTTTACTGTAGTCTGGAGGTGGGTAACGACTTCCTTGGGTGAGCCCACCTTCAACAACCAGTTGTCGAGGTAAGGGGAAGACTGGAACCCCTGTCCTCCGAAGATGTGCTGCAACCACCGGCATCAATTCTGTGAAGAAGTGAGGGGCACCGGTGAAGCCAAAAGAGAGCAAAACAAACTGAAAATGTTCTTGCCCCACAGTGAACTACAGATAGTGCCTGTGGGCCTGCAGGACGGGGATGTGGAAATAAGCATTCAGCAGGTCCAACACTATCATCCAGGCTCCAGGGGCGAGGGCAGACAAGTGCTGGGCCAGGGTGAGCATCTTGAATATGTCCTTCCGTAGAAAAGCATTGAGAGGGCGGAGGTCTAGAATAGGAAGAAGGCCTTTGTCCTTCAGCACTAGAAACTGGTGGGAGTAACAAACACAGCTACCTTCCGATGCCGGCACCCTCTCTTGGCTTCTTTGTGCGGAAGGCGCTGCACTTCTGGTTGCAAGAGGGACAAGTGATACTCCTTCAGCCATTCTGGGGGATGGTGGAAGGTGCAGTGGCATGACAAGAAATGGCAGGGCACAATCCAGCGGGACAAATTGTATGATCCACTTGTCCTTAGTTATTGCTGCCTCCCTGGAAAAGTATTGGATCCTGACTCCAACAGGTTATCTGTGAGCCTCGAAGGGCAAGCCATGGCGCAGTGGGAGGGTGGGGGGGGGGGGGGTGGCGATTGCTATTCATGCTCCCCTGTTGTAATTGTTGAAATTGAATATTGCCTCTATGACCATAAATTCAATACATTTATTCCAAACATAGGTATAGACTCTTTCCTACGTTCTTGTTCAGCTAATGAACTAGATTTCTCGTATCCAATCAAAATCGTATATAGAATATTTATTGCACTACAATCATGTATGAATATGTAAAATATTGTTAGAAGGGAAAAGGTATGTATTCCAACCCAGATATAAAACAAAAAAAAACAAAGCAATATGAAGTAATTTTGAAGTAAATTCTCATTAATGGAATGTTTAAATTGAATATTGACTACTTTTTGAACTGTGTATGTCTTGTTTTGCGTGTTGACCCACGATTTTGATTGGATACGAGAAATCTAGTTCATTAGCTGAACAGGAACGTAGGAAAGAGTCTATACCTATGTTTGGAATAAATGTATTGAATTTATAGTCATAGAGGCAATATTCAATTTCAATGTTTATTGGATTCTAGCCTCTAGGTTCCTTAACAGAATCAGTCCCTGTTTTTTTAAAAACAACCTGTTGTAAATGTGGCATGTAGGTACCGCGGCCTAGAAAAGGCTGTTGGGTTTGCGGAGCAAGCTCGACTTAATAGCGTTAATGGAAGCCCCTACCATAGCCATGGAGGGGGCAAAACTGTTGGTGCAGCTGACGTGGAAGGGCGGACAGGCCGTAGGATCATGCCGTGGCCTGCTATCCTGAAAAGACTCAAGGGCTGAATCTGCCTTCTCACTAAAAAGGCGAGAGCCGTCGAAGGGCATGTCCATTAGCCTGTACTAAACATTGCTAGAAAAGCCCATGGACATCATTCAGGCATGCTTCCTGCTGGCTACACTTGTGCCAAATGCCCTGTCTATGGCAATCTGTAGTGGCCAATCCACAGCAGATGGTAAATTTAGACTAGTCACTGCCATCCTGGATAGCCTGTGTCAGGATTGGGCACAAGTTCTCAGGGACATCAGGTAAGACTTGTGCAATGGAGTCCCGAAAGGGAGTGAGTATAACGACCTAGGGGCAGCTGGCATTAACAGAACGTAGTGCCAAACGTGCCAAAGAAAACACATGCTTCCCACAGCTTTTGATGCGCTTTGACTCTGACCAAATGGTTGACCTGGTTCGTTGAGTCCTGCATTGCTAGGTGTTCAGGCGTGAGGTGCAGAGTCAAAACTCCGGATCACCTGTGGCTGAACAGTGGCGTCATGCAATCTGTCTGTTTACTGAAAAACCGGAACAGGGTTTTGGCCAAACCATGAGAAGGCTGTCTGTGAGAGCTTCATTAAACGAAAGCAGGGGCTCAGTATTTTTTTGCACAGGCTGAAGCACTTCAGTGAAGCCATTAGTCTTCATATCCAGAGTGGGTAACTGGAGTTCAATAACCTCGACTGCCCTTCATATGGCCATGGCGAAGAAGACACTTTCTTCAGTAGAAGGCCTCAGAGGCAAAACCAGCCTAGCGTCTGGTGAGAAGTCCAGGCCACTGGAATCCTGAGGGTCCTCATATCAATTGTCATCTGTGTATGGTTGGGCTAATTTATCCGAAAGTATGCCAGAGGGAGCTGGTATTTTTTTTCCGTAGTTTTATATAGCACGAACTTGACCCGAAGGTATCAGAGTGCTTTACATGAGCACCAGTTGCATTACAGACGGACAAATTCATTTTTGTTAGGCACGGGGAGATTAAGTGATTTGCCCAGAATCGCAGGATGTTAAGCGTCGTTACCGAGGCTCGAACCCAGCTCCCCAGCTCCGAGGTCGACTGCTCTAGCCGTAAGGCTACATCCTCTTTGGTATTGTGCCAAAGAGCCGCAACATGGCTTCAGAGAATTGTTTGATTTGCTGCTGCATCGCCAACAGCCCCGGAATTTCAGGTTGCTTCTGGACAACAGAATCAGCTCTGAAGGGGAACGGCTTCAGAAGCAAGACAGCGAGGCATGTTGATGCGCTTGCGCCTTCTCTGGAGTTCGAAAATGGCGGGAAGGGTGGAATCCCGATTAGACTTTGTTTTTTTTTCCCGACTTACCCAAAAACTTCAACCGAGGCTATGTTCGGCCACGGGAACTACTTTGGGAACGGGATCTTGCCTTCAACTTCCATTGGTCACGGTTTGGAGTTTCTCGATGCTTGACGACTTAGGTCCCAGACAGCATTGAGGTTTAATAAGGCGCAGTCACTGCAGGCCTTGAAATCTGTTCCAGCAAACGGCACCACAGGCAAACCTGATAAAAGATTTGCCACAGACGTTGAATGACCTTATATATTGCCAAGAACAACTGCACACTTATGCCGAGCTCCTACCGCCCTCCTCCCGCCGCCGTGACATATGGTCTCCCCTCCAGTCATACGTCCTGGAGCAAGCCGCCACCGATGACGCAGGTATGGAGCCCCGACCGGATGGTTGATGAGGTTTACGCCTGGTCTGAGCTCTGATTCATTAGAAACCTAATAATGTCTAAATAAGCAGACACTTACGATGGCTGCACACGTGGGGCTTTGGTCGGTTCATACTCAATGCCCTGGACACTTTGATGCTGCATGTATGGTCAATCTGTATTGTCGACATTGTTAAGTGGTGATGGTTATTTACTACGTACTGTTTCTTATGCTTAAAACTCAATAAAGAAACTTAAAAAAAAAAAAAAAAAAAGATTTGCCACAGACATTTGCTTGCAACAGTTCCTACAAGGTGTAAACCATGTAGCACTGCGAAATTACATTTTCCTTGTATACTAAATTTTCAAACGATTTGAGACTATAAGGGTATTGCGAATATACAAAAGGTAGTGCCGGACCAGAGTCTGGAGGCACCGGAAGAAAGGAACTGACATCAGCCTGCATGAGTGGCGCCCATATACGGTTTCACACGTCACTTCCAGAGCAAAACCACAGTGTTGAGGAGCCGCACAATACCATCTACTGGCCCATAGAGGTACTGCTGAAAAGTTTATGGATTCAGTCTGATGCCTGGGGAATATTCGAAAGGTGAGGAATCTGCAGTGAGACGTATCTATCAGAATTCAGTTTTAATACACAGATTAGCTCAAATGCTTAATGGTACAGGTTAAACGGAAGTAAACAACGAAAATGCATTCTGCAAAGATGGTGTTGAGTAGCCACATGTACAGTAGTCCCCTGATTAATGCTCTCTCCACAAACGGTACTGTTTTGATTGCCCGCAGAAAATGCGTTCTCTTTGATCTGTAAGTCTTCAGCAACAAAGCTCTCCAGAGTGTGGACTTTTATATGGATTCATGAAGATGCTGCATTCTCATTTGATCTGGTGGGAAGCACATAACCAGTGTGCTTTCTGGGGATTTCAACAGCATTGCTGTTTCCTGTCCCCAAATGAAGGTTGCAATTTGATCAATGCATATATGATTCCAACAATTAAAGACATGCAAAGCTGTGGTAAAAACAAACTTTAAAAAAATCAATGTATTGTATGTTTGCTGTAAACAGTTCACTGTCATTAAGTAATATAGCAAATACAAATGACATCTTACTGAAAAAGGGCAAACAAAAATACAACGTTAAACTTACATTAACAACAAGTGCACATAGCTGATACTGATCCAGCGTAATGATTTCATGGTAACACGGTTCCTGTGCTAACTTCACAATAGCACTTCCAGCAGCAAGCCTCAGTCGTGACATATCTGGTTTACTGTAAAAGAAATGCAGGAGGGGGTGAAAAAAAGCAAGCCTAGATGAACCTCATGATCCCATAAAACTCAGTAGCAGATATTTGGTTAAGCAATAAATTCAGATTATGAAGAGAACATAGGTGCCAATGAAAGATATTTCTTTTGGTAATTGGAATGGTTCAGTGATAGAATTTCAGAAGGAATGTAATATGAGAATCCAGAGTTACATTTAGTGCGGCATGCCTGCCACTTAAAGTTTCATCTCAACCCATACTTTAGCGCTTCCTGCATGACTGCTTAAAAAGAACAAACCTTTGGGAACATTCTTTTCGCCATTATTTCCAAGAGAAGCATGTGTCACACTAATAGCAGAATCTAAATGGGTATGTGCATAATTACAGTATTTAATTTTACCTAGAATAATTATGTTACACCTGTAGTCCCTCAAAAAAAGTCACAAAAACCCACCATACTGAGAATGCCTCCTCAATAACTGCAGATCACTCGAAACTTTTTAATATTCTTTCCCTCCACGCTTGAAGGAAATCTTTAGTGTTTACTTAGTTCTCCCCAGAGGTACAAAAGAATTGCATCTGAGACCAACAGTGAATTTTTTTTTTAAAGTAAAGTCTGTGTCCAGGTGGTTTGTGGGCTCCGGCGCAACACAGAACTGAATCATTCTGCTTTTGTCAAAGTAGACAAGAACAGCTTGATCATGTCAAAGTTCAACAGTGGATGGTGGATTATGCACTTTGTTAGTTTACAGTCAGATGCTGATAAATTTATCATCAACGTCAGGACGAAACTTCGCTGCATTACTTTGGGAAGCAGTGTCACTGTGACCTTAAACACTTTTGGATAGGCTTCTGTTTTTCTTCAACTAAGCTTGACAGTCATTTTGATCAACATTAAAACTGTGGTCTGATGTCAGGGGGCCACAAAAGTGTACCCACATTCTGAGAGAGTGCTGATACTCCGTCATCCCAGTCTATGTGGCAATTGGCAGTTGTGGTAGCAGTTTAATAGTCTAGGGACACAGCAGAGGGTGAATACTTAGGACATTAGACATTTGTCATTAGGACAAGATGAGTGCTGCATAGAATGGTGTCTTTCCTTCAATCAGGTTGATATTGTCTAATGTTCACATGCCAGGTTCCACATACTCTATTCTAACAACCCCTCCCTAAAAACATTCTTCCTGTTATGTGGGAGGATGTTTCTTGCCAGTTTCCCTGCTCAAGTGAAACCCACTCTTCTCCCTCTTCCTGAGCTGCTGCTGGTCATGGAGGCATAGATGACCTGTACAGAAATGGAATCAAAACAAGCATTTACAATGCAATAGGTCTCGCATTTACGCGAGTTTGAGCTATTGACATTGCAAATAACAATGCCTTTTTTTTGTTTTTGTTTGTAAAACATAAATAAAAGGCATTGTCATTTACAATGCCAATAGCTTAACACCTTCGGTGCTCGTGACGAGACCAGCTCGTCATGAGTCACGGTGGAGCTGTGCTCATGACGAGCTGGTCTCGTCATAACGGCGCCGCTCCGCCCACGCGTGATTAATTCCCCGCCTGTGCGGGTGAATTAATCAGTGGGCGCGGTCGTGACGAGACCAGCTCGTCATGAGCACAGCTCCACCGTGACTCATGACGAGCTGGTCTCGTCACGAGCACCGCGCTCACCCCCCGCACCGTGGGGGAATTGCCCCCGCAGGGAAGGGGCTAAACTCGCGTAAATGCGAGACCTATTGCATTGTAAATGCTTGTTAATTCCACGGGCCTCTGCCACACTCCCCGCCTCTGCGTCTCTCTACATAGATTGGAACTGAATTGGACCGTGGCTGCAACCCCAGCCCGCACAATGTCCTTAAAGAGAACTTATATTAATTTGTAAAGTGACATTTCTGCTTACTTAGTGATCATTATCGTCAAAATGGCTTGGGCTCCTGCTGGGTCGGAAGGGGAGGGAGGCTGCCAGAGCACAGAATATTCCTGCTCTGCCCTCAAGTAGCACTTCCCAGGGGATCGTCATTAGCGCAGCCTCCAGAGCTCCTGCAGCCTCTTGTTCCCATGACTTGTTCCTCTGCTTGTCTTCCATGAAAACACCCTTGCCCAACACACTGCAGGCGGAGTACTCCTACTGGAATCTGCTTGAGTGGGTGAGGGGCAGAGAGGGTTTAGAGCTGCTGCAGCTTGGGGTCTGGGTCTGCATGGAGGGTGCATGGTGAGGGATGTTCCTGTATGTCTGCAGAGTGAGTGGTGTGACTTAACGAGTGTGGGAGTGATTTGTGCATGTATGAGTGCAGGGTGAGTAATGAGTGGTAAGACTGTATGAGTGCAGGGTGTGCCTTTATGAGTGTTGTGAATGGTGTGCTTGCCTGAGCGAAAAGTGAGTTGTGTTACTGTATGAATACAAAGTAATAAGCCTTCATGAGTATAGGGCGATTGGTGTGAATGCACTAGATGAGAGGTGTGCCCTTGTGGGCAGTATGCTTGTGTGAGTGTAGGGTGAGCAAAGGAGTGTACGTGTGTGATTGCTAGCTGAACTGAGCAATGTGTGTGAGTCATGTAACTGAGTGCAGGGAGAGTGGAGTCTTTGTGAGTCCATTTGCACCTTTTTCCCACGTTTTCTTGAAATATATGCTGTAAATGCACCATTTGCACCCATTTTCTCTCACATTTTCTTGCAGGGGAAGAACTCCCTCACTGCCCCTCTGCCTGTACGATTCTAGCTCACTCGCATTTTATAATCAACTTAAGGCTTTCTGCCCACCAGGTTTCAAATGCACCAGCCGCCATTGCTGCTAACATCAGCAATCAAAAATAGTCTCACCGTTCACGTGTTTTGTTAGTGACAGACTAATGTTACTGGTTAAAGAGGTTCAGTGCACAAAGATTTGGAAAATAAAGAAGTAGTCACTTTAAAATATATTTTTTTACTGTGTGTTTTGTAATTTCAGCCTTAGGTTTTTTGCCCCTGTTATTGTGGGAGGAAGAGCACAATATACAGGGATGGCATTTCCGAGCACATTAAATGCTGTTCCAATAACGTCATCATAGCACAGCTGAGCCCTTGTCTCGCGCTATTTCAGCTCAGATGACACGGCCTTGAGCACTGGGCCCCATTCCTCAGCGTGCTAGCAAGCGACTCTCCACTGCCTCTGTCGCCGCCCTACTTATCCAGTGACAGATTGGTCTGGCAAGCGGGAGACATTCATACAATATCACGTTACTTCTCCTTTCTAGACCAATAAGACGTGCCAACACTACTGTATCCACGCCATTTTTAAAATGTTCGTCAGAATGGGTTACCGTTTTCTTTCGCCGTCTTGTTTATGTTTGTCAAAACGAAGTTCAAATATATTCTTCATGTGTAGTTTCGTTCTATTACCATGCCAATGTCTTCCTTTGGCACAACAAAGGAGTAGAGTTGTGAATTCAGAATTACACAGATAGTATATACAAAAGATAATACTCGTACCCTGTGCCTGGGGAGGTGTCTGGCCACAACCATTCTGCTTTTCGCAGACTGCGGGTGTTTGTTCCATGGATGAGTCACTTATTTTGAACAACGTCTTTTCTTTAACCGCTTCACCGCGATCGGAATTTCGCCCAGGTGCTGGACATTCCGATCGCGGGTGTGGTCGTGACGAGCTCAGCTCGTCATGCGCACAGCGCGACAGCGCAGCATGACGAGCTGAGCTCGTCATGAGCATCGAAGGGGTTAAGCAAGACAATGTGTCACGTTAAAAATGAACGTCTGCAGACAGGCTGGCTTTCACAGCACCATGCTGATGTAATTCCCAGCTCCCTATCGGCCAAGAAGAGGCCAGGGAGCCGCTCTTCCTCAGCTACAGACAGGGCTCCAGTGTAATTTCGTCTCTGTCATTTGTGCTTGACAGCAGCCGCAGCAGTGAGCACGGCGATGACTCTCCTGCGAAAAGTGAGGTTATTAAACAAGAGAGAAAGCAAAACCAGCGCAGCGCTCATGAAAGGGCACTGCGCAGATACAAAGAGCCTGCCTTCCAGAAGATCGATGCGCCACTGCTAATTAAAACAAGTGTGAGCGGACAAAAACTGTAATTAGTCGCCGCTGCTTCCGGACTACACGGAAGTTACTATCGGATCAACAGCCAACAGAAAGCAAGATAAGAACAGCAATGCCACAGTTAAACGAATCGCAAGCGGTATGACAAATTACACGGAGTTTCACCCAACATACAGATTACTTTATGTCTCGCTGAGACAGCGCATGCGCTGCCAAGGTGAGACCTAAAAACTACCCCGACTAGTCCAAACTGATCTGACCTAGGATTACTTGCTACAGAGCCTGAGAACACAGAGGACACAAAAGGAAAGGGGAACTGTTCAAAATTGAAGAACTGACCTGAGTTATGAAAAAAACAGTTGTCTGTATGGCTCCGAATTCCAGCCCTTGCTAACAGAGGAGGAAAAATATAGCCCCCTTTAAACCAGTAACTCAAAATCTTTCAGACATTCCAGATCATTGTGCATCAGAAGAGGGTAAACGTATGGCCTGCAGTGACACGCCTCTGCCAGGTTGCCTCTCTTCACCCAAACATGGACTAAGGGCCTGATTACAATCTTGGCGGATGGGATACTCTGTCACAAACGTGAAGGATATCCAGTCCATCATATTACAAGTTCCATAGGAAATAATGGAATTGTAATTTAGCAGACGGGATATCCGTCACGTTTGTGATGGAGTAACCCTGTCCGCCAAGATCGTAATCAGGCCCTCAGTCTCATAGGATGTTTAAAACCTAGTTGCTGTGACATGAGCTTGCATGAGGAGCTGAATTGTACCTGCCAGAAGGAGCCGACCTGATCCCAGGGAGACCGGCCCAAGGACAAACTGACTATGGAATCTGAGTGGAGGGAGACACAAGACACTGAAATTATACAGGAACCATGAGATCGCTGTTCCCCAGCAGTCTAAAAAAACTAAGATCTGCGTCACCTGTGCCGATGTGAAGCAACACTGGCTGTCTATGAGCTACTGAGCCTGCCCCATCCCCGAACTGTCTTTATTTACAGGATGTTGATATGCCTCTTTCCAGTCCCAGAACGGCCAGGAAGGGTCCGAGTTTTTTTCAAATTTCCATGGTGAGGAAAGTTTCTGTCCACACATTTGAATGATGCGCCTCAGCAACATCGGAATCCGAGAGAAAGCACTGGAATGGATCATCTCGTTCCTCGCCGGAAGAACCCAGAGAGTCCGCCTCCCCCCGTTCAGATCCGAAGCCACCGAAGTCATCTGCGGCGTTCCACAGGGATCCTCACTCAGCCCAACCCTCTTCAACGTCTACATGAGCCCCCTCGCAGCCATCGCACGCCGACACAACCTCAACATCATCTCCTACGCCGACGACACCCAGCTGATCCTCTCCCTCACCAACGACCCCACCACCGCCAGAGCCAACCTACACGACGGGATGAGAGACGTCGCCGACTGGATGAGGAACAGCCGCCTTAAACTGAACTCAGACAAGACGGAAGTCCTCATCCTGGGCTCATCACCCTCCGCCTGGGACGACTCCTGGTGGCCCCCGGCCCTGGGCACCGCGCCCAAGCCAACGGACCACGCACGCAACCTGGGCTTCATCCTGGACTCCTCCCTGTCGATGACCAGACAAGTCAACGCCGTCTCATCTTCATGCTTCAACACTCCTGCGCATGCTCCGCAAGATCTTCAGATGGATCCCCACTGAAACCAGGAAGACCGTCACCCAGGCACTCGTCACCAGCCGACTGGACTATGGGAACACCCTCTACGCCGGAACCACAGCCAAACTTCAAAAAGACTCCAGCGCATCCAGAACGCCTCCGCACGACTCATCCTGGACATCCCCCGACACAGCCACATCACCGGACACCTGAAAGACCTGCACTGGCTCCCCGTCAGCAAGAGAATAACGTTCAGACTCCTCACCCACGCACACAAGGCCCTCCACGACCTGGGCCCAAAGTACCTCAACGACCGCATGACCTTCTACACGCCCACACGCCAGCTACGATCAACCAGCCACGCCCTCGCCACCGTACCACGCATCCGCAGAACCACCGCCGGAGGAAGATCCTTCTCCTACCTGGCAGCCAAGACCTGGAACTCCCTCCCCACTCACCTTCGGCGAACCCAGGACCATCTCTCCTTCAGGAAGCAGCTCAAGACCTGGCTGTTCGAGCAGTAACTTACCCCCTCCCCCAGCGCCTTGAGACCCTCCCGGGTGAGTAGCGCGCTCTATAAATGCCGTGATTGATTGATTGATTGAATGATGTCTTGATCTCAGGATAGTTTGAACCATCTTTATAATACATAACATTTCTGCAATTTCATAATTTCAAGCCACAAATAAATTCTAACCAACAATTTTAATTCCAACAGGGAACTTGCAAAGCTATTGGACTCAGTGGGTGTTTGTTTTCTTGAGTGGCTGCCACACAGCAAAAACAGTGAGATAAGAACCATTAAAGTCTAGGCAGTCCGAGAGACACCAAAGTGATGCTAGCAGACTATTAAGTTTGTACTTCAGAGCAAAGGCTTCAGCCCATTGAGTTTTTAAGCCCATTAAGCAGGACCAGACTAGGGAAAGGTCCAGAAGTCCATCACCCGTATAACAAACAGTTCTGAATCCCTTGCCAGAGGAAACATTCTTGCAGAAAGACCCAACGAGTTTGCAAGATACCACAGTCAACTTGACTACAGCCTAATAGAATAACATTGGCAATAGGGTCAAGATTAAAGGAAATCCAATACCTCGTTCATAGCAGCTATAAAAATGATTGGTTTCCAATGTGAATATTGTTTTAAACTGATCTCTCTAACTAAAACAAAATACCATTTCTATTACTCTTTATAGCACAAACTATTCAGGAAGATATTTAAGTGATATTATCCAAGAAGGAGGACACTCCCAGGTAGTTATTGACCAGAGTGGAGCCAGAGGGCCCAAGGTGAAGCAAAGTCCCCTGCTCCACCCTGGTCAATAACTACCAGGGAGTGCATTCCCTGTTAGATAATATGGCTAATGGAAATGAGGCCCCTAACATTTGTGATAAAATTCACAAAAGTGTTTGTAAGATGGTGCATTTTTCATGGGACAATTTAGGGTTAAGTTTACAACAAGTCTACCCGTTTGATTATTTTGGGGGGTAAGGTGCTACTATTTATGTCCACACACACTAACCCCAGCAATGTTGCTGAGGGTGGGAACCAGAGGCACGGGGCCAAAGGGCGAGCCAGCCTCCACTATCTCATGAATACACAAAAGTGGGCTGCCCCTTGAATCAATTCCTATGTTTATCTACAGAGTTCTATAGAGATGCACTACCAGTGGGGGCATCTCATAAAAGTTACGGACTGGCCTCACACACCGCCCGGTGTCATGCTTCATCATCGGCTGTCCTCGCCCTCTAAAAACTTGGTTTGATAGAGGGCGGGCATACACCTGGAGACAGGGATGCACTTCTAAATCTAAGTGATGGCCGTGGGGAGTGATAAGTGATTTAAAAACCATTACATTAGTCCATGTGCTATGCTTTATTCAAATGGTAAATGTATGGTGGTTAAAAACTAAGTGAACGGTGGTATGGGATATTATTCTCCCTTCACCGTATGAAATGCGGTCGACATGTTTCTGCTGAGGTGTCCCCGAAGGGTACGTAGCATTCTTCAGGACCTAAAAAAGGGGGGAAATATACCCTATGTGTTCACTTCCTTTTAACTGGTGAAAAATGGAAGGAAAATCCGGTCGCTAGATCAGGGAGGGGTTAAAAAACACTATGTAGGTGGATACTTCCCTCTTGGTATAGTACCACTGAGAGTAACTCTGTAGAGAAAGGAAAAACAAAAACAAAACATACAAACCAAACCGTGTGAGTATGTAAACAAATAGTTTATAAACATCATCCATCCCGCGTCATACCTATAGCGCGCGTGGTGGTGTGAAGTGGTCTTTATGAGACACGTGGCAGGTGCAACGTGTACTCACACCGTTAAAAAGTAGTTGTAAACCAACTCTTACCCTGTATTTCTACCCTAAACGCTCCATGGAATTGATTCAAGGGGCAGCCCACTTTTGTGTATTCACGCTACTATTTATGTCCCACTGAAATGTATTGTAGTGAGTGCCTGCCATGAAGGACACAAAAAGGCGCATATTGAAGAACAAGTTACTTACCTTCGGTAACGATGTATCTGTAAGAGACATAGGTTAGTTCTAGATTCCTTACCTTAGAGTTACCCCCAGGCGTCAGACTGGATCCGGAGATTTTTTTTCTCTTGGCAGTACCCCTGCATGTCGGTAGGTGGCATCGGTCGACTCCGCATCCGTCATCGGCGTCGTGGTCGCTGGGATGACGTTGCAGTGCCTACTTAGACGCCACCCCTGTGCACTGACGTCAGTTCTGATAGGACTTTACACGCAGGAAGCGCAGAGCCAAGAAAGACACTGACCCCTAGTGGCCCAAAACTAGGGCCCTGTAAGGGAGTACCTATCCCTAGAAATCAGTTCGCAGAGCGGGGAGAATGGGTGGGATGGTAAGGAATCTATAATTAACCTATGTCTCTTACAGATACATTGTTACCGAAGGTAAGTAAATGGTCATCTGAAAGAGACAGTTAGTTATAGATTCGTTACCTTAGAATAGACACCCCAGCAATACCATCCCCAGAGGAGGGTCTGCGAACCAAGTTCACACCAGAAAGTCCTGGAGGACAGAGAGGGCGAAGTAGCCGTCCTTCCGGACTGGACTATCCAGGCAGTGATGTCTGATGAACGTGTGCATAGAAGCCCACATGGCTGCCTGGCAGATGTCAATAAGTGAGACTCCACGTGACAAAGCAGTAGTTGCTGCCTTAGCACTAGTGTAATGAGCCCACAGCCCCACTGGAGGTTCCTTTTTCTTTAAAGTGTAACAAATCTTTATACAAAGGACAACCCATCTTGAGATGGTACACTTTTGGACAGCCCGACCTTTCTTGGTACCCACATAGCCAACGAAGAGTTGATCGTCCACTCGGAAATCTTTAGTGCGGTCAAGGTATAAGGACAGCGCACGTTTTGGTTCCAGACAGTGGAGTCTCTCCTCCTTCTGGGGTGCGCAGGTGGGAAAAAGGTGGGCAGAGTGATAGTTTGTCCTATGTGAAAAGGAGTAACTACTTTAGGAAGGAACGAAGGTCTCGTCCTAAGCCCCACTTTGTCTGGATGCACAGAGAAGAAAGGGGGCTGAGAAGAAAGAGCCTGAAGCTCACTCACTCTGCGAGCAGAGGTGATGGCAACAATAAAGGCAGTCTTCAGAGTAAGGAGCCTGAGAGGACAGTTGTGAAAAGGCTCGAAGGGAGCACACATAAGGTAAGTCAAGACAAGGCTCAAGTCCCACTGAGGCATTATGAAAGGAAATGGAGCAAAGAGGTGAATAATGACCTTAAAGAACCTATTAACATTAGGGGACTTGAAGAAAGAGGGCTGATCTGGTAGCTGAAGAAAAGCAGAAAGGGCTGCCAGATAGCCTTTAAGAGTGCCTAGAGCAGAGCCCTGCTGGGCCAAAGAAAGAAGGAACAAATGAACCTAAGAAAGAGGGGCGGAGAGTGGATCCACAGCCTCTTCTGTGCACCATGCCACAAACTTGTTCCATCAACAGGTGTATACCGTTTTAGTGGAGGGATGCCTGGCTGCCAAGATGACATTACAGACTTCAGGTGGAAGGTCAAAAGCGGTCAACTGTCACCGCTCAATCTCCACGCAAGGTGGTGGAGGCTGAACAGGTTCGGGTGGAGGACTGTCCCCTGCTGCTGCGACAGAAGACCCTACCAAAGGGGCAGTCTGATCAGAGGATCAATGGGCATGCTCAGGAGCTCGGGGTACCAGACTCTTCGTGTCCAGTTCGGGCCACCTGGGCCCGGTCGCGCTTGATCTTCGTCAGCACTCGGGACAGAAGTGATACAGGCGGAAAGGCGTGCAGGAGGCCGCAGTCCCAATCGTGACGAAAAGTGTCGCTGAGCGAGTGCCGCCTTGGAAATTCCAACGTGCAAAACTGCTGGCATTGTGCGTTCTCTTCGGTGGCGAACAGATCTAACCAAGACTCTCCCCACCGCTGAAAGAGACCTTGCACCACCTCCGAGTGAAGACGCCATACGTGATCCACCAGGCACCGACGGCTGAGTTTGTCCGCTCTGGCGTTCAGAGAACCTGCCACGTGTTGAACCACCAGGATCATGCGCAGACGTTCCAGCCATGTCCAAAGGCGAAGAGCCTCCTGACAAAGGGTCCACAACCCCACCCGCCCTGTTTGTTGCAGTACCACATGGCGGTGTTGTTGTCTGTGAACACTGCACTGCCTTCCCCTTGAGGGAGGGAAGGAATGCCTTCGGTGCCAAGCGAATCGCCCAGAGCTCCAACAGGTTGATATGGAGCTCGGACTCTGCCGGAGACCAGACCCCTCTGATTTCCGCCTCTCCTAGGTGGCCGTCCCATCCCAGGAGTGATGCATCGGTTACCACCGTGAGGTCTGGCTGGGGTAGGGAGAGGGATCTGCCTCTGACCCACTCCTGGTTCATTAACCACCACTGCAGTTGTTGCGCAGTTCCCTTCGAGATCTAGACGTCGTCAAAAAGATTTCCCTGATGCTGCGCCCACTGTAACTTCAGGTCCCACTACAGAGCTCACATATGCCATCTGGCATGATCCACCAGCAGGATGCAGGAGGCCATGAGGCCCAGCAGCCTCAGGGTCATTCTCACCGAAATCCGGGAGAGAAGCTGAAACATCGGTATCATAGCCCGAATATCCCAGACTCGCTGTTCGGAAGGATAGGCCCAAAACTGCACTGTGTCCATGTTGGGAAACAATGCATTAGTTGTGAGGCCTGCACAAATAATGGGTCTACATTTGTCCTTCACTGGGAAACAAACACCCCATTGTAGCGCTTGACCCTCAGAGGGTAGCATTGCAGAGCAGTCTAAGGCTTACTCAAGGGAGGTGGTGTGGGCTAGTAATCGCCATTTACAGGTACGCAGAAATAACACTCAATAATTGATTGTCCAGTCTGTACTTTTCTTTATAAAAAGGAAGAGTACATTTACTACACACACACACACACACACAACTCAATACTATGCATCAATTTACAAATATACATAAGCTGTTTAAAAGACTTATTGAAATTGCGTAACATTCGAACCCCTCCCGCAAGGAGGGGGCTGGGGGGGGAGTCTAGTATCACCACTCACATGTATGAACATCATTTTGCCCATACGTGCAGTCAGTGGGTTGACCATAACCTGGATCGAGGGCCCTTACCACTGGCACCACCCCAGTGGCGGCCCACCCCATTTTTTTCAACAAGCATTTATAATGGGAACACCTTCCATAGTGACACATAACCCTGACTGAGCATCTCATACTGACCATACAGTATACACACGTTAATCACAGTGGCTGACAGTCTGGTTGTTCAACTAACGCAGTAGCAAGAATACATGGCTAGGCATCACTTAGAATGACAGGTACTTATCGCACAAGTTACTAACTTGTGTAACGATATATCTGTAAGAGACAGTAGTTAGTGACAGATTCCATACCTTAGAATATCCCCAGGCGTCAGGCTGGATCCGGAAAGTTTTGCGTAGCAGTACCCCTGCGCGTCGGTAGGCGGCGTCGTGCGGCTCCGTGTCCGTCGTCGTGATCGCCGGGATGACGTCGCGGCCAGTACTTAGACGCCGCCCATGCGCGCTGGCTTCAGTTCTGTACACGACTTTCCGCGCCAGGAACGCAGAGCCATGCAAGAAACTGACACTGGTGTCTGAAAACTAGGGCCCTGAAAGGGATGACCTTAACCCTAGAAATCAGTTCGCAGAACGGGGAGGATGGGTGGGGCGGTAGGAATCTGTCACTAACTACTGTCTCTTACAGATATATCGTTACACAAGTTAGTAACTTGTGCATCTGAAAGAGACACGTTAGTGACAGATTCCTTACCTTAGAATAGATACCCCAGCAATACCAACCCCAGTGGTGGGTCTGCGAACAAAGATCAGACGAGGAAGTCTCGGAGAACAGAACGGCCAAAGAAGCTGTCTCTCCGGACTTGGCTGTCAAGGCAGTAATGCTTGGTAAACGTGTGCAGCGAGGCCCACGTAGCTGCCTGCCAAATGTCCTGCACTGGGACACCACGTCCCAAAGCCGTGGTGGCGGCTGTCGCCCTGGTGGAATGGGCACGTAGCCCAACAGGGGGCGCCTTCTTAGCCAAAGAATAGCAGTCTTTGATACACAAGACAACCCAGCGGGAGATGGTCCGCTTGTGTACCGCCCTACCTTTTTGGCGCCCACGTAGCCAACAAAGAGCTGGTCGTCCACCCGGAACTGTTGTGTGCGGTTCAGATAGAAAGAAATCGCACGTTTCGGGTCCAGACGGTGGAGCCTCTCTTCCTCTCTAGAAGGATGCGGAAAGAAGGTGGGCAAAGTGATGGTCTGCCCAATGTGGAAGGCAGTAACCACCTTTGGCAAGAAGGACGGACGCGTCCTAAGAACAACCTTGTCTGGATGGACATACAGAAAGGGGGGCTTGCAAGAAAGAGCCTGGAGCTCACTCACCCGCCGAGCGGAGGTAATAGCCACCAGAAAGGCTGTCTTCAGAGTGAGAAGACGAAGAGGACAGTTATGGAGAGGCTCGAAGGGAGCGCACATTAAAAAGGTAAGAACCAAGTTCAAGTCCCACTGAGGCATTACAAACGGAACAGGAGGGAAAAGGTGTGTAATGCCTTTAAGAAACCTGTTAACAACAGGGGACTTGAAAAGGGAGGGCTGATCAGGAAGCCTGAGAAAGGCAGAGATAGCACAAAGGTAGCCCTTGATGGTACCCAGGGCAGAACCCTGTTGGGCCAGAGAAAGAAGGAACAGTAGAACCTCAGAAAGAGGGGCAGAAAGGGGATTCACAGCCTTTGCTGTGCACCATGCCACAAACTTGTTCCACCTGCAGGCGTATACCACCTTAGTGGAGGGACGCCTGGCTGCCAGAATCACATCACAAACTTCGGGAGGCAAGTCGAAAGGAATCAACTGCCGCCGCTCAATCTCCATGCAAGGAGGTGGAGACTGGACAGGTTCGGGTGGAGGACCGTCCCCTGCTGCTGCGACAGAAGATCCTCTCGAAGAGGCAGACGGATCGGGGGATCGATGCTCATACTGAGTAGCTCGGGATACCAAACTCTTCGAGCCCAGTCCGGAGCCACAAGAATGACTTGGGCCCAGTCGCGCCGAATCTTCTTCAACACTCTGGGTAGAAGTGGTATAGGCAGAAAGGCGTACAACAGACCACAACTCCACTCGCGACGAAAAGCGTCACAGAGCGACTGCCGCCTTGGAAATTCCAACGCGCAGAACTGATGACATTGCGTGTTCTCTTCGGTGGCGAATAGATCTAACCAAGGCTCTCCCCACTGTAGAAAGAGTCCTTGCGCCACTTCCGAGTGAAGACGCCATTCGTGATCCATCATGCACCTGCGGCTGAGTTCGTCCGCCCTGGCGTTCAGGGAACCTGCCAGGTGTTGAACCATCAGGAAAATGCCCTGATGTTCCAGCCATGTCCAGAGACGCAGAGCCTCCTGACATAGGGTCCACGACCCCACCCCGCCTTGTTTGTTGCAGTACCACATGGCGGTGGTGTTGTCTGTGAACACCTGCACTACCTTCCCTATGACAGAGGGAAGGAATGCCTTTAGTGCAAGTCGGATCGCCCGGAGCTCCAGAGGCCTCTGATCTCCGCCTCTCCCATGTGACCGCCCCATCCCAGAAGGGACGCATCCGTCACAACTGTGTGCTCTGGCTGGGGAAGGGAGAGGGATCTGCCCGTGACCCATTGCCGGTTCGAAAGCCACCACTGCAACTGTCGTGCAGTCCCCTCCGAGATCTGGACGTAATCGGACAGGTTCCCCTGATGCTGCGCCCATTGGAACTTCAGGTCCCACTGCAGAGCCCGCATATGCCATCTGGCATGATCGACCAGCAGGAGGCCATGAGGCCCAGCAGCCTAGGGGTCATCCGTACCGAAACCAAGGATAGAGGCTGAAAGATCGGAATCATAGCCTGAATATCCTGGCCTCGCCGTTCGGGAGGATAGGCCCGAAACTGCGTTGTGTCCAGAACTGCTCCGATGAAAAGGAGCTGTGGAGAAGGAATCAGGTGCGACTTCGGCACGTTGATGGAGAACCCCAGCGAGTGCAGGAGTCCGGCCGTAGTCTGGAGGTGGGAGACGACTGCCTGGGACGAGCCCGCCTTCAGCAACCAGTCGTCGAGGTAGGGGAAGACTGGAACCCCTGCCCGGCGAAGATGAGCTGCGACCACCGCCATCACTTTCGTGAACACCCGAGGGGCGCTGGTAAGGCCAAAGGGAAGCACGGTGAACTGAAAGTGCTCGAGGCCTACCGTGAACGGCAGGTAACGCCGGTGGGCCGGCAGGACGGGGATATGAAAATATGTGTCCTGCAATTCCAACGCTACCATCCAGTCTCCAGGGTCGAGGGCAGTCAAGACCTGAGCTAGGGTGAGCATCTTGAACTTCTCCTTCCGGAGGAAGCGATTGACGTTCCGGAGGTCCAAGATAGGACGCATGTCCTCCTTGTCCTTTTTGGGCACCAGAAAGTAGTGGGAATAATAACCACGCCCTACTTCTGGGGTCGGAACGCGCTCGATGGCTCCCTTGGCCAAGAGGGCCGCAACTTCCTTTCGAAGAAGTACCAAATGGTCCCCCGACATGCGATGGTGCTGAGGTGGCATGGCTGGGGGGGTAGTCTCGAAGGGAGGGAGTAGCCCCTTCGGACAATGTCCAAAACCCACCGGTTCGATGTGATGGTGCGCCAGTGGGGAAGGTGATGGCGGACCCTGCCCCCCACTGGCGTGCTGTGGACCTGAAAGGATGGACTAGGAGGGTTTGGAGGCCGCGGACGGGGCGGAGGTGGTGGCCTGACCCGCACGCTGGTTACTCGACCCGCCTCGGCGGGAGCCACGTCCTCGGCCACGCGAAGGCGCTTGCTGCGCGGGCCGGTGGCTGGGCAATGGACGTGACTGGGCGCCCCTTCCGTGGCCACGAAAGGGGCGAAAAGCAGACTGCTGCGGAGGGCGCGAGGCGGAGAGGCCCAAGGACTTGGCCGTAGCCCGCAAGTCCTTAAAGCGCTCCAGCGCGCTGTCTGCCTTATTGCCAAAAAGGCGGATACCATCGAAGGGCATGTCCATAAGGGTGTTTTGGACATCACCTGAGAAACCAGTGGTCCTCAGCCAGGCGTGACGGCGCAGCGCCACTGTCGTAGCAAGCGATCTGCCCAGCGAGTCAGCGGTGTCAAGGCCACATCGTATTGTGAACTTCGCCGCGTCCCTCCCGTCTGCAATAACACGGGAGAGCAGTGTCTGGACCTCCTCAGGACACTTAGGCAGCACCTGCGCCACCGAATCCCACAGAGAGTGGGAATAACGGCCCAAAAGGCAAGCGGTGTTCACGGACCGCAAGCCAGCACTGGAGGAAGAGAAAATCTTCTTCCCAAATTGTTCCAGTTTTTTGGATTCCCTGTCCGGCGGAGCAGTAGGGAAGGCGCTCTGAGAGGTAGAGGCTTGGACAACCAAGCTCTCGGGGGTGGGGTGTTGGGAGAGGAACAAGGGGTCGCCCGGGGCCAGGCGATGGCGTCGGGCTACGTTCCTGTCCACAGGAGCCCCTGTGGTGGGCCTGGACCAGGTGCCCAAAAGAACGTCAGAAAGTGCGTCGTTGAACGGCAGCAGTGGCTCCGAAGAGGTAGCTGCCGGCTGAAGCACTTCCGTCAGGAGGTTAGTCCTGACAGCCACTGTAGGGAGCTCGAGGCGCAGGGCCGCGGCCGCCCTACGCAACACCGTTGCATAACTTGCTCCCTCCTCCGTAGCCAGGGAAGGAGGAGACAGCATGCCACGGTCTGGAGAGGTGTCCAGGCCACTGGCATCACCCAGTTCCTCAGCCCAGTCCTGATAAGGCTCACATTGAGCTGTGAGAGGGTCTTCCGACCCCTCCCAGTCCTCCTTGTCCTCCAAAACAGGTGAAAAGTATGGAGGACGGACATGAGGGAAGAAAAGTCCCGTCGGAATCGGCGTCGGGCGACGTCGATCCGGCTCCGTGTCCGGTTCCGGGGAGAACCTGGGGACGGCGCCGCCCGGGGCCTCGGACGGCGCCGTGAATGGTACCGGGGAGGTCGGCGCCGGTGGAGGTCTTATTAGGTCAACCGGCGTCGACCGGGATCCAGGCCTGGATCCGTGGGGGTCCTGCGGTGCCGGGCCGGAGCCGCCGGAGCCGCTGGTGGTGCCGAAGGAGGACTCCCACTAGGGCCCGAAGGCGCACCGGGGTAACCCTTAGGCCCGAAGATGCGAGCCATGGCCGAAAAGAAGTCTTGGATGTCGGCCGGAGTCGACGTCGGACCCGGAACAGGCGGGTAGGCCGGCGTCGGCTGTTCGGGAACCCCCGGAGCCGCAGGGCGGTACCAACTGGACCGTCAGCCGAGTCGTGAGACCGGTAAGGGGAGGTCTTAGAGCGACGCTTCTTAGACCTCTTGTGCTTCGCCTTACCTGAAGACGAAGACTTCCACCCCGATGAAGGACGACGGCTCCGCGACCGGCCCCTCGACCTCTCCCGGGACCTCGATCGGCGCGGAGCCGAGTGCCGGGCCTCGAGAAGCTTTCGAGACCGCTCTCGCAAAGCCTTCGGGGCGAGGGACCGACACTCGGGGCACGACTTGGGGTCGTGGCCGCGCCCCAGGCAGAAGAGACACTCTCGGTGCGGATCCGTAATCGACATCATGCGATTACAGACCTCGCATGGCTTGAAGCCGGGCATCCCTACTGACACCTTGGAGTCGAAACGACTCGAAAACTTGGACAAAAAGTCTCAAAAAATACTCAGTCAAAAAATGACTGGGGCACTGCTCAATCCGGATCTGCGCTTACTGGCGCGGAAAAAGAAAGAACTGACGCCAGCGCGCATGGGCGGCGTCTAAGTACTGGCCGCGACGTCATCCCGGCGAACACGATGCCGACGACGGACGCGGAGCCGCACGATGCCGCCTACCGACGCACAGGGGTACTGCTACGCAAAACTTTCCGGATCCAGCCTGACGCCTGGGGATATTCTAAGGCAAGGAATCTGTCACTAACGTGTCTCTTTCAGGTATATCTGATAACAGTTATAATGCCAGTCAATCATAGCCCCTAAAAGGCATCAGATTTATAATCACATGGCTATGCAATTACCACCAGGCACCCTGGCAAGAATGCCTGGCAACATTGTTCCAAATTACTTATCATTTCACATATTACACGTGACTTCCAGTCCCCAAATGGAACAACCTTATGTACATGCACCACTTGTGCAATTACACCTTTACACCTCTAGGGGATGTCTCCACGAAGACACTCCATGTTCAGCCTTTCACACATCAGTGTAGTCCTAACCATCAGCTCCCAGCTGAAGAACTAAAGTTCCAGCATTAGGTAGGCTTAAAAAACATGAATAACCTTTGAGGGGTTCTTTCCTTCAAGTCCTCCAGAGACTGCGAGTGGGGACTTTTCACTTTTGTGCTGATGGAGTCTGCGCTGCTCCTGCAGCTCCCTCTGCACCTTGGCAAATCAATGGTGGTGACGCGGTCCTCCCGGAGTCACCACACGCCGCCAACAAGCAGGTTTTCATGCAGGCTTAAACATGCCCTGCAGGGCATTATGGGGCGCTTCTCGCTCAGCGCGTGTATATCTGAGAAGCGGCTCTCCCGCCGCTCCGGGGAGAGCTGTGCTGCCTGCGATAGCGGCCTCACGCCACTACTGCCCTTCTTCAGGTGCCCGGTTCCACCCGGGCACCCAGTGTGTAGGTAAATTGGAGAGCAGGTCGGGGAGCCCACCCCCGCTGCTCTCGCCGGCTCCCCGACTGGCCAGCACCCTCGAGTGCTGCCGTGGGAGCCGGCTTTTCATTCTGGTCTGCTCCGCTCTGCAGCCGGTTGGGCAGGGGAGCCCGACGGCACTCCCCCCTCCTTCCTCCCGCCGCGGGGGAGTGCCACGCCACTCCCCCCCTCCTCTCTCTGGCATCCGGGCCCAGGAATGGGTCCTGGGCCCCACCCACCTTCGCGCTCCCAGTCTTCAACGGGGCCCTCAAACCTCTTCACGGGAGTGCGACGGCGCTCCCCGGCTTCCTCTTCGGCGGGGTCCGGAGATAGGGTCCCGGGCCCCAGAAGCCACTTCACGGGGAGCGCGACGGCACTCCCTGACTTTACTTCTTGGGGCTCAGGGTTGAGAGCCTGGGCCCCAAAGACACCTCCACGGGGGCGCAACAGCGCTCCCGGGCATCTACTTCTTCTGGGGGCAGCCCCCGGGACCTGACCCACCCCGGGGGCACATCAAAGACCGGCGGTGGAGCCCCACGCGCTTCGTCGGTCCCAGGAAAGGTCACCTACCTTCTGGGGGGCATATCTCGGCCCCGTGCGGCCGATTTCGACAATCTTGGCCTCTTCTCGCTCCTGGTGGCCAGCCCTAGCCATCTGAAGCACTTTTCACCACACTCCTGGCCTCCAAGAGGGTGACTCGGCAAGGAGCTGTCTTCACTGGCTCCCTGCGCCAGCCTCTCACCAGGCTCTCCTTCTGGGCCTCTCTTCTCCTTGCGCAGAGGCCCTGGACTCCCTCAAAGGCGCAGTCCAGAGTCCTGGGACAGTAAGGGGGTTCCTCCTTCCAACTGCCCATGGCACCAGGTTCCAGCACCAGTCTTCCTCAACAAGACCACACCCGAGAGAGAGCTCCTCTTCCTGTGCAAGACCTTTTAAGAGAAATTGGAGAGGGCTGGAAGGAAGGTACTTCTGCCCCATCTTGCAGTGACACATCACCGCTATACCCCTGCTCCCTCCTTCCTGCACAGGCCTCTGGGATACTTCAAGATGGCGTTGTCCAGGGGTTTCATGCCACATGGTCTCTCAAAAGCCCTCTTTCCCCCTTGCTGACTTAATGTCCAGGAGCAGGCCTGGTACCTGGCACGAAAGGGGCAAAATGCAGACTGTGGTTAATGGGAGGACGCCGGGAGGCCTAAGGATCTGGCCGTAGCTCGAGAATCCTTAAAGCGCGCCAGCGCAGAGTCTGCCTAGTCACCAAAAAGGTGACGGCCATCGAAGGGTATGTCCAGCAGAGTTGCTTGAACATTCCCCGAAAAGCCAAACGTCCTCAACCAGGCGTAGCGCTAAAAGGCTACCGACGTGGCAATCGTTCTGCCCAGTGAGTCGGTGGTATCCAGTCCACAGCGAATCGTGAATTTTGCTGCGTCTCTCCCATCTGCCACGGCTTGGGAGAGAACGGCCCGGGCCTCCTCCAGGCACTGAGGCAGCACTTGTGCAACCGTATCCCAGATTGCATGGGAGTATCGGCCCAAGAGGCACGCAGTGCCAAGCTGGAGGAAGAGAACATGCGCTTCCCAAGATGATCCAGCATCTTGGATTCCCTGTCTGGATGAGCAGAAGGGAATGCGCCCTTGGAAGAAGAAGCTTGGACCACCAAGCCCCCGGGGAAGAGTGTTGGGTGAGGAAGATGGGTTCACCCGGAGTTGGGTGGTGGCGGCAGGCAATCATCCATTCCACAGGAGCCCCTGTGCTAGGCTAGGACCAAGTGCCCAGAAGGACGTCAGTGAGGGCTTCATTGAAGTGCAGAAGAGGTTCGGAGGAAGTTGCTGCAGGTTGAAGCACCTCTGTCAGGAGATTAGTCCTGACTGCCACTGTAGGGAGCTCCAGGCCTAAGGCCTCGGCTAACCTACACACCACCACAGTGGTGGCCACGGTAGGGGGAGAAAGCATGCCAAGGTCTGGGGAAGTGTCCAGACCACTAGCGTCACCCAATTCCTCTCTCCAGTCCGGTTCTTCCAGCTGGTCCGCCAAAGGGTCCAGCGACCCCTTCCAGTCCTCATCACCACCTTCAGGGCGATAAGGAACACCTGGGATGAAAAAAGGAACAAAAGTACCCTCCAGTGTCGGATCCAACATCGGTCTGGCTCCATCTCGGGGATGGGGACGGAGTCGGCCGGGGCGTCATCGCCAATATCGACGCGGGGAAGGTCGACTGGCGCCGATCCGGATCCAGGCCTGGATCCACGGTGCCCTCTGGTGCCGGAGCCGCCGGTATCGAAGGCCCAGGGCCCCCAACCGACTCCGCGGGGCCCGAAGGCGCGCCAGCGGAGCGTGGCTGCCCAAAGATACGGTGGAGGGCTTCGTAGAACATACGAAGCTGGGCAGGGGACGCCGCGGCTCCCGAAAATGGGGGGAGGCGCAGAGTCGTCCCTGAATCAGGCACCGGAGATGGAGCCTTAGAGCGACCACGCTCCGGATCCCGCGTTGCACCAGCCGACCGAAGGGGAGAAGGCAAAGAGCGAAGATGCTTCTTTGCCGCCTTCTTATGCTTCGACTTACCCGAGGAGTGCGAAGACTTGGACGAGGTGAGGTGGCTCCGCGAACGGTCTTGAGACCTTCCCCTCGAATGAGACTGGGAGCGAGGCGGAGCCGACTGCCGGGCCTTCAAGAGCTTTAGGGACCCCTCCCACAAAGACTTCGGATTCATGGCCCGGCAGTCGGAGCACGACTTCGGGTCGTGGTCGTGCTCCAGACACCAAAGGCACACGAGGTACAGGTCCGTCAAAGACATCAGTTTGTGACAGTCCTCGCAGGGCTTGAAGCCGGTCCAACAATGGGACATCCCTCGCGCACCAGGAGCCAATGACTCGAAAAGAAGAAGTCGACAAAAGTTAAAAAAAAGCTTAGTCAAAAAGTGACTAAAGTGGTAAGCTTTCTCCGGATCTGCGCTAGGCTGGTGCGGAAAAAGAAAGAACTGACGTCAGCACGCAGGGGAGGCGTCTAAGTAGGCACCACGACGTCATCCCGGCGACCACGACGCCGGAGTCGACTGACGCCACCTACCGACGCGCAGGGGTACTGCTAAGAGAAAAAATTCTCCGGATCCGGTCTGACGCCTGGGGGAAATTCTAAGGTAAGGAATCTATAACTAACTGTCTCTTTCCGATAGGGTGAAAGCAGATTTAGTCACAATATAGATCATTTTTTGTGTTGCATCATACTTATTTTAGGAACTGCGGTGAGGTCTTAGCTGATTTCAACCTGTGAAAAATACTGATGGCTTGTTGAACTAAGTTTGACAAAAAACTATTTTCTCTCATGATTATGCAAGATGCCACAGAAACTAAAGGGAGGGCACATTTTCTACAAATATCATCCTAATCCATGAGAGAGTGATGTCTGACATGCAGAGTGAACGTATTTCCAATAGCTGAAGAAGTCTGTCACTTGATTCCCCAATGTTTTACTGTAGCTTCACCACAGAGTTGTAATGAACAGCTAGAGCACTAACATTCCATATCCATGACAATATGAGGCACCTCTGAATTACATGTTGGACTAGGAGAAGTAGAATTTAAAAAATTTCCTATGGAGCAGACTGTGATAAATGAAAAAAAAAAAGAGGGAATTCTTTTTGTCAAATAAATTACACTTAATGTCTAGAAAGCTAAAATGACATTTTCTCTAAATTCTCAAATGTCTTCATCAGTGTAAGAAAAATTAAGTGAATCCTGTAATTCAAACACAAGCAGCAGTCGGGCAATTGACTCCCCAAGTGTTCTACTGTACCTACACCATGAAGTTCTAATAAATTACTAGAGTGTGAAGATATGGAACCGTATTCAAGACAAAAGTGAGGCACTTACCAACATTTTACTTTTCAGGAACAGGAGATGTTGAATTGTAAGCTCTTCCTATGGAGCAGGCTTAAGTAAATGAGCACTGAAGTGTTACAACAGATATGAAACCAGCTGGTTAAAAAAAAAAGAAAGAACAAATTACTTACCTTGGGTAACGCTCTTTGTGGTGTATACTATATCTAACGCCAGGTTCCTCAACTTTCGAATATTCGAGGAAACATTTCAAAGCAGTGCTCCAGTGCACTGCTAGGTAGCACTGTGTGGCTCCATGTAGGAATTGTTCTGTTTTGAAAGCGATGGAGCAGAGACTCATAAGTGCCACGCCTGCATACCAATGACAGCAACTTAGAGGTATCTTTCTGGGCCCTTTTACTTGGAGCACAAAACAAATGTTGGTATCATTGTGCAGTTCTCGAATTTGGGACCTTTTTAGATGTTAAAAAGAGGCCACTACACAGTATGGAGCGTTGTGGAATGTGCAGTTAGAGAAGTATCCACAAAGAAGAGCATTACCCAAGCAACTGATACCTCACCTTTAAAATGTATACCAAAGCAGTAACCAAGGTAGAGGGTCTGTGAGCAGACTCAGGCCAAAAAGGTTTGCATGACTGAGAAGGCAAAAGTTCTTTCCCACTGCACCCTGCTGTCAAAACAGAAGTGCTTGACCAATGTATGCAGACACCCAAGTCGCACCCTGAAGAAATTAAAGATAGGCTCTCAGCTTGCCATGCACTAGTAGCGGTCTTAGCCTGATGAAATGTGCTCTTAGTCCTTCTCTAGGCTTTCTTTTTGGCCATAGTATAGCAGATCTTACTGCAGAGGACTACCCACCTCGACAGTCTTCTGTTGCGCAACCTTCTCTTTCTACCGCCCGGACAACATCACAAAAAGCTGATTGTTCACCTGATGGTCCTTGGTATGATCAACGTAAAAACTTAAAGCTCTTTTGGGATGCAACTGATGGAGTCCCTCGTCCTCTTTCGAGGGGTGAGGAGAGACAGAATGCTGGAAGAGTGAAGGATTGCCCAATGCGGAAAGGAATCACAATTTTGGCCAGTGCAGTGTCCTCAGAACCAGTTTGTCTGGAAAAAAGGTGGTGCAGGGCAATTTTACCCATAAGCCTAGAGTTCACTCATGTGAAGAGCTGACTTAATCGCAATACGGAATACAGTTCTTAAAGTCACAAGAAGCAACGAACAGCTGAGCATCAGCTTGAAGGGAGTATGCATGAGAAACGTCAAGCCCAAATTAAGGTCCCACTGTGGCATCGCAAATGGTGTGGGAGGGAACATTTGTGTTAAACCTTTAAGAAACTGTATCACAACAGGCGCGTTAAACAAAGATGGTTTGTCAGGCAAACGCAAAAAGACCGAAATGGGCAACAAATAACCTTTAATAGCGCTCAGTACAAGACCTCGCTGGGCCAACATGTTGGCCAGGAAATGGTCTGTTTTGCAGACTTAAGACCAGGCCACAAATCTGTCAAAGGGCCGGGTGTAAATGGAGTTCATAGATGCATGGCAGCAAGGATGACATCCACAACCTCATGAGGTTGATTGAACTTAGTCAACTGCGGCCACTCAATCTTCATATATGGAGGTGTAGGTTAAACAGGTTGGGGTAGAGCACCCTGCCGCTGGAGAACCCTGCCCTGATGCATCAGAAGATCCTCCCAGAGTGGCAACCTAATCAGAGGACAGACACTCTTGTCCAGAAGCTATGGATACCACATTCTCCTGGCTCAATTTGAAGCCACTAGGATGGCTTATACCCAGTTGTACACAATCATCTTCACAACTCTGATTAGGAGAAAACATTTCGGGAAGGCGTACAGGAGGTCCTGTGTTCCACTTCAGCCGGCATGCACCTCCTAGGAAGCGTTTTGCAGGAACTCCACAGCGCACACGTTTTGCCACTGCGCATTCTCGATGGCGGCGTAAAGCTCCAGCCAAAATCCCCCTCACTGTTTAAAGATGCCATATGCCACCTCGGGATGCATGCAGCTACCAATCATGCTCCACCATGCAACATAGTCTAAGCTTGTGTGCGCTGGAGTTCAAAGATTCACCAGGTGGCTCACAATCAGGGATATGCCCCAACGTTCCAGCCAACTACAGAGGCACAGATCCTCTTGGATTAGGATCCAGGAACCCACTTCGCCCTGCTTCTTGCAGTACTACATAGCAGTGGTGTTGTCAGTACTAATCTTTGCCAGCCTCCTCTTGATGGACGGCAGGAAGACATTCAGCACCAGCCGCACGTCCAACAGATTGATATGGAGCAGAGCTTCTGCTAGAGAACTACGATATCTACTTCCACTAGATGACCTACCCAGCCCAGAAGTGACTCATCTGTTACGACTTCCTGCTCTGAGTGGGGAAAGGAATCTGCTGCTGATCCGATAGCTGCTGAGTAGCCACCACTACAGATTGTGCGCAGTTACCTCTGGAACCCAGAAGTTATCTGGCAGGGTGCCTTGGTGCTGGGTCCACAGAGATTTCAGTTTCCACTGCAGAGCAGCATATGCCATCTGGTGTGTCCAATAAGAAGGATGCATGAGGCTAAAAGGCCAAGAATCCTCAGAATTGCTCTAACCAAGATCCAGGATCAAGACAAAAAAATGTAATAAAAAATCAGGATCATAGCCCGGATGTCCTGGACTCATTGCAACAGAGTGAAGGCCCTAAACTTATAAACTGAGCCATTCTCAGGATAGACTGGATGAAGGAGAGCCTCTGCAACGGAGTCAGGTGTGACTTCTGCTCATAGATCGTGAACCCCAACGATGTCAGGCTTGCTGTCGTCTGGTGGTAACCTACGACTAATTATGGGGAGCCTACCTTCAATGGCCAGTTGTCGAGGTAGGGGATAACTGGTATGCCCGGCAACCATTGCTATCAATTTTTTAACACCTGAGGGGCACAGGTGAAGTCTAAAGGGACCAAGGGAAACCGAAAACACCACTGGCCCACCCCGAATCACAGGTAATGTCTGTGGGAGGGCAGGTATATCAAAATACGTGTACTGTAGGTTCATGGCAACCATCCAGTCATCAGGATCCAGATCAGATAGAACCTAGGCAAGCATGAGCATTTTAAATGAGTCGTTTCGTAGTAAGGTATTCAGAGGGCAAAGATCAAAGATGGGCCAAAGACCTCCATCCTTCTTCAGAATGAGGAAATAGTGGGTGTAACAAGCCCTATGTCAGAGTCCAGAACTCTCTCTGGGACTCCTGTGCAGAGTAAAGCTTGAATGTCTTGATTTTGACTCTCTCGGATAAAGTACTGGATTCTGCCTCCTACAGGGTGGCTCTGCACCTCTAAAGGTAAGCTACAGTGGCACGGTAGCTGTTGCACCAGAGGAGGGAGACTGGGAGGACTGATGACCCAGATGACCTGCCTGCTGCCTGCCAGATCCAAGTCCTCATCCACGAAAGGAATGGGGTGGCTGCTCATTCATTGAGAAGCACAAGGAGTGCAGTGAGCGCCTGCAAAGAGGTATGTGATTGGTGCTGAGTGCTCCTGGGGGTAAGTGAGTGAAGGATGTAGGTGCTCCTCCAGTGAGTATTGTGAAAGTGTGCTGAATTACTGTAGTGAGGAGTGTGAGGGGTGCAGGGAGAACCTGTTGTGAGTGCTATGAGGGGTGCAGGGTGCTTCTGCAGGGAAGAGAGTGAAGGAAGCGCCTGTGGTGAGGGCTTTTAGGGGTGCCGAGAGCTCCTGCAGGGGGGTGAGTGAGGGATACAGGGGGTTCCTGCAGTGCAGTGACTGAGGATTGCAGGGAGTTCCTGCCGGAAGGAGACTGGTACAGGGAGCACTGTCTAGGAGGCAAGTGAGGGTTCTGAAGGGTGCAGGGAGCCTCTGCAGGGAGGAGAGGAAGGGTGCAGGGAGATCCTGTCAGAAGGAGAGAGGTGCAGAGAGTATTGTCTGGCAGGTGTGTGAGGGCTCTGCAGGGTGCTATGAGGGACTCAAGGCGCTTGGGGAGGGGCCTTGAGACCCTCAAGGGTGAGTAGTCGCACTATACAAGACCCTGATTGATTGATCGGGTGCTCTTGCAATAACAAACAAACATTCCCAGATACCTAAAACATGCCTATATCAAGGTGGAATATTCTGATGGAATAGTTTCCATTGATTTAAGGTTGAAAATGAATGACTGCAAGTAAAATAAAGTGGTGCAGCAATAAAGCCACAAAAAGTGCAAATGTGTGCTGCAAACTCCTGGAGTCTGTCTAGGGATGAACCAGGCCTCTAGGAAACTATATGGCACCACCTAGTGGCGCATGGGAGCACTGCTATGAAAAGGTTCCAGATGCAGTCTGGGGCCTGAGGAATATTCAAAAAGTTGAGGTTTCTTTCAAAAGAATGATTTCCTACGTATTCATGGCTAGACATTTTCAAGAGCCTAAAAATAACAGCCTTTTTTTATCTTTCATTTAATTGTAATAAGATTTTGTTAGAGGTGTCAGAAGCTATTTAAAATGAATAAATATGTGGGTAGTGAGACCCTCCAAATGAGATGCGGTTTAGTGTTTTAATTGTTTTCTTATTAGTCTTTCTCACTTCCTCTTGCGAGAACTTACATCTTGCTGCATAAATGTGCACGGGCTTCAGAATTATTTTATTGTGAGGTAAATGTAAGGAAATGATAAACATTGAAAGATTATGTATATTTATTGTCTAAAAAAAAAAAAAGGTTGCTCTGTATAATTTATAAACAACTGTATTCAAAGTTAAGGAATTAAACATTTCTTAAAATATGTAATAGAAATTCAGGAAGAAAAATGAGACTCCTATTTTTAATACGCAGTACAAAACTGACATGGACTAGACAATTTCGACAGACTACCAACACATTAGTAAAAATAAATGACAAGGAATGCTTAATGTTTTTGGGGAGTCAATTACTTCAGGAACTTGTAGCAGGAAAGAGGAGACATTTTCATGTACTTGTTCAGCCTTGTGCACAGGAAAGTGAATGCTTTTAAAGTGGTCGTCTTCAGAGCTAGATGAACATTCTAGTTCTTTATTACAACCCTGATCTTCAGAACCACTGTTATAGAAAGAATGTGTAGTGATATGTGGGTTGAAACTAATCAGGCTTGTCTCTGGTGCTATCTATGAATCTCCTTGGGGGATATCAATCGGCTTGGAGCTAATCAAAATGCAAAATTTTGGTAGCCTACAGTGGTCTGATTTAAAATTGTTACTCTGTCATACTTTATGTGAGTAACTAACCTCTAGCATCTGCTAGCGTAAGGTAGGATTGCTTGTAATCGCTGCCAAGAATCAAGTATCAAAGGGAATAACTTGGTTGTACAATGGGAATACAATAGTACTGTGACATTGAGATATCATTGGAAAATGACAGTACCCCTACAGGATCCTACCACAGAATCCGACGAAATGTCAATAAAGGTAAAATTATCAGACATTAATGCAGAACAGCAATAATAATGAATTGCTATATAGGCTGGAATAAAGCACAGAGTCAATTTATATCAATAAGGAAAACTTTGTATTTTGGAAATGTTGAAAAATGTATTTTTAATCTTTTTTCCGTAAAACAGCCAATTGTGTATAACAAAATCAGAAATATGGAAAGTTGCTGCTTTCTAGCACAAACGAACAAGTTACTTACCTTTGGTAACGCCTTATCTGGTAGAGACTATTAAGCTGCAGATACCTTACCTTAGAATTATCCCCAGACTGGATCTGGAAATTGTTCGTGAGCAATACCCCTGCGCGCCAGTAGGTGGCGTCATTCAGCTATGCGTGCTGTCGTCGGCACGCTGACGTCAGTTACTTCTGATGACTTTGCACGACAGAAGCGCGGAGCCACGAAGTACTCTGACCACTGGTGTGGAATACTAGGGCCCTGAAAGGGGAAAGCCCTGTTCCTAGAAATCAGTTCACAGAGTGGGGAGGATGGGTGGGTCGGTAAGGGATCTGCTACAAGAGATAGTCTCTACCAGATAGCATTACCGAAGGTAAGTAACCTTTCCATCTGATAGAGACTTCTAGTCGTAGATTCCTTAACTTAGAATAGATACTCAAGCAATACCTCCCTGAAGGCAGGACTGCGGACCAATTTCACATGAAAAAGTCCTGCAGCAACTAACGGGCAAAGTGCACATCCCTACGGACCGGATTGTCCAGGCAGTAGTGCTTGGCAAATGTGTGCAAGGAAGCCCACATTGCTGCCTGGCAGATGTCCTGGACTGGAACACCACGTGCAAACCATGTGCTAACACAGTGGTTGCAGCTATATCTCTGGTGTAATGAGCATGCAAACCCTCTGGGGGCTGCTTCTTAGCCAATGCGTAGCACATTTTGATACAGAGTACGATGTTATGTTATGTTATTTATACTTGGTATGGCGTGCAACTCACTCCTGAAGGAGTATCTCGGCGCTTAGCTGTTCAGAAACTAGTGCACTTTAGAACATCCACGTTTTAACAACTTCTTGAATTTCTTGAATTCGGAGCACATACGGATATGAAAAGGAAGTTTGTTCCAATGGAAAGGGCCAAAGGAGAGAAGGATCTGCCAGCAAATCTGGAGATGCGTATACGTGGGATGTGAAGAAGAGCTTTATTTGCAGACCTTAGCAGTCTGGTGGCTGATAATGGCAAAGTCTAGAATGAAGATAGGCAGGAAGGGAGTTGTTTAATGCCTTATGAGTCAGGCAACATAGCTTAAAGATTTCCTGTTTCCTAATGGGAAGCCAATGCAAGGTTTTTAAAATGAGGGCAGAGGAAGACCGTGCTGGAAGATTACAAATTAGCCGTACAGCTGTATTCTGCACAACTTGCAGTTTAGGCAGCAGGGTGTCATTAGCTGCAACTAACAGTGTATTCCAATAGTCCAAGCGACTAGCAATAAGTGCCAGGACGAGGATTTTTTTTTTGGAGGTGTATGGAAGCCAAGGAAATACTTTTTTTAAATGCCTTATTGTGGCAAAGCAGGTTCCACAGGTTGCGTTGACTTGATGTTTCATAGATAGCATTAAGTCCATTTTTAGTCAGATTTTTCACCACTTGTTTAGGTTAAGGGGCTGGACCAAGTTCTGTAGGCCACCAATCAGCCAACCAGAGATCCATTGATCCATCGTGAGATGGTCCTCTTCTGTACGGTCCATCCTTTCTTCACTCCGACATACACCACGAAGAGTTGGTCGTTCACCCAAAACTCTTGTGTGCGGTCAAGGCAGAATGACTAGCACCCCTGATCTCGGCAAATGAGCTGCAACCACTGCCATCACCTTGCTGAACACCCGAGTGGCGCTGGTAAGGTCAAATGGGAGCACGGCAAACTGAAAATGCTCATGGCCTACCATGAACCGCAGGTAACGTCTGTGGGCAGGCAGGACCAGGCTTTGAAAATATGCGCCCTGCAAGTCCAACACTACCATCCAGTCCTCTGGGTCCAGGGCAGACAGGACCTGAGCAACAGTAAGCATCTTGAACTTCTCCTTCTTGAGGAAGGAATTGAGATAGCACAGGTTGAGGATAGAATGAAGGCCTCCAGCCTTTTTGGGCACAGAAAGTAGCGGGAATAGCAACCAAGACCCACTTCTGGTGTCGGTACTCTCTCGAAGGCTCCCTTGGCCAAGAGAGCCACCACTTTTTGGCAGGGAGAAGGGATAGGTCGTCCTCCGTCAGCCTGTCTTAAGTAGATGGCATGGAGAGAGGGGTAGTCTTGAAGGGGAAGTAGTAGCTCCTTTGGAGGATCTGCAAAACCCACTAGTCTGATGTTATAGACCGCCAGTGGGGGAGGTAATGGCAGATCCTGCCCACCACTGGGTGCCCATGTTGGTAAGAGGGCATACTATAAGGGTTTGGAGGCGTGGCTGCCAGGGGAGTGGTGGACTGGCCCGACATCTGGCTACCGGACCCACGTGGTCTGTGGGTTCCGCATCGTTGCCACGCAGAGGCTGGGAAGCTTGCACACAATGATGGCTGGGTGGGTAAAGACGCAGCTGGAATCCCCTTCCGTGGCCACGAAAGGCAGATTGGGGGTGACGAGAGGCCATGGAAAGACCAGACGACCTGGCCGTAGCCCTGCTGTCCTTAAAGCGCTCCAGTCCAAAATTCGCCATGTCTCTGGAGAGACACGAGCCATCAATTGGCATTTCCATAAGTGATGTTTGGACATCCCCAGAAAAGCCAGTAGTCCTCAACCAGATGTGGCACCGTAGGGCCACTGTCGACGAAACCGCTCTGCACAGTGAGTCAGTGGTTTCCAGTCCACATCGAATGGTGAACTCTGCTGCACGTCTGTCGGCAACAGCATGGGAGAGCACGGTCATGGCCTCCTCTGGAACATTTGGCAGCACCTGCGCAACCATATCCCACAGAGTGTGTGTGGGAATAGCAGCCCAAAAGGCATGTGGTGATCACAGACCGCAATAAGAGGCTGGCGGAAGAAAACATCTTTCCTAAGTTGTTCAGCCCTCCTGGAGTCACGATCCGGCGGTGCAGTTGGGACCGAGCCAGGATTTATGTGGGAAGTGGAGGCTTGGATTACCAAGCTCTTCGGAGTAAGGTGTTCACTGAGGAGTTTGAAGTTCCCTGGAGCGGGGTGGTGGCAGCGGGCAATTGTCCTGTTCACAGGACCCCTGTGTAAGAAAGTGGCTCTGTATATACTGGACCAAAGTAAGGTACAGTGTGCACAGAGTCCACAGTCCCCAGAGGTTTGGCAGAGGCTAAAGTTAGATATAACCTTACTCTCTAAAGTGGTAGCTTGGTCGAGCAGTAAGGCAGTATCAGAGGACAGTGTAAAGCATTTGTTGTACACACTCAGTCAGCAAATGAAGCCACACACTCAAGAACTGAACTCTAGGCCAATGGGTTGTATATAAAAATATATGCTTGTTTTATTTTAGAACCAACAATAGGAATCAAAATATACTTTCTCAGAATGAAATGCTTTGTTTAAACACTTTTCAAATAGGCAATAGTCTTTTTGATGACAGTAGTCACAGTTGTTGCAAGAGGCAACACAATTTCAAACACAATGCAACATTGAGCTCAATGGAAAGTTTTGGTTAAATGCAATTAATTACTTTGTGGATTACTTTTCTAACCACAGGACTGGATCTTGGATTCAGTCCCGGGACATCTCCTGTAAACAGTTAAGTAAAAGCGTTTTGGTTATAGTAGTGATTTTTGAGGAATATTATGGTATTTCAAAAGTTGACACTTAGAAACTTTTCTGGGTAAAATTACCAATGTTATCCTATGGAAGGAATTACAGTTTGCAAGCAAAGTATGTTTACGTTACCTTTGTAATCCAGTGCTGGAGTCTCAGGTTCAGCACTGGGATATCTATCTAAAACAGGTAAGTAATTACGTTTGTATCGTTGGCACGATTTTTAAAGAATATTTGTAAGATTCAGAAATCGACACTTGGAAACTTTTTCAACAAAAAGCAGGCAATGATATCCTATGGAAGGAATTTCAAAGTACGGGTAAGTACGGTTAAAATTACTTTTCAGGGTCAGTACTGGTCTGAAAGATGCAGTGCTGAGGTCTCTCCTGATAGCAGGTGAGTAGATTGGAATTCGTTACTGTTGTGATTTTTAAGCAATATTTTGGTAGTTCAAAAGTGGACACTTAGAAGAAATTTCACAGAAAACCAGTCAATGGATCCCTATGGAAGAAAATTGAGTTAGCGGTAAGTAACGTTGTGATTACTTTTCAGGGTCGGTGCTGTGCACCAAGATCCAGCACTGGGATCTCTCCTAATAGCATGTGAGTATTTCTGTTTTCGTTACTCGGTTGATTTTAGGTGAATATTTTCAAGTTGGAAAACTCCACACTTAGAAGAATTTCCGAGTGAAACCAGTCAATGTTACCCTATGGAAGAAAAGTGGGTTATCGGCTTTTGGGTAAGTACTCGACTGGCAGAGTTAAGGTTCTGGGCATAGACTAAGGGGTCCCCCAGGGCCAGGTAAGTACAGTTGTTACACCCTCAGCGGCACAGTGGCGGCCGGGTGCAGAGTGAGTAGGCCCAATGTTATCCTATGGACGGCAGGGGGGCTCTGGTTGGTGGCCGCTGGCTAGCAGGCCACTCGGCTGTGGGAGCAAAGCTCCTGGTCACTTGCTCAGGGCAAGTGGGGAAGTCGAACAGGGTAGTTGGTGCACCCTCAGCGGCACTGGGGCGGCCGGGTGCAGTGGGCTTTTGGGCCGTCGGGCGCCCAATGGTTTTCAATGGTAAAGCTGCGTGACGAACAAAGACTGCAAACTCGGGGACGGTGATTCTTCAGGTGCGACCACCACTTTGAGAGGTAAGTTGGGAAGCTGTGGGAAGGGTAGGCACCCCGGAGTTGGGCACAGGAGGCCGTGGGGCGTCGGTTGCAGGGGTGTCTTTAGGCGTCGTAAATCTTACCCTCGGCTGGTCGCGGTTGGAGGGGTCCCTGGTTCTGAGGCTGCAGGTGTCATCAGGAGCGTCGAGGAGGGCCCTTGGGTGCTGGATTCTGGGTCACAGTCGCCGGGGGACGTCCTCTTGGTATTTGCCCACTCAGGCACAGGCCGGGCTCGGCGGGTGCAGAGGGTGCAGGATTGGCGGTTCCCGGTTGGCACCAGGGGTTGGTTGCTTGCTTTGAGCAGTACCACTGCTCTTGGGAGTCCCAGGGGGTTGGAGTCACTAGGCAGTCAGGTCCCCGGGGTTTGTGAGGGTGCTGACCACTGGAGACGCCGGGGTTTAGCAGGAGCCGGTTCGAGGGTCGACAGGCCGGTAGGGCTGGGGCCAAATCAGTTGGTGTCTTCCTCTTGTGAGCAGCTGCACGCAGGTCTTCTTGTTTCTTGTTCTTCTTTCTTGTTTTTGGAATCTGGAACTGAGGAAGGAAGGTTCAGGGAGCCCCTAAATACTGAATTTAGGGGTGGTTACAAGTAGGTAAGGGCAGGGACCAATGGGTCCCGTCCCTGGGGTGGGTACACCCCCTATTCTGCCACTCTCCAGCGGGAGGGGGCAGGAGCCTGTCCCTGGTTGGCTGGGTCCCCCATCCTCAAGATGGCGGGGACTCGAGTTTGTGCTTCACCTCGCTTCCCCCACCTTAGGGGTGGAGTTGGCAGAGGTGGGCACAGCCCATTTCCTGCCTCTGGTTTTCCCGCCGGTTCTCCCGCCAGAAGTGGGGGTAGAACCAGTGGGGACCAGTTTGCTGGGAGCAGCAAATGGTCTGGGGAAGCTCAAAAGGCGGCAGGCCTTTGAAGCTTCCCCTGCCCATCCTGGGGAGGAGGCTTTGGCACCTCGCCCCAGGATGCGCATTGTTTCAGGCCCCTGAGAGCAGAGGCTCTCGACCCAGGGGTCCAGAAACATGTCTGGTGGTGGCAGCCTGGGCAGCCACTCAGTCCGGACACTGGAGGTCGGGTTGGTTTCAGGGGGCATCTCTAAGATGCCCTCTGGAGTGTGTTTTACATTAAATCCCACACTGGCATCAGTGTGGGTTTAATGTGCTGAGAAGTTTGATACCAAACTTCTTAGTTTTCAGTGGGGCCATTGTGGTGCTGTGGAGTTCGTAATGACAGACTCCCAGCACCATATACTCTTAATGGCAGCACTGCACTTACAATGCCCAAGAATGGACTTGGGCACTGTAGGGGCACAGGGCTCATGCCTCTGTGCCCTCACCACTGGCATAGTGCACCCAGCTAGAGGGGTGGCTGACCTAGGCCAGGGCAGTGGCTTGTAGGCATGGTACACAGGGATGTGTGCCATGTCGACTCTTCACTTTTTTTCTGCACCAAGACACGCAGCCTGCAAAGGCAGTGTGTGTGTGTGTAAAGGTACAGGGTCCCTAAGGGTGGCACAACAAGTGCTGCAGCCCTTAGGGGCCTTCCCTGGTGACAGTGCCCTGGGTACCCATGGTACCATTTACCAGGGGCTGACCTGTGGCCAGGGATGCCAATTGGGTGTAGGCATCAATGCAGTTTTAGGGAAGGAACACAGGCCCTGGGTACCTGGTTGGCAGGAGCCCAGGGCACACTCAGTCAAAGCACATCAGCAATTCAGCAAAAAGTGGGGGCATACCATGCAAGAAAGATGGCACTTTCTCAGACAACCCCCCCCAAACGAAAGATGATGAGACTAACCTTGCCCTATGGAGTCTTCATTGTCTAAGTGGAAGAACCTGGAAAGGCCATCTGCATTGGCATGGGCAGTGCCAGGTCTGTGTTCCACTTCAAAGTCCATTCCCTGTAGGGAGATGGACCACCTCAACAGTTTTGGATTTTCTCCTTTCATTTGCATTAGCCATCTGAGAGGTCTGTGGTCAGTTTGAACTAGGAAGTGAGTCCCAAACAGGTAGGGCCTCAGCTTCTTCAGGGACCAAACCACAGCAAAGGCCTCCCTCTCAATGGCACTCCAACGCTGCTCCCTGGGGAGAAGCCTTCTGCTTATAAAAGCAACAGGTTGGTCTTGGCCTTTATCATTGGTCTGGGATAGGACCGCTCCTATCCCTAGAACAGAGGCATCAGTCTGCACAATGAACTGCTTGGCATAATCTGGTGCTTTTAGAATTGGTGCTGAGCACATTGCTTCTTTCAGAGTGTCAAAAGCCTTTTGGCAACAGACTGTCCAGTTTACTTTCTTTGGCATCTTCTTGGAGGTAAGTTCTGTGAGGAGAGTCACAATGGACCCATATCCCTTCACAAACCTCCTGTAGTACCCAGTCAAGCCAAGGAATGCCCTGACTTGGGTCTGAGTTGTTGGAGCTGCCCAGTCCAGGATGGCCTGGATCTTGGGCTGTAAGGGTTGTACCTGGCCTCCACCAACCAGGTGGCCCAAGTACACCACAGTGCCCTGCCCTATCTGGCATTTGGATGCCTTGATAGTTAGGCCTGCAGTTTGCAGAGCCTTTAAAACCTTCCCAAGGTGGACCAGGTGATCCTGCCAGGTGGAACTGAAGACAGCAATATCATCAAGATAGGCTGCACTAAAGGACTCCAAAGCAGCAAGGACTTGATTCACCAACCTCTGGAAGGTGGCAGGGGCATTCTTTAAACCAAAGGGCATAACAGTGAACTGAAAATGCCCATCAGGTGTGGAGAATGCGGTTTTCTCTTTGGCTCCTGGGGCCATGCCAATCTGCCAGTACCCTGCAGTTAAGTCAAAGGTACTCAGGTATTTGGCTGCACCCAATGTGTCTATCAGTTCATCAGCTCTTGGGATAGGGTGTGCATCTGTCTTGGTGACAGAGTTGAGACCTCTATAGTCCACACAAAACCTCATCTCTCTCTTTTCACCCTGTTGATGAGGTTTGGGGACCAGAACCACTGGGCTAGCCCAGGGGCTCTCAGAGGGCTCAATAACCCCTAGCTCCAGCATCTTGCTGACTTCAGCTCTGATGCTTTCCTTAACTTGGTCTGACTGACAATAGATCTTGTTTTTGACAGGTGCACTGTCACCAGTGTCCACATCATGGGTACACCAGTTTGTCAGACCAGGGGTCAAGGAAAAGAGCCCAGCATACAGCTACAAGACTTGCTTGCAGTCAGTCTGCTGTTGGGCAGTGAGGGTGTCTGAAAAGACAACTCCATCTACTGACCCATCTTTTGGGCTGTGGGAGAGGAGATCAGGGAGAGGCTCACTCTCAGCTTCCTGTTCCTCATCTGTCACCATCAGCATGGTGATGTCAGCCCCGTCATTGTAGAGTTTTAGGCGGTTCACATGGATAACCCTTTTGGGTGTCCTGCTTGTGCCCAGGTCAACCAAGTAGGTGACCTCACTTTTTCTCTAGGATAGGGTAAGGGCCACTCCATCTGTCCTGGAGTGCCCTTGGTGCCACTTGCTCCAAAACCCATACCTGTTGCCCAGGTTGAAATTCAACCAGTGCAGCTTTTTGGTCATACCAGTGCTTCTGAAGCTCCTGGCTGGCCTCAAGATTCTTGGATGCCTTTCCCATGTACTCAGCCATTCTGGACCTTAGGCCAAGCACATAGTCCACAATGTCTTGTTTGGGTTCTTGGAGAGGTCTCTCCCAGCCCTCCTTCACAAGACAGAGTGGTCCCCTCACAGGATGGCCAAACAGAAGTTCAAAGGGTGAGAAACCTACTCCCTTCTGTGGCACTTCTCTGTAAGCGAAAAGCAGGCATGGTAGTAGGACATCCCATCTCCTTTTGAGTTTTTCAGGGAGTCCCATGATCATGCCTTTCAATGTCTTGTTGAATCTCTCAACAAGGCCATTGGTTTGTGGATGGTAGGGTGTAGTAAACTTGTACTGCACCCCACACTCCTTCCACATGTGGGTCAGGTAAGCAGACATGAAGTTGGAACCTCTGTCTGAAACCACCTCCTTAGGAAACCCTACCCTGGTGAAGACACCAATGAGGGCCTTGGCTACTGTAGGAGCTGTAGTAGTCCTAAGGGGAATAGCTTCAGGATACCTAGTGGCATGATCCACTACCACCAGTATGAATTTGTTCCCTGAGGCTGTGGGAGGTTCCAGTGGACCCACTATGTCCACACCTACCCTTTCAAAGGGAACCCCCACCACAGGCAGTGGTATCAGGGGGGCCTTTGGATGGTCACCTGTCTTGCCACTGGCTTGACAGGTAACACAGGAGCTGACAAACTCCTTCACCTTTTGGTGCATCTGGGGCCAGTAAAAGTGGTTATCTAGCCTTTCCCAAGTTTTGGTTTGGCCCAGATGTCCAGCTAGGGGGATGTCATGAGCCAAAGTTAGGAGGAACTCCCTGTACTTCTGGGGCACTACCACTCTCCTGGTGGCTCCAGGATTGGGGTATTTTGCCTCAGTGTACAGTAATCCCTCTTCCGAATAGACTCTGTGGGTACCACTGACATCTCCCTTGGCTTCTGAAACAGCTTGCTGCCTCAGGCTGTCAAGAGTGGGACAGTCTTGCTGTCCTTGGCACAGCTCTTCCCTAGAGGGTCCCCCTGGGCCCAAGAGTTCAACCTGGTAAGGGTCAAGCTCCAGGGGCTCAGTTCCCTCTGGGGTATCCAGGTTCTCTCCCTGAGAAGAGGGGTCCTGCTCTTGTGGCTGTGTAGAAGCTGGTCCCCCAGTCTTCTTTCCTTTTCTCTTGGGCCATCATTTCAGGCTCCAACACTATTTCTTCACCCTGCCTTTTGCTCTGTGCTCTTGGTTTTACACACACCAATTCAGGGATGCCCAGCATGGCTGCATGGGCCTTTAGCTCAACTTCTGCCCAGGCTGAGGTTTCCAGATCATTTCCTAGCAGACATGCAGCTGGTAACTTCTGAGAGACCACTACCTGCTTCAGACCAGTAACCCCCCCCCCAGCCTAATGTCACCATGGCCATGGGATGACTAGTGGTGACACTGTCAGCATTGGTGACTGGGTAAGTTTTCCCAATCAAGTATTGCTCAGGGGAAACCAGTGTGTCTCTCACCATAGTGACACTGGCACCTGTATCCCTCAGAGCTTCTACCCTAGTTCCATTCACCCAGGGGTATTGTAAATATTTCTTTAAGTTTGGTGGCCACACAGCTACAGTGGCAAACTCCACTTCCCCTAGTGAGACTAGACTCGCCTGAGGGTGTCCCCAGATTTGCTCAGGGCACTCTTCTGATCCCATCTGTAGACTTGCTGCCCCAGGAGTAGCTGTACTGGGTGCCTTAGGGGCTTTGTGTTGGGGGCAAGATTTATCTACAGTTAGGTGTCCTAACTTCTTACAGTTATTACACCAGGCCTTCAAGGGATCAAAGTTCTTCCCCCTATAGGGTTGAGGCACATAGGGAGTAGTTTGGGACCCACCCCCAGAACAGGTTTTTGGGGCCCTTTGGAAGACTCAGACTTCTTATCTTGGGGATTCTCACCACCTTTCCCCTGGGGAGGTTTGGTGACCACCTTCTTTTGGTCACCCCCAGTGGTTGTCCTTGTCACCCTAGTCTTGACCCAGTGGTCTGCCTTCTTTCCCAATTCTTGGGGAGAAATTAGACCTAGGTCTACCAAATGCTGATGCAACTTTTCATTTGTGCAGTTACTTAATATATGTTCTTTCATGAACAAATTGTACAATCCAGTAAAATCCTGCACACCATGTCCAGCTAACCAACCATCCAGTGTCTTTACTGAGAAGTCCACGAAGTCAATCCAGGACTGGGTCTGGGTTTTTTGAGCCCCCTGAATCTAATTCTATACTCCTCAGTAGTGAATCCAAATCCCTCAATCAGAGTCTTCCTCATGAGGTCATAGGACCCTGCATCTGGCCCAGAAAGGGTCAGAAGCCTGTCTCTGCAGTTACCAGAGAACAGTTCCCACAGGAGTGCCCCCAGAGAGGTTTCTTCACCCTTCTCATTTCACAAGCCCTCTCAAAGGCTGTGAACCATTTGGTAATGTCATCACCCTCCTCATATTTAGGGACAATCCCTTTGGGGATTTTAGGATCATAGGATTCCTCCTTATCCTTATTATTGGTATTGCTGCCACCATTGATGGGTGCTAAACCCATCTCTTTTCTTTCCTTCTCTAGAGCCAGGAGTCTGGTCTCTAGGTCCAGTCTTTTGGCCAACTTTGCTAAAAAGTTGTCCTCTTCCCTGAGGCTGTCCTCAGGGTCCTCTCTGAGACCTGAACCACCTATGTGGCCGCTAGTTCCCCAGAGGTTGATTCTTGGAGATAAGGGTGCAGGGACCCTATCTTCCCTAAGCAGTGGTGGAGGTGGGTTACCATCCCCATCCTCCTCCCTCCTTTCCTCTTCTGCTTGGTCATCACCATGCTCAGAGGGGTGGGCCTTAGCATACTCAGCCAGGAGCTCCTGGAGCCCTTGTTTGGTTGGATGCTGGCCCATTGGTATATCTTTAAGTTTGCATAAGGACCTTATCTCTTTGAAAGACAAATGAAGATAAGGGGTGAGGTCGAGCTCCTCAACCAGGTCCTGTATGTCATTATTATCTTCACTAATAGCTGGGTTCTTGTCTTGAGACATTTTAACAAAAAGTTCTAACCCCTCTACCCTTGACTATAGTGACTTTTTATTTTCTAAAATTCTAAAGGGGCTTAAGCAAGGCCCTAACAAGATTTTTAGTAATTTGAAAAAAATACCAATTTAAAAAAATCAGAATTCTAAAAGCAATTTGAGAGTTCTGTCGTGTGATCAGATGGTAACCAAGTAGTCCAACAAATGCAAGTTTGTATCCCACCGCTGATCCACCAATGTAAGAAAGTGGCTCTGTATATACTGGACCAAAGTAAGGTACAGTGTGCACAGAGTCCACAGTCCCCAGAGGTTTGGCAGAGGCTAAAGTTAGATATAACCTTACTCTCTAAAGTGGTAGGTTGGTCGAGCAGTAAGGCAGTATCAGAGGACAGTGTAAAGCATTTGTTGTACACACTCAGTCAGCAAATGAAGCCACACACTCAAGAACTGAACTCTAGGCCAATGGGTTGTATATAAAAATATAGGCTTGTTTTATTTTAGAACCAACAATAGGAATCAAAATATACTTTCTCAGAATTAAATGCTTTGTTTAAACACTTTTCAAATAGGCAATAGTCTTTTTGATGACAGTAGTCACAGTTGTTGCAAGAGGCAACACAATTTCAAACACAATGCAACATTGAGCTCAATGGAAAGTTTTGGTTAAATGCAATTAATTACTTTGTGGATTACTTTTCTAACCACAGGACTGGATCTTGGATTCAGTCCCAGGACATCTCCTGTAAACAGTTAAGTAAAAGCGTTTTGGTTATAGTAGTGATTTTTTAGGAATATTATGGTATTTCAAAAGTTGACACTTAGAAACTTTTCTGGGTAAAATTACCAATGTTATCCTATGGAAGGAATTACAGTTTGCAAGCAAAGTATGTTACGTTACTTTTGTAATCCAGTGCTGGAGTCTCAGGTTCAGCACTGGGATATCTATCTAAAACAGGTAAGTAATTACGTTTGTATCGTTGGCACGATTTTTAAAGAATATTTGTAAGATTCAGAAATCGACACTTAGAAACTTTTTCAACAAAAAGCAGGCAATGATATCCTATGGAAGGAATTTCAACGTACGGGTAAGTACGGTTAAAATTACTTTTCAGGGTCAGTACTGGTCTGAAAGATGCAGTGCTGAGGTCTCTCCTGATAGCAGGTGAGTAGATCGGAATTCGTTACTGTTGTGATTTTTAAGCAATATTTTGGTAGTTCAAAAGTGGACACTTAGAAGAAATTTCACAGAACACCAGTCAATGGATCCCTATGGAAGAAAATTGAGTTAGCGGTAAGTAACGTTGTGCTTACTTTTCAGGGTCAGTGCTGGGCACCACGATCCAGCACTGGGATCTCTCCTAATAGCAGGTGAGTATTTCTGTTTTCGTTACTCGGTTGATTTTAGGTGAATATTTTAAAGTTAGGAAACTCCACACTTAGAAGAATTTCCGAGTGAAACCAGTCAATGTTACCCTATGGAAGAAAAGTGGGTTATCGGCTTTTGGGTAAGTACTCGACTGGCAGAGTTAAGGTTCTGGGCATAGACTCAGGGGTCCCCCAGGGTCAGGTAAGTACAGTTGTTACACCCTCAGCGGCACAGTGGCGGCCGGGTGCAGAGTGAGTAGGCCCAATGTTATCCTATGGACGGCAGGGGGGCTCTGGTTGGTGGCTGCTGGCTAGCAGGCCACTCGGCTGTGGGAGCAAAGCTCCTGGTCACTTGCTCAGGGCAAGTGGGGAAGTCGAACAGGGTAGTTGGTGCACCCTCAGCGGCACTGGGGCGGCCGGGTGCAGTGGGCTTTTGGGCCGTCGGGCGCCCAATGGTTTTCAATGGTAAAGCTGCGTGACGAACAAAGACTGCAAACTCGGGGACGGTGATTCTTCAGGTGCGACCACCACTTTGAGAGGTAAGTTGGGAAGCTGTGGGAAGGGTAGGCATCCCGGAGTTGGGCACAGGAGGCCGTGGGGCGTCGGGTGCAGGGGTGTCTTTAGGCGTCGGAAATCTTACCCTCGGCTGGTCGCGGTTGGAGGAGTCCCTGGTTCTGAGGCTGCAGGCGTCGTCAGGAGCGTCGAGGAGGGCCCTTGGGTGCTGGATTCTGGGTCACAGTCGCCGGGGGACGTCCTCTTGGTATTTGCCCACTCAGGCACAGGCCGGGCTCGGCGGGTGCAGAGGGTGCAGGATTCGCGGTTCCCGGTTGGCACCAGGGGTTGGTTGCTTGCTTTGAGCAGTACCACTGCTCTTGGGAGTCCCAGGGGGTTGGAGTCACTAGGCAGTCAGGTCCCCCGGGGTTTGTGAGGGTGCTGACCACTGGAGATGCCGGGGTTTAGCAGGAGCCGGTTCGAGGGTCGACAGGCCGGTAGGGCTGGGGCCAAATCAGTTGGTGTCTTCCTCTTGTGAGCAGCTGCACGCAGGTCTTCTTGTTTCTTGTTCTTCTTTCTTCTTTTTGGAATCTGGAACTGAGGAAGGAAGGTTCAGGGAGCCCCTAAATACTGAATTTAGGGGTGGTTACAGGTAGGTAAGGGCAGGGACCAATGGGTCCCGTCCCTGGGGTGGGTACACCCCCTATTCTGCCACTCTCCAGCGGGAGGGGGACAGGAGCCTGTCCCTGGTTGGCTGGGTCCCCCCATCCTCAAGATCGCGGGGACTCGAGTTTGTGCTTCACCTCGCTTCCCCCACCTTAGGGGTGGAGTTGGCAGAGGTGGGCACAACTCATTTCCTGCCTCTGGTTTTCCCGCCGGTTCTCCCGCCAGAAGTGGGGGTAGAACCAGTGGGGACCAGTTTGCTGGGAGCAGCAAATGGTCTGGGGAAGCTCAAAAGGCGGCAGGCCTTTGAAGCTTCCCCTGCCCATCCTGGGGGAGGAGGCTTTGGCACCTCGCCCCAGGATGCGCATTGTTTCAGGCCCCTGAGAGCAGAGGCTCTCGACCCAGGGGTCCAGAAACATGTCTGGTGGTGGCAGCCTGGGCAGCCACTCAGTCCGGACACTGGAGATCGGGTTGGTTTCAGGGGGCATCTCTAAGATGCCCTCTGGAGTGTGTTTTACATTAAATCCCACACTGGCATCAGTGTGGGTTTAATGTGCTGAGAAGTTTGATACCAAACTTCTTAGTTTTCAGTGGGGCCATTGTGGTGCTGTGGAGTTCGTAATGACAGACTCCCAGCACCATATACTCTTAATGGCGGCACTGCACTTACAATGCCCAAGAATAGACTTGGGCACTGTAGGGGCACAGGGCTCATGCCTCTGTGCCCTCACCACTGGCATAGTGCACCCAGCTAGAGGGGTGGCTGACCTAGGCCAGGGCAGTGGCTTGTAGGCATGGTACACAGGGATGTGTGCCATGTCGACTCTTCACTTTTGTTCTGCACCAAGACACGCAGCCTGCAAAGGCAGTGTGTGTGTGTAAAGGTACAGGGTCCCTAAGGGTGGCACAACAAGTGCTGCAGCCCTTAGGGGCCTTCCCTGGTCACAGTGCCCCGGGTACCCATGGTACCATTTACCAGGGGCTGACCTGTGGCCAGGGATGCCAATTGGGTGTAGGCATCAATGCAGTTTTAGGGAAGGAACACAGGCCCTGGGTACCTGGTTGGCAGGAGCCCAGGGCACACTCAGTCAAAGCACATCAGCAATTCAGCAAAAAGTGGGGGCATACCATGCAAGAAAGATGGCACTTTCTCACACCCTGTGTTGGGCTTGAACCAGATCCCAAGCAGGACATCAGCAAGTGCTTCATTAAATGCGAGAAGCAATTCTGAAACGGACACTCCAGGCTGAAGCACTTCCGTCATTAGTCTTGACTAGTATCGAGGGCAAGCTAAAGTCCAGGACCTCAGCCGCCCTCCTCACCACCATTGCAAATGATGCTCCCTCCTCCGTAGCCACATTAGGGGGAGAAAGCATGGCAGTATCTGGAGAAGTATCGAGTCTGCTGGCGTTCGCCAAATCCTCACAACAGTCCATGTTGGTATCATGTGGCTGGTATTCTTCAGGTTCCAGCGACCCCTCCCACTCCACCCAGAGTCCTAGCCCATAAGAACAGGGCTCAAGCTCTGGCTTGGAAGGCATGGCTCCAGTCAGCATCAGATGACGCCCCTCCGGCTCCGTGTCGGAGTCAGGGATGTAAATGAGGAAGGCGCTGGAGGGAGCGTCGGCCTCGGGATCGGCACCGGGGAAGGTCGACATGGCATGACCGGCGCCAATCCGATCCAGATCCATCTGTGGATCTCTGGGGCCCGCCTCCGGAGCCCAAACTCGCGGGGTCAGAAGGTGTGCAGGAGGGAACGGGCTGCCCAAATATGAGGATGCTTTGACTTCTTGTGGCGGGACTTACACGAATGGCCCGACAACTTGAGTGCGACGAGCTTCTTGGACTCCGTGACCGCTCCCAGGACCTTCCTCTCGACCCAGATCTGAATCGTCATGGCATTGCATGTTGAGCCACCAGGAGCTTGAGGGATCGCTCCCTCAAGGCCTCCGGGTGCATGGCGCGGCAATCGGAGCTGGCCTTTGGGTCGTGATCGCCACAGAAGCATCAAAGGCATACAAGGTGCGGGACGGACATCAAGGTGCGACAGGCACCGCAGAGCTTGAAGCGAGTCTTTTTAGATGATATTCCTGCCACACCAGGAGGAAAAAACTTCAAAACACTACATCAAAAAAAGTTAGTCAAAAATTAAGGGGTAGCTTTACCCGGATCTGCCCTGACTGACACAGGGAAAAAAAAGAACTGACGTCAATGAGCTCGGGTGGCGCCTATATAGGCACCACGCATGTCACTTCCGGCGCAGATGACGCCATCCAGGATCTGAACGACACCACCTACTGGAGCGCAGGGGTACTTTTTAAGAAAACTTTCTGGATCCAGTCTGACGCCTGGGGAACTTTCTGGATCCAGTCTGATGCCTGGGGATAATTCAAAGGTAAGGAATCTGCGGCTAGAATGCTCTATCAGATATATAAACTGTTATGCAAATCAACTATGTTTCAGATGTAGGGCATAACCTAATAGTAAATGGGTTGCTTGACCTAGAAGGTTTTCTCCACCCTTCCCAATCAGGCTTCAGAGCTGGCTTTTCAACTGAAACAACTTTATTGGGAGTCACGGAAAGATTGCGTTGTCATCTGGATGCCGGAGATACAGCTGCCCTTAATCTATTGGATTTAAAGTGCAGCATTTGATACGGTGTCTCACACCATCTTAGCAAATACGTTGAGAACATTAGGTATTTGCGGCCCGGCACTCATTTGGCTTATTTCATGTCTGGCCAATCGCACTTTCCAAGTTTTCTCCTCAACAGCCAGCTCTGATATCTATTCATCTCCCTATGGAGTACCTCAGGGCTCTATTCTCAGTCCTTTGCTCTTCAACTTATATGTGAGGCCTTTGGCTGCTGTAGCGGAAGATGCGGGGTTGTCCCTGTTCTCCTATGCTGACGACTCCCAAATCATCTTCTCCCTCTCCGCGGAAAAAACAGACGGGCTGTCCCTACTTCAATCGGGCCTGAGTAAAATTGCATCATGGATGCAGTCGAATTTTCTCAAGCTTAATGGGGAAAAAACTGAGATGCTAATACTTGGCAAAGACAAGGGTCTCTGGGGCACACAACATTGGCCCTGTGAGATGGGGGCTTTACCTCAACCCTCTTGTCAAGTTCGAAATCTGGGTGTCATCATAGATGACTCATTAACAATGCATCACCAGGCCGTCAAGGTAGCTGCCACTTGCTTTACCATTCTTAAGTGGCTAAAGAAGATCATCTGGATGCTACCAGAGTCCACCCAAAGAACAGTAGTTCAGCTTTAATCACCTCAAGACTGGACTACGGTAATGTTCTTTATCTTGGTTCCAATAAGGAGGTGACCCATAGGCTGCAGATGGTTCAAAATTCCGCGGCAAGACTTCTCTGTCGGATTCCCAGGGCTGCTTCTGTCTCCAGCCATTTACGAGATTTGCATTGGCTCAGAGTGGAAAATCGAATTCGATTTAAAGCTCTAAGTTATATGTTCAAAATTAAAGCGGGGACTGCACCTCAATACCTACGTTCTTTAACCTACCCATACGTTCCTTCCCCATGTCTAAACTCATCCACCAAGGGGAGGTTCTCTGTGCCAAGATTCAGGCTGTCTCGGATGGGTGGTCGATCTTTTTCGTATCTCGGGCCCTCACTCTGGAATGCCCTTCCCATAGCCATTCGGAATGAAACAGTTTACGCCCAATTGTGCAAATCAGTGAAGACCTGGCTTTTTAACAAGTAATTTCTGCTGTTAATTTTTTACTATCTGGTCTCCTTTTGCCTGGCGCCGGGAAACCCTTTTTGGGTAGCTGATGCGCCTTACAAATTAAATAAATAATAATAATAATAATAATAATGTTGATATAGTCAGTTTAGATTTTTGTACCTCTCCCACTTTCAGCATAACACCCTTTTCAACATACAACTGAATAAAATAAGCAGTTTGAAATTATTTGAACAAAACTGTTTTTAAAAAGATACATAGTACAAAACAAAACACAGTTAAAACCTCAAAAATTATACATTTTATTCAACTCATGACCACATACCTTAATTTCCCCTGTTCCGTTAGGTCTCCATCACTATGCAATATTGCAGTCAGCAGTCGGAGCGTAGAGTTTCCAGATTTACTTAGATTATTTTTCATTCCTAGCAACCATCTAACCATCATCTTAATAGCCTGGATCTGCAACAGTGAAATAAAGCAATTTGAGATTAAAGTAGTATCTCCAGAAAATCTTATAGCATGTGGAATTACACCTGAGCAGCCAACCAATTAAGAACCACTGATCCTGGTCACTATCCGTAAGCGTTTAAAAATGACCAATCCGAGGCTCCGCTACATGGAAGTTACAGTAGCTCACCAAGGTCACAGGACCACTACTCGATAATTTGCCACCATTTCCAAGAACACCACAAAAGCTTCCTAATACCCGGTCATGCTTGGTAAATGGCAGACAATATTAGGGGGGGGGGGTCACTTGATCAGGCCTAATAGGACCCTAAAAGGCCAAAACTCCTAGCCACTCAGGGAAACCATCATCATGTGCTCACACACCATGCACCACATACCTGCACAAAAAAACACAATCACAACAAACACTAACCTTGTTCACATCCTTATCACTAACTCACATACACTTGCAATGGAACAAGGCTCATCCACACACCCTTTGCATGCCTCACAATCCTATTTGACCTCTCTGTAGTCTTCGACACTGTGTATTAGAAAGACTTAATTCACACAACAGAAACACACATGGGTTTCTCTGGAATTCATATCTGTGAACTATGGCACAGTAGCAGGTAAACACAGGATCCTATAGACTGCCTGTCTCCTGCAGACACCTGCAAGGGCTCCATCCTGTCCCCCCCCCCCGTCATGTTCCACCACCACATGGAAACCCCTGGACCTGGACTCTCTTGGTTGCTTAATGAAGATCCATCAATATGCTGACAAGCTACCTCAAAATCTCTGTTAGCGACAGACTAAAAAGCGCCCTCAAACTCATTCGAAACAAAAAGTCCAGAGCTTTTCCAAAACTTAACCGAAGACCGAAATCATCCTGTTCACGAAAAGTAACAAACAACCACAAATGTGAATCTGGAACGCTTCTTAGCCTGCCTGGCAGTCAATGCAAAATCACTCTGATTAATCCTCAACAAATATCTCCTTCAAAGAAGACACTAAGAAGAAAACAAAAAGTCCCAAGCTCTCCGTCCTGAAAGATGTAAAACCCCTCCTCCTTGAAACAGACTTTAGAATTAATGCCCACGCCTCGGTCCTCCCACACCAGGAAAGTGGCAACACTGTACTCTACAGACCCTTGGCAAAACCCATGCATGACTCCCCAGCCAAGCCTACATCATCTTTAAGATCAGCTTCATGCCATACAAGGACATCAGAGACTGCAGCTCTCCCAAACTTGGATGAGAAAATATTCACTTCAGGGTGACAGCACCACACTAGAACAAGCATTTGCAATGCAATAGGTCTCGCATTTACACAAGTTTGAGCTATTGGCATTGTAAATGACAATGCTTTTTATTTATGTTTTGGTTTTTAAAACATAAATAAAAGGCATTGTCATTTACAATGCCAATAGCTTAAACTTGCGTAAATGCGAGACCTATTGCAAGGCAAATGCTTGTTAAGCCTTCAAACTGAGATTGGCTCTAATATTTCCTATGAGAGTACAGTACATGAACCATTTTAGGCGAATTCGTTCTTGTTTCTATGTATGTTTATGCTTAGTATGTGTCTTAAATGTAATTTCTCCAACTTTTAAAAAACCTAATAATAATCAAAGGTAAAAAAAAAAAAAAAGGAGGGTACGAAATGAAGTCCCCATCAAAGCTTTCACCTGGCAAAATATTTTCATAGTTCTTGATCAATTGCATTCCCGTGATGCATTCAATGTTCATCTCCAGCTGTTTTCTTTGTTCGCAACGAAACACATGAAACCAAAACGTCCATTGTATTGTTCAAAGCACAACGACGACCTAGGGGGGCAATTTTATGTCGAAATCCAACATTTTCATATACTTTATCAAACGAAACTACTAGCTTCTCTTTTTTTACGGCGAGCGCACAAATTTAGAGTCTGGTGTGTTAAATTATATATTCCTTGTTGTTTTGTCTCTGCACATTGAACCTTTCATAGAGCTAACACGCTACAGAAGGCTTTTGTTCCGGTCCTGATAATTTGTAATAAAAGACATCCAGACCACACTCCATACAGCACCCTCCTTCTGCTTCTCTGAAGCCGTCAACGTGGAGCGTTCTTTCCCATTGAATAAATCCAAGTTTGTTAACGCTTATCACCAGAGTATGCATCAGAAAAGACCTATTGTGCCAGCCGGCTTTGCACTTTGCAGCTGGCAGAACAAACCACATCTGTCAAGCTACCCATTTCTAATCCCATCGGGAAATTCTGTACACTCGATGGGTTGCTTGTTTCTTCGACGCATTATTCTGTAAAACGGAGCGAGACTGGTTTGGGGCTCAGAGTGAGTACAGGGGCGCGGCTATCAATTGAGCAGCAGGTGCAGTTGCGCGGGTGCCCAGTGGGTTTTCGGCTCTCTGCGTCACAATTCTGAATGTGCTATGCTACTCAAACAGCAGAGGGCAGCATTTTCCTTGCACCAGGGCCGATGGCAACCTTGCTACGTCACTAGACCAGCTTCGCCCATTTTGCATGCTGGTCGGATTATTTTTAACACTATTCAAAATCCTTGTTTCGAATAAAACATTGAATGCGAACAAAAATACGTTTTCAGATCGCTAAATGATCTAATTAAACTTTAAGATACAGATGTTAAATCACCGAGCTCATAGTGTGGTGCTTTTTTATAGCACTAAGGCAGAAAGTGCAACTCATATGCTATTATCCCTGCCATTCTTAGCCTTCAAGTAGAAAGTCTAAATTCAGTGCAACATATACATTTTGGTCAGGACGAATCTTGAACTTGGTGGCAATAAAGGCAAAGTGTGGAGCTTAACAGAATTGATAAAATCAAGCATAAATGTATTTTACCTGTTGTATATGTACGCTTAACTCCAAAGCATCTCTAATTTATGTATACAAATACTCCCATCTAGTGGGCAGTGATTAAAGTTGCGTCAAGAGCTAGTCTGTTGCAGCCTTTGAACACCGTCCTTAGGAATTAACTGTAAGGAATGCTTGAAACTGGAATATAACAAGGGAAAGTGAAAGAGCGCCATGCGCGCGTTGTAGGCACGCCGTGAGCGTGCACATCGGCGTGGCCTGCGGCTTGTGCCCAGTGGCGGCGCCTGCGGACTTCGCCGTTCTTGAAGTGCTGCGCGGCTCAGGGACGGGGCCGCCAAAGCAAAAAAAAAAAAAACAGTAGAGGAAGTCCGGCGGGAGCCCACCCCGCCTTCGTGAATGCCGCATGGTGCGGCCAAAGCAGGATTTTAGGCGGGGCTCCTGGGAGCAAGACGGAGCCCCGCGTGTTGCTGCAGTGACCGGCTGAAGACGGAGACCAGCCGAGGAGCAGCGCAGAGTCCCCACAAGAGCAGGTAAGTGGGGTGAGGCATGCTGTGCGTGTAAAGCGCGCCGCGCTTGGAGCTCGCTTTAAAAAAAAAAAAGAAAGTGATATTGCATGAGGCTTGCGAGGACGGAAGGGGGACAGGAGAAGTGCACATCGCGTGCCTGTACGTGCGTGTTCACGGGCGCGTTCACATTTCCAGTCCGTCCTGCGCGTGCACAGCTCCTGTCTCCCTTCCAAAGCAAGTCAGTAACAATAGATCTCGCTAGCGACAGCGCTTCGCGCTGCGTCGCCAGCCGAGACCTAAAAAGGATCATCACCAAACTGAAAGCAAAAAAAAAAAAAAAAGAATTGCCACATGACAGACAATCTACAATTCAAGGATATGAAACCACATTGTAGCAGCATCAGAACTACCCCTACACTTGTGCAATTCCAAACAGATTTAAGTACTCAACTCTTCAAACATATCAAAATGTTATGAACTACCACCCACAAATACCATACCACACTCCCAATATTCTACCTACCTCATTACAAAGGAAACCAAATGGTGTACCAGAGATTTTGCTCACATTCAGTACACAACTGCTCTCTTGACCCCTGACCTTGACTGGTAGGTCGCTCCCCCACCACACAGCTCCGTCTGTGTGCCCTGCTGCTGCCCCTGATTGTGCTCGTTTTTCCTTTCTGTGCCCCCTTGCTGCCCCTGATTGTGCTCGTTTTTTCCTTTCTGTGCCCCCTTGCTGCCCCTGATTGTGCTCGTTTTTCCTTTCTGTGCCCCCCTTGCTGCCCCGGATTGTGCTCGTTTTTTCCTTTCTGTGCCCCCCTTGCTGCCCCTGATTGTGCTCGTTTTTCCTTTCTGTGCCCCCCTTGCTGCCCCTGATTGTGCTCGTTTTTCCTTTCTGTGCCCCCTTGCTGCCCCTCATTGTGCTAGTTTTTTCCTTTCTGTGCCCCCTTGCTGCCCCTCATTGTGCTAGTTTTTCCTTTCTGTGCCCCCTTGCTGCCCCTGATTGTGCTCGTTTTTCCTTTCTGTGCCCCCTTGCTGCCCCTCATTGTGCTAGTTTTTTCCTTTCTGTGCCCCCTTGCTGCCCCTGATTGTGCTCGTTTTTTTCCTTTCTGTGCCCCCTTGCTGCCCCCGATTGTGCTCGTTTTTTTCCTTTCTGTGCCCCCTTGATGCCCTGATTGTGCTCGTTTTCCCTTCTGTGCCTGTTTCCCGCCGCTGCGCCCCTGCGGCCCCGCCCCCTCACTGCCCATTCGCTGCCCCATTCCCTGCTCCTCCCTCCCACCTCCCCATTTATGGCGGCCGCTGGGCGGCCGCGCAGCGGACATGCGCAGCGGCGCGCCGAAGGCGCGCCTAAGGCAAGCCCGTCTGCGCCCGTCCGCGCCGTGACCGCGCCCAGCGCCAGACCCCCTGGTCCGGGCATCCCCCACGCCCGCCACATCAACAGACGCCGATACGACGCCAGCACCCTCCACGCACTCAACCCCGGAAAAGATCACGCCTGCTACCAGGTCACCCCGAAGCGCACCCAAGGGCCCTTCACCTGCCGGAACTGCAGCTTCGCCAGCACCCGCCCCGCCAAACCACCGCCCAGGAAAGAACCCAACTACCTCAGATGCATCCTCCTCAACACCCGCTCCGCCCGCAAACACGCCATCGAACTCTGGGACCTTCTCGACTCAACCTCCCCAGACGTCGCATTCCTGACGGAGACCTGGCTGAATCCCGCTTCAGCCCCCGACATCGCCATTGCCATCCCGGACGGATACAAGATCACCCGCAGGGACCGCACCAACGGAGTCGGAGGAGGCATCGCCATCGTCCACAGGAACACCCTCAGAGTCTCAACCAACACCGACGACACCCTCAGCACCGCCGAACACATGCACTTCCAGATCCACACCGATCCCAACACCAACCTCAGAGGAACCCTCATCTACAGACCCCCGGACCCCGACCACAGTTCAGCGATTCCATCGCTGACTTCGTCAGCACACACACCATCGCCTCCACGGACTACATCCTCCTCGGGGACCTGAACTTCCACCTCGAGAACAACAAGGACACCAACTCCACCACCCTGATCGACAACCTCGCCACCCTCGGACTCAGACAGCTCGTGACTACACCCACCCACGCCGCCGGCCACACGCTCGACTCCATCTTTTCCGCAAGCCCACACGTCTCCTTCAACCACACCTCCGAACCCCACTGGACTGACCACCACTGCATCCACTTCACCTACAGGAAGCCCACCACGCACCACCGCACCGAACAAATGCCTCGCCGCTGCTGGAGCAGAGTCACGGAAGACCAGCTAACCACAACCCTCGCCCTGGGCCCACCCGCAGAACCCTCCGACCCCGACACCGCCGCCCGCAACCTCAGACAGTGGATCAACGACTGCGCCAACACCCTCGCCCCGCTCAAGAATCCGCCCAACAGCCACACCAGCAAGAAAGCCACCTGGTTCACCGAAGACCTCCAGGCCTCCAAACGAACATGCCGAAAACTGGAGAAGATCTGGCTCCACGAACGGACAGCGGACAGCTACGCCGCCCACAAGAGCGCCACCCGCAGTCACCATCACCTCATCAGATCCGCCAAAAGGGCCTCACTCAAAGACCGCCTAGACAACAACGCACACAACAGCAAAGAGCTCTTCAACATCGTGAAGGAACTCTCCAACCCCAGCTCCAACACCAACGACATCCAGCCGTCGCGAGACCTGTGCGACTCACTGGCCACCTTCTTCCACCGCAAAATCGCCAACATCCACGACAGCTTCAACACCACGACCGCCCCGGCAACCACCGAGACCACTGCCCCCACCAACCGCCTGCTCTCCTGGACCAACATCAACGACGGGGACACCAGCGAGATCATGAACACCATCCACTCCGGTTCACCGCTAGACCCGTGCCCTCACCACATCTTCAACAAAGCCAGTACAGCCATCGCGCCCCATCTCCGGAAAATAATCAACATCTCCTTCGAGACAGCAACCTTCCCGGAAAGCTGGAAGCACGCCGAGATCACCGCCTTACTCAAGAAACCCAAGGCAGACCCCAAGGACCTCAAGAACTTCCGACCCATCTCTCTGCTCCCGTTCCCCGCGAAGGTCACCGAGAAAATCGTCAACAAACAACTGACCCGCTACCTCGAGGAGAACAACATCCTGGACCCTTCCCAGTCCGGCTTCCGCAGCAACCACAGCACCGAAACCGCCCTCATCGCCGCCACCGATGACATCAGGACCCTGCTAGACAACGGAGAAACAGCAGCCCTCATCCTCCTGGACCTATCAGCCGCCTTCGACACGGTCTGCCACCACACACTACGAACACGCCTTCACGACGCCGGGATCCAAGAGAAGGCCCTGGACTGGACCACATCCTTCCTTTCCGGCAGAACACAAAGCGTCCGCCTCGCCCCCTTCCGATCCAAGGCCACCAAGATCATCTGCGGCGTACCCCAAGGCTCCTCCCTCAGCCCAACGCTGTTCAACATCTACATGGCACCCCTCGCCCACGTCGCCCGACAGCACAACCTCAACATCATCTCCTACGCCACCCAGCTGATCCTCTCCCTCACCAAAGACCCTCACACTGCCAAAGCCCACCTCCACGAAGGAATGAAGGCCGTCGCCGAATGGATGAGGACCAGCCGCCTGAAGCTGAACTCGGACAAGACGGAGGTCCTCATCCTTGGTTCCAACCCTTCAGCCTGGGACGACTCCTGGTGGCCAACATCACTTTGAACAGCCCCGCCACCCACCGACCACGTACGCAACCTAGGGGTCATCCTCGACCCCACCCTCTCCATGACTAAGCAGGTCAACGCCGTTTCCTCATCCTGCTTCAACATCCTACGAATGCTCCGCAGGATCTTCAAGTGGATCCCCACCGAAACAAGAAAAACAGTCACCCAGGCCCTCGTCACCAGTAGGCTGGACTACGGAAACGCCCTCTACGCAGGAACGACGGCTAAGCTCCTGAGACGGCTGCAACGCATCCAGAACGCCTCTGCACGTCTTATCCTCGACATCCCCCGACGCAGCCACATCACACCCCACCTGAGAGACCTGCACTGGCTCCCTGTCAACAAGAGGATAACCTTCAAGCTCCTCACCAACGCACACAAAGCACTCCACAACTCCGGACCAGCCTACCTCAACAGACGACTCAGCTTCTACACCCCCACCCGCCAGCTCCGCTCGACCAGCCTCGCCCTCGCCACAGTCCCCCGCATCCGGAAAACGACCGCCGGCGGCAGATCCTTCTCCCACCTCGCCGCCAAGACCTGGAACACCCTCCCCACCAACCTCCGACAGACCCAAGACCTACTGGCCTTCAGAAGACTCCTCAAGACCTGGCTCTTCGATCAGTAGCAGCACCACCCCCCTCTTCCCCCAGCGCCTTGAGACCCTCGCGGGTATGTAGTGCACTTTATAAGTGACATGATTGATTGATTGATTGCTAGAAATAAAGACTTGGAAATAACCATACATACATGTATACACTACTGTGTCCGAAAGGGAAAGAAATAGATAGGTCTGTGATATTTTCATTACAGAGCAAACACTGACTGAAATAATTCTATACTATGTTGAAAAAGGAAGCAACACAAAATAAAGATAGACACGTTTTGCGGGAAAACATTCGAATATTTAAAGTAGAACAGTTATTCTCATTAAATCAACCAGGTAAGTACAAACGGAGATTAGATTTCATGGTCACACGTAGTTTTTCTGAAAACCTCCTGTGTAATCACAAGATGGTGCGCCAATGCACTGCTCCTTGACAGCCATTAGCAGATTCAAATTAAACTAATTAACCCATAAATTTGTGATGCCGGATGTGCATGTTTAGTCATACTCCATTATTTACAACTGTGCTTTTTATCCACATAACATGAGAATACATGTCCACCAGTGTCCTTAATGTACATTGCAATCCTCGTAATGTTGAGGGATTTTCTTTTATATTGTATGTTTTACAACTAATTGATATTAAAATGTAAACACACAACTTTATTAATTGTGTATTATTCATGTTTAGATTTACCATAGATAATGTACGCCTGCATTTAAGATGGATCCCACTGTGTAGTATCTTCAGAAGGATAACAGACCAATATTGTGAATTAAGTATGATCCTTTATTCCCAGCCCCTGCGCAGCAGGCACAACCAGCACGAACGGTCTCCAGGCAGAACTGACTCAAGAGGAATGCTAATACATCAAGCAGTTCTATGTTCTAGATCGTAAATGCACAGTTCTGGATAGGACTAATACAATTCTATTAAAGACCCCACTACTTACCACAAAAGCACTATACTACACACTGTTTGCCTAATTGCTTTGCAATACATTAATCTTTTATTTCTAGGCAAAACAGGAGTTCCAATTAACAAATGCAATGTTCTTTTGCTTTATTCTCATGTGAAATGTTTTCCTTCAATTGTGATGTCCTTGGGATGTGTTAACTGGTATCGAACCGCAGAAGACACTCCAGAGCACAGGTTATTCCAATGTATCTCGTTTTGTTGCAGAAAATACAATTTTGAAGAACACTGAAAATGGCATAAGGTGCAGCATCTTTATACTTTAACCTTATTGATTATTTTCATGAGAACTGTGTGTAGCAAATGTTAGAATTGTGTGATTTAAGCTAGTGCACAGTAGATTACAGTTCAGAACGGTCTAGAATGCTGCACAATGTTTGTCTGTTTTTTGATGCAGCCTAGAGCAGAGAAGAAGACTTTAGGCTGCGTTCTTTATGGGAGATCTGACTTTCCATTTTGAGACAACTCTATGCTAGTTGGTCCGCTTCTTTAATGACTTAGAATTGATTTGAAGTTCATATTTACTGATGCATTCATATATTGATTAATGATTTGCCACTACCTGGATTGATTTTGCCTACTGTAAGCGATTAACCTTTAATAAACCTACATGGTTTGAAACTTAATCATTGTCTGTTTTTCTTGTGGAGCTTAATGTGCTTCATGCTATTTGAATCTACTGATTTGTTGAAAAGCCTCAGTTTTGAATTTCGATTCATTATATAATGCTTTATGTGCCCTGATATTTGCGCAAAGAAAGGCGCTAACATTTCCATCAGTTGATTCCCCAATGCATTTTGGACAGTATCCTTCATCAGGGATCTCATTATCATTAGCTGTAAATTACAATCAAAAAACCCCACGCACAAAAATTACACTCACGACAAATAACAAAGCAAATAATGAAAAGTGATCAATTGTAACTATCGCTCCCCACTGTGTCTGTAGAAAGCTGGCTCTGTATATAGTTTACCAAAAAGAGGTATACTGTGCAAGGAGTCCAGATATTCATTTATAAGCGGACAGGGGCTTGCTCTAGCAATTCCAAGGTCCTCTTCTAGGGGGTAGGGGGCCGAACAGCCTTGGGTTTATCAGAGAGGAGTGTTAGACATCTGCAAATACACACAATAGTCAATAAATGATGCACACGACTCAATAAGGATGTCCACACCAATTTATAAAAATAACATGCATCTTTATATGTTTAGGCACCAGAATCAATATGAGCAGGTAAGTATGTTTAGCAAGAGAAATACTTTACGTTTTCAAAAGGAAAAACAAGTACAGGATTCAGGTAGAGTACAGCGACTTAACAAGATCAATCTCCGGGACTTCAGGTGAGTATGGGGCAAGGTTCAAGGCAGCACCAGCAGGTCACCTCCAGTGGCACTAGGGCGGCCAGGTGCAGTGGTGCAATAAAGCGTCGGTTGCCAAATGTTAGTCTATGGTGATCGGTCTTCATGAGAAGAGGCTGCAGGTTTGACTGGGAGGCCAGTTGGGCTGAATCAACAAGAGGGCTCAGGCCCCACGATGCTCGGGGATGTTGGGACACCTTTGGGCCACTTCTCCACGGGTCAGGGGCGACGGGTGCAAAAGTGCCCTTAGGTGTTGGGTTGTTGTCACCAGGAGGGGTCGCGGTTGAGGGGGCCGGCAAGTAGAGGCTGCAGGCAGCGAAAAGTCCACAGCGGAATAACCCAAGGTGGGCTTCTAGTTCTGGAGGGTCTGAGGACAACTTTGACACAGTTGGCCCACTTCAGCTCGGGCTATGTGGCTCGGGTTCAGTGGCGCTTTCCAGCATCGGGTTTTCGCTATCTTGGAGCCTCACAGCTCAGTCATTGGTATCTGCAGGGGAGCAGTTCCGTTGTTCCACAGAGTTCTTGGTTCCTGGGTGAACTGCTGGCAGGTTTGCCAGGATTTGGAGACACAGCAGCTGCAGGACAGGGAGTTTTTTGGTGCAGTTGGCGAAGTCAGCAGGCAGGCCAACAGGCTTGGCGCGAAGTCAGATGCTGGTTCTTGAACTTTGTGACTTCACGTTTATCATCTTCTTTCAGGTCGGCAAGATCGGATTTCCTGGTGCCAGGGGCTCGCCTTAATACTGAATTTAGGGGCGTTAGAGGAGTGTGGGGTAGTAGCCAATGTTTAACACCCTCTGACCGAGCAGGCTATGTTTCTGGCCTCCTGAGAGCAAAGGCCCTCACCTTTGGGGGTCAGAAACTTGTCTCTGGAGGCAGGCTGGTGATAACCAGTCAGTCAGCACACCAGTAGCTGGTAGGTTTTCACGAGTCACCTCTAAGTTACCCTCTGTGTGCATTTCTTAATAAATCCAACACTGGAATCAGTGTTGGTTTATTAGTACGAGATGTCTGATACCAAACATCCACATTTTTAGAGAAGCCATCATGTAGCTGGGGGAACTCGTTTTCACCAGTGCCCAGCACATGTACTTAAAATGGCTTCCCTGTTTACTTGTACTGGCAGCAATAGAGCTGACCAGCACAGGGGCATATCTGCTCATGCAGGTATGTCTTCTCAAGTGGTGTAGTGCACCGTGCGTTAGGGCTGTAAGGCCTGCTGTAGGGGTGACTTACCTATTCTGCATGTGGTGTCTGTGGGCATGGTACACAGGGATGTGTGCCATGTCGTATTTTCACTTTTGTCTGCACCAAGAAACGAGCCTGCAGTGGCAGCCTATATGTGTTTGGTGAGGGGTCCTTTAGGGTGGCACAATTCGTGCTGCAGCCCTTTTAGCCTCCTTACCCTAGGTACCATGTTGTGGTAATGTGCTTCTGCTTTGCCTTATCATTACATCATATGTGCAAGTTCTAGAATGCTTGCCAGCCCTTGGCTGGCTGTAGAATGTTCTGGGACTTGAACGGTATCTGTGGGCACAGCCACTGGGTGGCTGAGCTGTCCTTCCTAACTACAACCTAATAAACTCCTTTCTCAAGACTTCAAGGCCTCGTCTCATCTTTAAGGAAGAAACCGCTTTTCAACACATTTACTAGGGGCTTACAGGGGGTGCTAAAGGTATTGCCCATTAGGGGTACAATTGCACAGTTTTGGGAAAGAGATCTGGCACTGGGGGCCTGGTTAGCAGGAAACCAGTGCACTTCCAGTCGAAATCACATCAAGTACCAGGCAAAAAGAAGGGGATGAACATGTCAAGAAGGGGCACTTTCCTACAGTATCATTCTGACTATACATTACTATGAACCATTATTAACTATGCCAGTTTGACATTCTTGTGATCCCTACACTAGGGGAACAGATACACATTACTGTTTGGGTGGGGTTTATAATTCCTTATTAATAGCAATTCACAAGCTTATCATAATTGTGTGAAAGTGTCCGCCTCATATTACTTGTGCTGAAAAGATCGATGGTGCATGTGCAGTAAAGTAAAGAACTGTACGAGTTTGATAACTTCCTGGCGGACGCAGGCACCACAGTGTGCGGTTAGAGTATAGGCGGTTACGAAATGTAGACTGGGTATGTTTATTGAAACGACTATGTTGATAAAAGCAAGTTTCAATGGTTTTAGCTATTTACAAGTGTATTGGCTAGCGGGCTTTGTCCTAAATACGTGGGGGTCGGAAGTTGATAAGATCACAGGTTGGTGCAAGTGGACAAACTGGAGCCAGTACCATTCAATGGGGATGATTTACAATTTCACATAAGCAGCAGAGCGTTTTGACAGAGTTGTGTTTAATTTAGAAACAGGAGGTATCATTTCATTTTACATGGATTTTTTCTAGAGACCCAACAAACAAGTTACTTACCTTCGGTAACACATTATCTGGTAGAGACTGGATCTGGCTGCAGAGTCATTACTTTAGAAACCACCCCCCAGGCGCAAGACTGGATCCAGGAATTTTTTTCCACAGAACATCTGTGCGTCGGAAGAGGGTGCCGCGAAACTCCATTTCGACGTCATGCAATGCGACGTTGACGGAGTCCATATAACCCCCTCACCGATGCGCTGATGTCAGTTCCTTCTTTTCCGTGCTTACAACGCAGATACGGAGCGATTAGGGGGCCATTTTTCAGCCCACCTCCACAATTTGTGAGAGAAATAGTGCTTTTTGCGATGCCATCAGGGTTTAAACCTGGTGGATCTTGTGACAGACCGATGTCGATCACAAATCCTCATACCATCGGTATGTGGTGCCTAGAAGACCACCATGAGTTTTTATACATGCATAACCGCGTTCAAGGCTTTTCAAAAGACAGATTTATTATATATATACAAGATACCAATGCTGATGCAATCAGGATGATTCTGTGCACGCTTAGGGAATTACAAACCGAACAATTATTAACGTTGCAACTGCTTAGTATGAATTATGAATCTGGCGGCACAGACACATGCATAGCCACAGCTTTTCAACCTAAGTAATGCGAGGCACGCAGGTTAACACGACCATGATAATCTTGTGACTTCCTACTGATAGGAAATTATACACCCGACCCAAACAGTAATGGGCATCGTTTCCCACATGTATGGATCACGTGAACTTCAAACTTGCATAGTTAATAAAGGTTCATAACAATGTATAGGCAGATTAATACATTGAGGATGTATGACATTTTTGATAGTTACAAGCGAATTATTTGATTTGTCCATTGTCATGAGTGATTTTTGTGTGGGAATTTTTTTAATTGCAATTTACAGCTATTGAATGCTAATGAAAATGAACCCTCTAATAAAGGACACAGACCGAATGCATTGGGGAAAACCAACTGATGGACATGATGAACATTGTAATGAGCATTAAGGACACGGATGGTCATTAATTCTCATGTAAACATGTGGACAAAAATACAGATGAAATAACGGAGTATGAATAAACATGCACACTTGATTTCACAATTTGATGGTTTAAAGAGCTTAATTTGAATCAGCTGTCAAGTAGCAGTGCATCTGTGACACTTATGATTGCACAGGAGATTGTTCAGATTCATTTGAGCACTCATGAACAGACTGCACGCGATGATAATCACAAATAGTGAAGGATAAAACAAGGGAGTGCAGTACAAGAAACTCTTCTCGCATTATTGCCACTTAGTTTTTCTACATTTTTCTAATTTATTTGGTTACCTTATCACCAAGGCTTAACATTTCAATGTACTTACCATGTAGAAGAAAAGGAATATGCTGCTTACCTTACAGGATAGATATGCTACAGATTCACATGCTCTGCATACTCCTGATATCTAGAGTTGGGCTTGAACATTTACAAATAGTTTTAAGAAGTCCAACGAGTCACAAGGTGTAGTGACTCCTCCTTCAGTTGGCAATACGCATGAGCACCGGCTTCAATGTTAGATAGTTTTCCTCACAGTAGGTGAGCATAAGGATGGAGCATTATATAGGAAAGTGTGGTGATCATACAAGAAGTTATATACAAAGACTGTACATCTGCAACAACCAAACGTTTCCAGGAAGGTGGGTGGCTGCATATGACTCTATAGCACTACATGCATTGAACAGATGCTTCCAAGGTAAATAAACATTCTGTTCACAGCACGTGTGGCTGCAAATACACATGTTCTGCACTAACTGTAAAACAGTACTCCCCCATGCAGTGGTTAGCCGGAGGATGTTGCAGAAGACAAAGTTCTTAGGATAGATTGGCCAACTCTTGCTTGTTGGCGTGTGAGAGAGATCCACATAGTAGCGCTAGTTAAACGTGTGTGGGGAGCAGGCCATGTAGCTGCCTTATAAATATCAGCTATGGGTATATTTCTAAGGAAAGTTGTATGGGCTATTTTTTCCTAGTGGAATGTGTGTGTATGGAGGGGGGGGGGGGTAATACATCTAGCTATGCCCGCTTTAGATAGAGTGTGCTCTTTGTGAGGTCTGGCAAAAGGATTGCAGAATCTGTTGCCACATGTAGTGATAGAAAGTCTCTCAACTTTGCCAATGCAAAATTCAACATACGCTATATAAAGGATAGGGGAGAAAATATCAATTTTATCACTGGTTATGTATGTCCAAAGTGCAAGTGGGCCACTAGACAAATCACTGAATTCAAAAAGCTAGTTAAAAGATCGATGACAAAACACAGTCTTGTACACTTATAGGAATCTAGAAAACAAGACCAGAGAGAAAACAGTTACATGAGGAAATGTAAAAAGGGAGGGTGAATTGAACTATCGGTCATGTACATATGTCCAAAAGCCGCAGAGTCTTTAAGACTCATTCCAACCAAAGTACATGCATATGACATTTGACTTGTGTGGCACAATACCTTTAAAGAGATGGGCTGATTTTGCAGGATCCTCTAAAAGGTATCATGGGATCTGAAAACACTTAATGGTTCTACCTAAGGCACAGATATTCTTTATATACGATATTCCTGATTACAAAGTGAAGTTTTTAGGTCTCGGGTCTAGAGAGAGCGCATGCGCTGTCTCGAACCGAGAAATGCTGTATGTGCTTTGTGGGCTTAGGAATCATCGTTGCGCCTTTTAAACATACGAAGCGGCCATTTTCATCCATTGTTTCGGGACTACTTTTTTATTTTATTAAATGGGTGACCAGTCCCGCCACACGTTAAAAGCGCTAGTGTTTTCATTCGCATGGAGCGTCTTTTTTTAAATCTCATGCCGTTGCCTGCCTCCTGTTCGCCCCATGGCTGCGCACCAGTGCCAGCTTCCTGCACTACCCTCCCGCTGCAGGCTACAGACCAGTCATAAGGAATATAAGACTCTGTTTAGCCAATCATTGAACCTCTCTGCTGTGGCCGTAGAGAATTGCTTTGAGATTTTTTTACAGCGCCTTATACAACCTTGTGCGAGCCTCAGAGCGCCTTGACATCATTTTGTGCCTACTTTCATTAGGTTGTGTGTGTGAGCTGGACTAAGGATGCATGCTTATGTCACATTGTTTCGCCCTTCAGTGACCTTGGATATCTAGAATCATGTCATTATTTCCAACAAGCAACTTATGATCTATAGAGTGTGGGTGTCACAGAGTGAATGGACATATGTTCACTAAACGTCCAGTTGTAGCGGAACGGACATCACTGATATCATAGGATTCGTCCCCTACCCCACCCTTTTATTGTATGTGCTGGGTTACGAAATGCAGTGTAAACCACACGCTGTATACACGGCTCTTAAAGCCCTGCTTCCTTTCTATCCCTGCCAGAGGATTCATGCCCTCTGGACAAGGAGCAGCAAGGGTAGTGTCTGGGCTACCAACTGTTCCCGCTGACCACTCTGAATTGACTGTAAAGGTAAGATGGTGTGTACAGGTCCTGTCTGTCTTGTTTCCACGGGTCGTCGCAGTCCGCACCTATCTCGGTCTGCATTGTGTCTGACTGGCTTAGCAAGGTTTTGGTAGCTTCAGGGGAGTTTTCAGTGTAAAGGACAGGATGATCTGAACTGCCTGGCTGGCCCCAGGCTCTAATCTTCAAAAAAGGTCAGTGGACGATGGCCAAAGGGTAGGAATGTGTGAAAAAAGCACTGCCCGTGCAACCGGAAGCCTGGCCGAGACAGAAGCACAGCAGTCAACTGACCTCAGGTCATGACCTTAGCAGTCAGTGGGTCCTCTTTATATGCTCACAGTACTAGGCATATTGGGATTTGTAATGTCACTGTAATAATTTTAAAGTAATAATACTACATACATGTTTATGTACCGCTTAGCACCAAGGTTTTGCCATGTGTAAGTGCTATAAATAATAGATGTTTGCTTTACTCAATGTAATGGTGCTCAAACCCTCGCCGTTAGAAGGATACAAGACTGAGATGATCCTGTTGGCATACAGACGTGTGAGAGCAGATCACGGTAGACGTCAGCAGTGAGCACTTAACTCACTGAGCCAAGACTTGCTAGCACGATGGGATAAAAAAAGTCACCATTGCCTGAAACTCATAGAAGACTTGACAGCACTGAGGCCCTCTAACTTCTGGGCTGGCACAGCAGTGGGTGCACACTATTATGACTAATCTATGACAATGGAATTTATGTTGGTCTCCGGCCAAAGCAACTGAAACAGTCCCAACAAGTCAAAAACAGGGCTGCCAATCTAATCTTGAGCCTAAAAGTGTGGGATCCCATTAAGGGGGTGAGTGTGGTTTCACTGGCAACCAGGTAAATAGTGGATTAACTTTAAAAGCATTTGCACACATGGTCTACATCTTTACTACTCTCTCAGTGCCTCTGGTATCTGCAGGAGCACTTACAACAAACTGTGCAGGGCGCGCTCAAAAGTCAGCAGGCTAGTCCTTACCTAAGGTCACACTACAACTTTCAGTGCAAGGATCGATTAATTGGTTTTCACTTTCTCCTAACTTACAACAGATGACTGACTGTACGAAATATAGACAAGGTCCCCAAATAAATCTGGTAAATACAGAGTCTCGCACACGTCAATAGGAATAAAAAACAAGTTACTTACCTCTACACTGTGGTTCTCCAGTACTGCTATCTTTTACCGATTCACAAGCTTGAATCTTCCCCGTCGTCAATGTGGAACTCCCACCATGACGACGGGGAAGATTCAAGCATGTGAATCTATAAAAGATATCAATACTGGAGAACCGCTTGTATCATTCCTGGTAATAAAACACACCGAAGTACTCAGTAGTGAGCCCAGCCTGGAGAGCAAAGATTTAAAACACAGTGGAGCAGAGCAAGGCCAGGTAGTAAATATACATAGCATTAATATCCAACTCATAATTCAGTTTATCAAATGTGATAGGGTTTTGTATAGTACACTTCTACCACTGCATGTTCGAAAATTGGGCGCATTTCCCTAAGGTTTTAGGATTTCTATAGATTGTCCGTGAATGGTTGAGTACTGTGATTTTTTGCTGAATGTACAGTATAGTAGTGAGTCTCATTAATGAATGTGAAAGTAATAGGAGTTTAAGCCAGGCAGACATCTTTGTATGGTATTATTTGTTTCCTTGTTGTGCTGGGTGGGTGGTTGCCAGTTGCCCCTGCACACTGTTCGACAGTCAAGCATCACTAGCCAGGTGCAAAGCAGTGTTGTGATGTATGTGTATGAAGGTGTGGTGTGATTAAGCTAACTGTATATGAATGGTTCGGGAAGTGCAAATATTATTCCACAGGACAAAATGCTATTAAACAGTTAACTTGCTGAAATGTGACTGTACAGAAACCACCAATTTTGTTTTTGCCTCAGTTACTGTAATATTGTTTTTTGTTTCTACCATAGCTCCTACTTTAAAATAGTGTTAAATAATGATGTTAAAATTTTTGAAATGTTGGTGCTAGCAGAATCCTTGCTGCTGCGAGGGGATGTAAACAACATGCGGTGCTGTTGCACAACTCAATGCATCAACCTCTGAATGATGACATTGTTTCCAGGCTAAAAGAAAGCACACGGAGGCAGTGTTGTTTCCTCTGCATGACCAATGTCAGTCTTGAGTGATGTAGCCTCCGAAATAACTGCTGGAAATTATCCTTCCATGTGTTTACATTGCAGAAGATCCCCTTACACAAACAATCGCAGTTTCCAAAACAATTCACCCACACTCCTTCCAGCGTGCCTTGCTAGGTCACACCCCTGCACAATGAGTGTACAATAATGAGTGAAACCAGTGGGTCGCGAACCACTGTTTAACCTTATAACTTCATACGTATTGGCTCAATAACTTCACCACTCAAATTATTTTATCTAAAAAGGCAGGGCTGGGTGGATGTCTCACATGTGACATTGTGCTACTTGGTAGGGGGCAATTCCATTACACTTAAATCAATAAAACCTTCTCATCAAACTTGTCACTTCCTGGACTTGCTCAGGAACAAGAATAGTAGATTTGCCAGGTCAAGGTCATGGAAGGTCAAGGTTGAGGCCAGGTCCAGGTTACAGCAGATGATGAAATTAATGGTCATATGTGATAGCGTTACGTGGTGACTACAACCATTGGTCTATCCATGCTATAAGCCGTACCAACAGCCCATCATTAAGCAGCAGCGGTGGTTATTAAGTCCAGGCTAGATCATACCTGCCGCCAGGTCGATCAACCTACATCCAGACACAGAGGGTTGTCCGTGCAGACCATTCCCATTGAAGTCCTCATTTTCAATCTAATACCGATGAGTATGCTTGGACTTGTAGTCTCACAGTTTTGTACTTTCCATTTTACTGTTGGGCCTATATAAGCCAGCATGCTTAGCGCTGTTGGCTCATGTTTCCCAGATCTATGCACGAAGTGCTGCTCGAGTCCGTCTTTTTAGGTCTCGACTCTAGACGGCGTGCATACACTGTCTCGAAGAGACATGCTGTATCTGTTTTGTGGGCTTACAGCCCGCCAATAGGCTTCCCATTTGCCAGCACCATCATCTCTCCATTTTTCGCTCTCCCCATTTGTCAAGGGCATGCATACGTCATGCCTCTTCCGGTGTTTAGCCCTCTCCGAGAGCCCCGCCCAATTTCTTTTAAACAATCGCAGCGGCCATTTTCATCCATTGTTTCAAGACTTCTTTTTTTAAATTTTATTTGGGTGACTGGTCCATCACACGTTAGGAATGCTAGTGTTTTCATTAGCGATGAGCGCAGTTTTTTTTTTTTAATCCTGTGCTGCTGCTTGGCTCTTGTTTGCCCCATGGCTCCGCCCACAGAGGCAGCCACCACTTCCTCCACCTGTGCCAGCACCTACAGCCTCCAGCGCTGTCCCCTTTCATCGTCCCAGCACTGTGCACCGCTGGGCTGCTGCCAGCAAGGCCGCTGCTGTTGCTTGGCTTGCTGCAGATCATCCTGGGCTGCTGCACAGAGGCGCCCTGCTTCGGGTCGTTTTGCTTCAACTGCTCCCTTCTGGGCGAGATCATTAATGAGTATTCTTCACTGTAGTGCTGGCACCCCCTCCCCTTCAGGGAATTTCATGCAATAAGCTCCTAATGAGCGCGATCCCGAGTGCTTTGGTCACAGTACCTCTGCTCCAAAGATAAGCTGTGCACGCTACTGGGCAGAGTGCCTTGAAGTCTGCCTCCTCTGTTGAGGGGATCGTGGTCTATTTGCTTAAAGTTGCTGTAGGAAGCTGGCTCTCTACATAGTGCACTAAAAAGAAGTACAATGTGCAGAGAGTCCAGTGAGTCCCCAATTGTTTGACAGAGGGAAAAGTAGATCATATTAACACTCTTTGTGGTTGTGTGAGCATTAGTTGTACTCACAGAGGCAATAAATGAGAAACGCACTCAAAGAATAAATCCGAGAACAATTTAGAAAAATAACCATTCTTTTTATACATATTTTCGAACCAATAACTACTGTATTTCTTAGGAGGTTTCAAAGATAAGCAAATAGTTCGCAATTACGCACCATGCAACCCTATGGGAGCAAAAAGCAGGTAGGTAAAGAACACAGCACAGACAGTTATAGGGGAAGGGAGGCCCTCTAAAAACAGGCTGCACAAGGAGACTTGTGGGCAAGTCAGAGTTCCCAAACGGGGGCTAGGGTCGCAAGGGCCTTAGGGACAGGGGAGTACAGCCGGTTTGTCGTTGCCCAGGCTGGGGGGGGGTGAGGGATGGGGGGGGGAGCTAGGTGCAGAGCAGGTAGGTTGGCCGGCCCAGTGCATAAAGGTGCTTCTTGTGGTCTGGGGCTAACAGCTGGCAGGGGCAAATTCAGGACTGCTGGGCCACTCTCAAAGTGGGTCTCAGGGGTCTTGATGTCCCTCGGCGGCTGCTGGGCTCTGGTGCAGAAGGAGCCCCGACTGGACTCTTTGATGTCGGTTTTGGTTGATGGGTGTCTGGTACCCCGGGGATTGGTACTGCATGGCTCCGGTTGGTCCTGAGGCCTCCACACTTGGAGAGGGGTGGGGTGACAGATCTTACCTTCCAGAGCACAAGTACCCATTCCTGGTCGGTTGCTGCGTCGGTCAGGCTCAGGGAGCTGCAAGTCGGTGGAAAGGACTCTACGGGTTAGGTGCCTGTGGTCTGCAGGGGAGTAGCTCCTCTACTCTGGGTGAGTTATTGGGCAGTTTGCAAAGACTGGTAGTCCTCTAGGGGTTCTTAAGAGGCCACACAGCAGCAGGACAAGACAGTTAACCTCAATTGTCGAATCTTGAAGCGGCAGGCAGGGGTTCACGCCAAAACTCCGCAGTAGGCACTCCGTTCTTGGGTTCAGCAGCTCTTCTTTGTCTTTAGGTTTGAAGTTCTGGGTCGAGGGGTGCCACCTAAATACTCAATTTAGGGGCGTTAAGGGGAGTACCAGGTATTAGACAATGGGCTACCTACCTTTAGGGTGACTACACTCTCTATATGACCACTTCCTGTGGGAAGTGGACGTACCTCTTACCCTAATAGGCTAATTCGCACCATCATAAGATGGAGGATTTGGAAAAGTGGGATCCGCATCAGCTGCCCCACCTTAGGGGTAGTGCTGGCTAGGTGTAGGCACACCTCCTAATTTAACTAATTTTCCTGCATGTCCTCCCGTCAAAAAGTGGGGACAGGACAGGGGGGTTGGCATCTTCCACAAGCTGGAGAGGCCTGGGTCGCATTTCAAAGGCAGTAGAGTCTTTGAAGCTTCCCTCCCTGGAAGGGAGTTCCTGCTTAGACAAGGTGTGAACAGTTCCACCCAAGGCAGGCTTTGTTCTTAGTCTCTGAGAGCGAAGGATCTCACCCCCGGAGGCCAGAAACATGTTTAGTGGTGGCAGGCTGGCTGAGACCACTCGGTAGCCCCACTAGTAGACTGTAGGTTTTCAGGGGACACCTCCAAGGTACTCTCTGCGTGCATTTATTAATAAATCCAATACTGGCATCAGTGTGGGTTTATTAAGATGAGATGTTTGGTGTAGCCATCATGGAGCTGGAGAACTCGAAATGATAGGATATCCAGCACATGTATTCGTTATGGCTTCCCTGTTCACTTACAATGTCTAGGAATGGCCTTAGACATTGCAGGGTCATATCTGCTCAGACAGATATGCCCACACATGGGATGTGGTGCACCCTGCCTTCGGACTGTAAGGCCTGCTGTAGAAGTGGCTTACCTATATCTCAATCAGTGTCTGTAGGCATGGAACACAGAGATGTATGACATGTCGACTCTTTGGTTTTGTCTGCACCAAGACGCGCAGCCTGCAATGGCGGTTTGCATAATCTAGGTTTGGGGTCCGTAGGGTGGCGCAATTCGTTCTGTAGCCCCGGTGGATTACTAGGGACTTACAGGGGGGTTGAAGTCGTGCCAATTGTGGAACACTGGTGCAGTTTTGGGAAAGAGCTATGGCACTGCGAACCTGGTTAGCAGGGACCCAGTGCACTTTCAGTCGAAATCACATCAGGTATGAGGCAAAAAGTGGGGGTGACCATGTCAAAAAGGGGCACTTTCCTACAGTTGCCTGTTGACTATACTTCACCAAAGCCATACAGCCATGCTACAGTCCTGGGCTTTGAAGCCATTTACTTCAAAGTAGGCGTTATAGTAGTCCATGTTTAAACATATTTGTTGGAATATAAAGGCGCTTTTCATTAATGAAGTGACACCAATGCGCAGTACTTTATGTAGGAAACAATTTGTAAAGGGCAACCAAACTCAAGTAGTGTCAATAATAAAGTGCTTCTTGCATAGCCTTAATTAGGTACTCCCACTGCCGAGACTGGTTGGCTATGCCAATGCTTGTTTGGGATTGCAACTACAAAAAAATACGGGTTTGTCTACTAGATGGTGTTAATGCTAATCTATGTACACATAGCAAGCTCATTAATATACAATGTCATGCTAATATGTTGCAAAAAACAGGCTAATCAAACTGACTATCCCTAAGGTTGCTGGTATTGGCCACAATGTCATTATCGCTATAGATCTTCAGAAGGCTACAGATGAAGGGTCAGCCCTTGCAGGATGAGCATGAATTCCTTTAGGAACAGGTGGTGGTTTTAAATGACCATTTGCTGCAAGTGATGCCACTGCAAAACAGTGCAAAAACCCCACACTAGCAACAAATGTATGGTAGAACAAGATAATGCTCATTGATCATGTAGGTATGCACAGCTTCAGCATCAAATAACTTCCTCAACCAACCTAATGTGTGCATTCCTTTCATTAAGCACTTTCACCAGGAATTAGCCAGATAGCACCATTTGTCAAACATCTATTAACTGTATTTTAGAAAAACAGCAGAGCAACAAAGTCAGAATAATAAAAACCATTTTAAATTATAAAACTTTGTTATTCTAGAAACAGAATATACTTACTTTGACCAACGTTTCAGGAGAAACTTCATCATCTGGAACCCAGAGCTTAGTTGTCTTTTTCCCAGGAAGCTACATAAAGGTTTCACAAAATATTGTGTTATTTACATTTAATACAGACCAAACAGAAATAACACCAATTAACATCTCAAACACCACCAAAGTAGTGATAAAATAAAAGCTCTGTTCAAAGTTTTTTTTATTTTTATTTAAAACAAAGCTTAACATTCAAGAATTAATATTATTGTTCAGAGCAGAAGATTTAAACTTAAGTCCAACAGTTAACGAATTTATTTCTGCCCAAGAGATGCAAAAGACAATCTAATTAGAAGTTCCTCAAATATAAATTGAAAATACTACCTAGTGCCACAAGAATGTTTGGATTTTGATAATGCATACAAAGCAAGCAATAAGGACCATCCACATCATCTCAAAACATTACAGAAACAGCAGAAAGACAGGTTAAAAGAGAAACATTAAAGTAGTCGGTACAGAAGATGCACTTGCATTTAGTAGTAAGCTCAGTCCAAGATGTAACTATGTTAAGTGTGCTTGTCGATGAACAAAAAGTTCCATCACAAGCAGACATTTTAAAGGTATGCAAGACAGGAGCCAGCCACCACCAGGCCAGCCACCACCAACAACAACCTGGAGCTGGCCGTCCGGAACTTCTCTGACAGGATTTCCAACAGCGCCGACACAATCGCCCCTATGAAATCGTCCAGCACCAACAAGCATGCCAGCTGGTTCACCCCCGAACTCCGGGCAATCAAACGTGAGTGCAAGCAGCTTGAGGAGACAATGGTGCTCCAGCAGGAATCCCACAGACCTCACCACCTTCAAATCGGCCTGCAGAGACTACCACCATCGCCTCAAAGACGCCCTAACAAACCGCATCTAAGCAAGCTCCAATCACACCAAGGCACTCTTCAGCATCGTCAGAGAGTTCTCCTGCCCTTCAGCCCCCGAGAACATGATTTGCACTTCCCAAGCCCTCTGCAACACCCTGGCAGCCTATTTCTACAAAAAGATATCTGACATCGACTGCAACTTCAACCCACAACCCACTGACTTCAGCCACCTTCAACACCCATGAACACCACCCACACCAACTGCTCACCGCATGGAAACCCCTGCCCCCACTACATCTTCAACCTGGGACAGAAGGAAATCAGAAGTGCACTCACCAACATCCTCAATGCATCCATCAACATGGCCACCATCCCACACACATGAAAACATGCGGAGGTTAAACCCCTTCTGAAGAAGCCCGCCGCCGACCACAGCGAACTCAAGAATTACCGCCCCATCTTGCTACTCCCTTTCCCCGCCAAGGTCCTGAAAGAGCCATCAATAGCCAGCTCACCGAACACCTGGAAGGAAACAACCAGCTTGACATCTCCCAATCCGGATTCCAATCCAACCACAGCACCAAGACCACCTTAATCGCCGCAACAGACGACATCAGAACCCTCCTCGGCTGAGGTGAGACAACAGCGATGATCCTCCTTGACCTCTCAGCGGCCTTCGACACGGTATCCCACCACACCCTCATCACAAGACTCCACCAAATCGGCATTCAATAAAACTCCCTTCCTCACAGGATGCACCCAGAGAATCCGCCTACTGTCCTTCACCTCCGAACCCAAGAGCAACATCTGCGGCGTTGCACAAGGCTCCTCCCTCAGTCCCACCTTGTTCAACACCTACAATAGTCCACTGGCAACATTGTAAACTCCCACGGACTCACCATCATCCCCTACGCTGACGACACCCAACTCATCCTCTCTCTCTCTCACAGAAGACCCAGTCACCACCAGATCCAACTCGGGGAACGCCAAGACCGATGTCGCCGACTGGATGAGGTCCAACTGCCTGAAGCTGAGCAGGAGGAACACCTCGCCTTGGGACGACAACTGGTGGCCCACCGAACTCGGACCCGCACCACCCCCTATGGACCAAGTCTGCAACCTCTGCATCTTCCCGGACAGCAAACTCACCATGAAGCGCCTGGTCAATGCAGTATCCTCCGCCTGCTTCCACACCCTCAGTATGCTTCAAAAGATCCTTAGTTGAATCTCCATCGACACCAGGAAAACCGTCACACAAGCCTTTGTCACCAGCCGACTGGACTACGGAAATGCACTCTATGCCAGAACCACCACCCTTGAGCGACTATAGACTCACTATAGAGAACAACGCAGCCAGAATCACCCTCAACCTCCCCACACGGATAAGCATCACCCCCCACCTCAGAGGACTACACTGGCTCCCCATCCAGAAAGATGCCAATTCGAACTGCTCACCCTCACCTACAAATCCCTCCACAACCTCGGACCAGCCTACATCAACCACCACCTGACCTTCCACCAACCCACCAGACAACTGCAATCTGCTGCCCTCACACATGTCCCCCGTATCCGCCGAAGCCACAGTGTTCCTTCTCCCACTTCACAGTCCTGGAACGACCTCCCTCTACACCTCCGAACCACACCGTCACTCGCTGACTTCTGGAAGCGACTCATGATCTGGCTCTTCAACTAAAGACCGGTGAGACTTAAGGAACAGGTTTATGTGATGTTGAGATGTTAAAATTGATCATGATTTTCACACAAAAAAGTGATTGCTGACTTAAAAAAAAATATTTATGTCACACAATTCACATGGATAGAGGTCACCCTGGAAAGTAAAAAATAAGTGGCAACTCAAATACTGTTAACCCAAGGCTATCCCACATTACCAACTGATGGAGCCTGTATTTTTTTTTTAATAAAATAAATTTTTATTTTTGCAGTTAGTAAAAACAAACATAAATAAACAATTCATCGAAATACAAGTATCCTTGATATACATAATACATGATGAATAGCCGTCAAATTTACATGAATAAATGCCTACATAAACATAACCTTGCTAGCAATTAATTATACCATGGTCCCTTTTAAAAGATATAAATAAGCATACACCTACATCCCAACCCAGATTTTAATTTTTTCCCTAAAGCTCCTACTCTTTGTGGATATAGTTTTTCTTTCGCCTCAATTAGAGACTTCTTGAGTAATTACTGGGAAAAGGTTGGGGGCTCAGCCTCCTTCCATTTTTGCAGGATCAGAGATTTAGCAACAAGTGATGCAATAAAAAAATACTGTTGCTGTCGGATGGATAAGTTGAGTGTATCGATAATTCCTAAGAGAACAGCATTCGGTTCAGGGGCTAAGTTCATTTGGAGCTTGTTGCTAAGCCAGTGAAAAATTTGCTTCCAAAATTTTATTAACGCTGGACATGAAAAGCAAATGTGAAACCAGTCCCCATTGTAGCAATTACATCTAAAGCAAGCTCCGGAAACAGAAGGGTACATTTTATGGGGCGAGATATCTCTACTAATCCCTCCTGTTACTAGTAAGTAAATGACTTCTGTTTCATGTTAATAATGTGGATATATGTCTGTAAGAAAATGTCTTGATTTCAGATCACGTTCCTAAACTGCTTAGATTTTGCGAATGTACATCGTTGCAATGTCTTGGGTTTGCAAAAAGGCTCAGCTTACATTCTTGGTTTCTTTCTCAATAGGGGTTGATGGCTCCATGCAGGACTCAAAGAAAGTGCAGTGGTGTGATTTGCGCAAAAAAAAGAGGGAGCTTGGAAAGAGACATAGGACTTTATGTGAACTCTTGTATTACGATTGGATGTTATTGTTCATGATTCCCAAGGATTTCTAGGAAAGTTAGTTTTTCTTTGGCTTTCCAATGGCTGCTGTGTGTTAAGATGTATAACAAAAGCTAAGGAAGAAAGCATAATTTTCGCCTCAGAGTACTTAATAGAATTATGCTCACTAAGACAAGCAGAGATGATAAAGTTGTGAGATTAATTTGGTTACCCTACCAGGTATTTCGTGAGGGAGAGGAGAACGTTTTTTTAGTAATGTGTCATTGCAATATTTACATTACATTATATAATACTGGTCAAAATCACTACCAATTTTTATTTACTGCACTGGTCTTTCTAGTCTTTGTGCTTGGACACTGAGATGCAAGTTGACGCTGGGTGCCTTACATTATCAACAACTTTCTTTTCTTTGAAATCGAACAGTGTTTCAAAGTTGAAAAAGCGACTGACATACTGGTGTACTAGATTTCAGTATCAAAACTCTTAAAGTCAAAAAGGAATGAATCTTCCAGGCTCCTCTTCTCGAATTTCCCCTTTCAGAAGTCCTCAGAGAGAGAAAATATACTTTTGTGAAGTACTGTTCCTCCCATTTTTGCCACTTGCAAGAATACTCTTGAGGTACTAATAAACTGATGTTTTCCGATTAGTGCTCTACTGGTCAATTTGGAGCAAAAAGGGTCAAACAGTAGAATGAGATTCTAATAAAACAGACATACTATGTGGGCCATGTTATCCTTTCTGTTCCCATGTTCCGAAATCTTCACAAAACGACATGTAATATTACCCCCTTCCCTTGTGACAAATAGAATATTACACTCAGCAGACCTGCATGCATGGTTTCTGGCACTATGTGTTTTCATGTGCAGTAGTGATTATTATCAACAGAATTTGGATAAAACTACAACACAAGGGATTAAATCCATGTAATGAGTAAAAAATCACAATAACTAGGTCTTCTGAGCATGAACTTAGTTGTGTGATTCTGTAAAATGATTGTAGAATAGATTATATGAGGAATTAATCAGGCTATACTAGGACAATAACACCTTTGTACTATAGTTATAGATTTGTAAATCTTCGTGCAATAGTATACGTATTCCAAACAATATGCATTACTGTGCCACATTTGTTTTCTTTGGCATGGCATAAAATATTTATAGACATATACACAGAGATGCCCTGGGTAAAAAAGAGCAGCTCTCTACCTAAAGACAGGAACTACCTAGAGTTCCTACCTGGCTCTTTCCATAATGTATGCAGATAGATTCATCTGAGAGGGGATTAATAAAGAGCAACCAAGTAATATGGCCCCATATTGTCATCAATGATTTATGGGGACAGGGACAAACAATGAGGCTAGAAGCATAGTATTTTGTAAATGCCACCAGGACCGTGACATGCTACTATATAGCATATTACACAAATGCCTAGTATGTGTTTTGATATTACATATTTAGTTTGGCACAATAAGCAAGAACACAATATTTTATACAAACACAGAAAGGTGTATTGAAAACAGCAAGTGAAACACTGGACTATATCAAGTTAGGATTACATGATTTCTGATAACATTTGCTTTCATACAAACACATTCTTGCTATAGAAATCAGAGACTGGTAAAGTTAATGTCAGCGAGACACAGCTAATGATGGGCTCTAAATACAATTTAAATGTTCAGCTTGCATAAATACACAATTAAACGACAGACAGTGGATATGTTCAGAAATAGTTACAGCAAATGTCAGCACATAAGAGTCAATAAAAGGTCCCAAGTGCAATTAGGATGTTCAGCTTACGTGAATAGTCTGTTGATTAAACAAAGTGCAGTGGTTAAGCTCGGAGATTGTGGAAGCTACTACTGGCAAGGCAGAGCGAACAATGGGCCCCAACTGCCTTTAGAATGTTCATGTTTTACTCGGCTTTTACAAATAGAATGCAAATTAAACAATAGGCAATAGCTAAGCTCACAGATGTCAGAAGCTTCTCTGTCCAGAATGCAATTTGAATATCAGTTTTGCTACAGCCTTTGTGAAAAGGTTTCTCAGCATAGTCTGCAATTATGATGTATAAAAGATGGAAAACATTGCATGGATTCCTGTGGAATTTGTTTTTTTCTACAATGTTGTGTTGTGCAATAAAACACAAACATGGAAGATACATATTTTCACACAGTCTAGATTTCCATGTATGTCTATCAAGAAAGGTTTATTGAAGGAGAACTCTTACCAGTGGACACCTTGTATTTTTATTCCTGATACTCTTAACCAGTGACGGAGACATGTTAACAAAAACTGGAGTAAACGACCCACAAATCACAAAGCTGCCCACAAACAACGGAACACAGCCCCTTAGGCGAACACTCAACATTATTTGAAAACCTAGCATCTAAACACTATAAATACAATGATGTGTGGGTGATTTTTAGGTTGCTTTGTGGTTATAGTGAATTAACAATTTTATTTATCTATCACACTGAAGTAATAGAACTGGCTGGATATTGCGTTTATAGTGTGTTATTTACTTTGTCGTGTTATATCTGCGTTTCTACCCCCTACCACCACTCTTTGCCTTCACGACCCAATTCTGCTACACTTAGAAAGTTTAGTGACCGAAGGGAGAAATTGGTAAACTAACTGCAGTGGAATAGTATTAAAAGCTGTGGATCACCAGTGGTAAACAATAGTTTCCTCTCAAACTGCCTTTTAGCCCCTAACTTCCCCAAGACCCAAAGACAAGACCTTACACCCTAGCTTAAGTTATTCATGTACTCAGAAGAATCCTTCTGGTTAACTAAGGCTGAGAAACGACCTCTTCTACCTGGTTACCAATGAAACAAAACACAGAATAAGGTGTCTGGTTCTGTGAGAAATGGTAGCATGACTCAGTTTTCTCACACCCAGAGGAGCAACTCAGAACTGTGTAAGACCCCCGCACTTGCCTAACTCTCCTTACTAGAGTTCCCAGACCACGTTCAATGTCTATTTTCATATGTATTACATAGCAATACGTTGTAGACACCCGTTTGAGAACCTTTATACAACGTTAACACCATCTCAACAAACTCACTCAGCTGCACAAGCTTAGCATGTTTCAGGTACTGTGAACGTCGATGGCAATGGATACATAGCCTGAACCCCGACAAGAGCGGCATAAGTCTACTCAGGGATTCACAGAATTAGTATGAAAATTAACATGGAAAAAGAGTATGAGGCAAGGAACTGTCACAGCAGACAGCGGCGTCAATGCGCAGAGCGATCAGCATAGGTGTGAGTGAAAGCGGGCAAGACCCCACGCACACATTTGTGTGAGGGACAAGTGGCACAGCTTTGGTTAAAGGTGTATGAAACAGTTGTGTGAATACAACAAACAGGTATTGGGTTTTTGGATTACATAGTGAGCAGAGAAATCCAGACATAGGAGTACTGAAAATTGTTACAATTTCTTACAAGGATAATCTGAAAACTTAAAATGCTGCAGGAATTTCTTTACCTAAAAATTAATTACTGCAAATTAACCTCAGAAACAAAAGGAAACATAATATAAAAACTTACCCTGTCATTCATTAGCAAATCTTTCACAATAAAACTTGCTACCAGAGATTTTAAAGGAGAAGCGAACTGATCAGGTGCCAGCATAGCTATGTGACCAATAGAAATCAAAGGTGTAATAAGCTGTTCTAGGTTGCTTGGGTCCAGACTCTTGTGCAATGGCTGAAATGAGAAATGAAATACAAATAAGAGGCAACACAATCACACTGTACTGCTTAAGTAGCACAGAGTTGACAGGCACTATCCTATGGAAATAGTTTTAAATGTTATGAAATCCGTATGCTCTATAAAGAAGAAATGTGAATAATAAGCCAGGAAGAGAATGAGAAACACTAACAAAATGTAGAAGTTACACGAGCTTTAAATATTGCGGCCGCTCCCCACACCTTACTAAAATTATAATACGTGAAACATCTTATCTGAGTAACTGGTGTTTCTGTAGTGGAGCATGAACATTTGTTTTGCAACCTATACAAAGTTCTATTAAAAACAATGTGCAACTTCACAAAGTTGAGAAAACGTCTGCACACATCTACCACTATGCCTAGGAAAACTGCAAAAAACATGTGCCATCTTGCCTAAGTTTGATTACGGTAAAAATGATCTCGCAATGCAGTAAAAATTACATTGCAAAGCACAGAAAACTTCACACTGGTGAAGGCAAATTCAAAACGGGGAAGCTTCGGGATAGCAAAAATCGATAACTATGCAAAACTATCTGCTTTTTTTTAATTTTCAAAAAACCCTTTTTCGCACTCCTAAGTCCTAGAAATAGGTCACATTTGACACAATGTTATTATGCAAAATAGTATGTGTATATAAGTAATAACTTCTTAAAAATAGTTTTGGTGATGCGTGGTAAATTTTACAATCAAAGACTCTTCATCCTGGTCCTCAGATAACTGACTTCTTTCATTCCATGTACACCTTTATGTATATGACCCTACTCATTTTACCATCTGTGTGACTTTATGTGAGTAAAAATAAGTAGGAATAGTTATACACATCAAAAAGCGTTTTTCTTTCTATAAATACAGCTTTAGCAATTGTACGTTTATGCAGTTAAAAAAAAAAAAACTTTACAAAATGTGCCTGCACTACTCCACATGCAATACATTCTTTATTCGTTGCCCCACCTACAGGGTAGATAAACTAGAAATATTCTCACAGATGTACATGCAGGCTCCGTAGCTCACAAGAGATAAAGGCATGAAAAGAGTAAAAGACAATTAATTCAATGTAAAAATAATTTCTGGAAAATATTCCAATTTTCTTTATTTAATAAAGAGCCAGAAAAAGGCAGTGAAGGTGTCACAAAAACAAAATGTTGTCACTGAATATCTGCACGTGCGGCTTTCCTTTTTGTGCTTGCGGTTTTCTTTTTAGGTGTTAGTACATACTTTCACCCACTCCCAGTTCGTAACCCCAAGCTATTGCACCATACTATACTGGGAAGGGTCTTGGGACTAACTTAACCCCCCTTCCAGAGCGTCCAAGACATACTCCTCGGGTACCTCCGATGGGTGGATCTATACAGCACTAGCTCTGCAGTTTAAAAGCCAAACTCCCTCGGTGGAGTAACAGCGCCTACAACAGATTGGCACTAGACTTAATATGGCAATACTTTGGTGGTTTAACAGTGCCTCCAAGAGGCTTGAGCTTTGATGCTAATGAACAACCTCTATATAACCACTGGGCCCAAGTGATGCACAAATACCGTCCACCCCAAAGTTGGCAAGCACCAGCATGTGTAACAGCATCTAACTTCACCCTCTCTACTACATCACACGTTTATGTGCAGCAACATCAGTAGCATAATGCTATCATCACATTGTTCAAACCCAACGCACCTACCATGTCTAGTACAGGTCAAATAACAACCTTTCATTAATGCACTGTGAAGGGCATCCAGGGACCCAATATAAATCTGAGCACTTCAAGATCCCACCAGTGGTATGAAGAAGTATATAAATAATCCAATCTTACCACCCACAGAGCACTGTAGGCCTCACAAGCGTAGGAAAATTGCTACATTAAAAAAATAATTTACTTCCACCATAACAATGGTTTCTAAATGTGAGTATCCTCAAATTAAATGTTTTAACCTCCAGCAAAAGGTTAAGCTTTTAAACCATTTTTGAACTGAGATGCATTTCTGCTTTCATAACACCTAAAAGTCAAAGTACTAGACCTAAGGAGCAACTTCCCATTAGTAGGGTTAAAAAGAATGATCTTACTCTAATGGCAGAGTATTAAGAACAATCTTACAAGGAAATCATTGTTACGTTAGGATTTTATGCTGCTTTTACACAGTTTTTTGGTTTTAGTGTCTAACGAGGGAGTCATAAATCCCAATTTTACCACTTAATGCATAACTGCCTGAGCTTGGCATTAAAGACACTAACTAAGCCTTTCTAAGAGACTCCACTTTGAAGAGTCTGCACATTTATTGCTTAATTACCTTGTAGAGGTGAGAAACGAAACGTTGTGTGGTGGGCATGCTGCTGCAAACGTGCTCAAAATGTCAGTCCCATTTAAGGGTACATCGAACAAATTAATGCACAATCATAAATCTGGTTTTGGAAAAGTGAACAGTCACGATTTTAAATGAGGTAAAAGTAGAAGTAAATAATCAGGCTAAAGACTGTCAAGCGAATGAGAGGGAAGCTGTGAAAATAAACAAGTTACTTACCTTCAGTAATGCTCTTTCTGTTGGATTGTCTATATAATCACAGATTTCTCATCATTGGAATACTTCCGGGCCACAGACATGATCTGGAAGAATTCTCATCCTAGTCCTTATGCAATGGTAGATGGCGTTGTGCGACTCTGCATCGACCCCAATCTGCCCTGTAAGAGACAGCTGGAGTCGCTCATAGAAGCCACCCAAGCGTGAAAACTTCAGCGTCTTCCTGAACACAGTCTACACCCTCTGACATGTAGCCCAAAAAATTGGTCATGCCACTGTGCAGATCTCTAATGTGGGATCTTTTTAGATAGAAAAATGTCTATTCCATAGAACGGGGAGGTGGGAGCGCATGAGAATTCAACCGAGTATCCACCAGAAAGAGCATTACCGAAGGTAAGTAACTTGTTCTTCAGATGGAAACTTATAACAGCAGATTTCTCACCTTTAGAATAGATACCAAACCAGTACCTCCCCGGTGGTTGGTCTGTGGCACGGCTCAGACCAAAAAGTCCTGCAGGACCGAACGGCCAAAGCGCACTTTCCTTCAGATAAGGCTGTCAACGCATCATCAAAGTGTGTATTGATGCTCATGTTGCGGCCAGACAAATATCCAGGGCAGGCACTCCGTATGCCAAAGCAGTTGGTGGTAAGGGCCCTCAAGCCTTCAGGAGGCTGATTCTTGGCTAGAGCAAAGCAGATCCTAATGTAGAGCACTTTCTACCTGGGCAAAATCTTTTTCTGTACTGGCTTGCCTTTCTTTTCACTGGAGACCCTCACAAAGATGTTTTCGTCTACCATATGGTCTTAGGTACAATCAATGGAAAAGCTCAGCACTCTTTTGGATTCCAAATTATTAAGTTTCTCCTTTTTTGAGGGGTGAGACTGGGCAAAGAACATCGAAAAAATGATAGACAGACTGATGTGAAAGGGAGTCACAACGTTTGGTAGAAAGCCTAGTAATTTTCAACACCAGTTTGTCTGGAAAGAAGGTGATGTAGAGCGGTTTGACACACAGAGCTTGAAGCTCACTCATGAGATGTACTGAAGTTATCGTGATGAGAAAGACCATCTTCAGAGTCAGGAGATGTGAAGGACAGCTGTGTAACAGCTCAAAGGGGTTGCACATAAGAAAAGGATCAAATAAAGGTAGCACTGTGGCATCATAAAGGGTCCTGGAGGAAAAATGGAGTAACCTTTTGAAAAATCACATCACAACAGGTGATTTGAACACGGACAGATAACCTTTAACAGTGCCCACTGCAAGTCCTTGATGGGCCAAAGACAAAACAAACAACAAGATATCCAAGAGTTGGGGTCTGTATTACGGGTGTCACACCAGGACACAAACGAGTCTCAGGGTCCAGCGTACCCAGACTTTCTACCTGGCAGAAAGGATGACGTCCACTACTTTGAAAGGGAGATCAAATCCAGGCAACTGCTGCCACTCAATCTTCGGTCCTGGTGTTGTCTATGTATACGTGAACTAGCCTCCCCTAAATAGATAGCAAGAAATATTTCAACGCCAAGCAGATGGCTCATAACGCCAACAAGTTGATGTGGAGTCGGTTGGAGGGGACCACGGAACTCCAATTACCAACTAAGTATATGAAACATGGGCCAAGAAGAGACCAGCGGACTGTATAGTGACCTCTAATGCCAATTTCTACACTGTATTGCTTTAATGATTGTACATAATTGTTGCTATGATAAACTGTGGAGAACTGTATTGTTAGTAATAAGTGGTTGAAGGCACACCGGTGACGAAGGGGGTGGGAGGGAGGGAGGGGACACAGAAAGAAACATTTTTCAATTATGCGTTATATGTATCTCTTAACTGATGCGATGCTTTCTTTTGTCACACGTTGGGATAAAATCAATAAAAAGAGATTTAAAAAAAGTTGATGTGGAGTTGAGCCTCTGCCAGAGACCAGAGACCTCTCATCTACACTTCTCCCAGATGGCTGCCCCAGCCCAGAAGCGATGCATCTGTCACCACTGTCAGCTCTGGGTGGTGAAGGGAGGGGGGTCTTCCACTGACCAAAATATGGTCCTGTAGCCACCACTGCAGGTAATTTTCAGTCTCCTCTGAAATCTGGACTAGTGCAGAGTGGTGCCCTTAATGTTGCTCCCACCAGATCAGATCCCACTGCAGAGCCCACATATGTTTAACCAGCAGGAGGTCATCACCCCCAGCAGCCTACGAGTCAACCTCACTGAGATCCAGTACTGAGGCTGAAACATCAGGATCATAGCCCAAATGTCCTGTCTTCTCCACTCTGGGGATTGGTGCAAAACCACACCATATCCAGAACGGCTCAGACCAAAGGAAGCATCTGCAAAGGAGTCAGGTGTGACTTCAGCACATTTATAGTGAACCCCAGCGATGTGAGTGTTGTACGGTTCATACTTTATCAGTCAGACTGCATTTGGACAACATAAACGTCAAACCTGTGCGAGACTGACTCCACGCACACCATCAGGATGTCTTGGCATTACTCCTGGCTAGCTCATAGTGCACCCTCGACCTCTAAACCTACAAGTTACCAAAGGGCATGTGCAACCTCAGAACATAACTCGGACTGCTTAAGGAAAATCGTGGAAACCGATCAGTTCCTTTTGTTAGCAACCCATACATGCCCAAAGGGATATACAAGAAATACTCAAATTGGCATTTCAATTATTTAAGCATTATGATTCTTGTGTAAAATACGTGCGCTACAATGATCAATAGAAGGAAACAGAACAGAGTAATCAGCATTACTAGAATCGTAAAGAAGAGGAACAATTCAGCCACTGTACTGTTACATTGATTATAAGCATACATGAATAATCATACCTACACTGATACCTAGAGCCTCCTCACCTAGTGTGCCTAGGGTTGGTGAATCTGCCAGAATCCCTTAGGGTGATCTAACTCTCCAGTTACCTGTGGGTATGTTTCAGCGGGGCCCGGTTTGTTGTAGAGCTGGGCACCATCCTTCTCAGGAGGTAAACAGGATTTAGCTGGGCTGGAATTCTGGCATGGGGAGACCTCAGCAGTGTCAGCGAAATGCTCCTCTCCCTCTACAAAGGAGTGATGTCATTTACATAATAAATTGCACTCATGTTACCAAGCCGAAGCTCCAGTTTGGCCGCCATTATTGATTCTAACTTTACAGGGCTGTCGCCGAGCGGACTATAGCAAATATCATTTTGCGCAGTGAACTTAGCCCTCGTACAGAATGTTCAAGGCTCTGATAATATGCCTATGAAGAAATGTAAATGTAAGCAAAGCCATTTCAGAGAATATTATCCAATACAGGCATGCAAGCAAATGTGTGTGAAGTGTCAATGTTCAAGAAAGATGTCAACTTTAAACATGAGCATCTAAAATGGTGGTGCTCTTGCCCGGCCCAAGTGATAACATAACATAAGGAAATTTGTCATAGTCTGGAGGTGGTTGATGGCCGCCTAGGGCGGGCCTGCTCTTAGCAGCCCGTCGTTAAGGTAGGGGAAGACTGGGACCCCCAACCTCTCAGACTGACCTGGGACCCCCAACCTCCTCAGACTGACCCGAGACCACCGCTATCACCTTTCTGAACACCCAAGGGGCGCTGGTGAGGACAAATGGAAGCACAGCAAACTGAAAATGCTTTTGGACCACTGTGAACCGCTGGTAATGCCAGTGGGCCTGCAGGACGGGGATGTGAAAATAAGTGTCCTGCAGATCCAAATGCTACCATCCAGCTTCTGGCGTCGTGGGCAGAAAAGACCTGAGCCAAGGTGAGCATTTTGAATTTGTCCTTCAGGAAGGAGTTAAGAGCGTTCAGGTCCACGATAGGAAGAAGGCCTCAGTCCTTCTTTGGCACCAAGAAGTAGCAGCAATAGCAACCACGACCTTCTTCTGGCGTCTGTATCCTCTCTATAGCACCTTTAGCCAAAAGGGCCTGCACTTCCTGTTGCAACAAGGTTGGATAATCCTGCTGCAGCCGTTCTTTGGATGGTGGAATGGACGTTGAGGTCTCCAGAAACTGGAGGGCATAGCTCTGCCATTCAATCTGCAACACCCACTAATCCAAGGTGATGGTCTCCCACCCTGTCAGGAAATCGAGCTAATGTCTTAGTGTGGGCATGCTGCCGGTAGAGGCATGGATCCAGGAGCAGATCCAGAGAGATAAACTGGTGCCAAGGGAGGTCCCGTCTGCGGAGTTACAGTTAAGAGGACTCTCGGCTCCATGGGACCCGTAGGCGAACCAGAGGGAGTCTGTTGTGCAAACCAGCATATCATAGTCTCCTGATACACACGAAACTGAGCAGGAGTCGCCCCAGGTACACGGGCTGATTCGAAGTGGAGGCCGGGACAGGTGCCGGAGAACAGCTCCAGGAGTGGGTTCTGGAGGCACGATGACCCCCGCACCCGCTGAGGGGACTTTGAGTCAAGTTTAGATCGCTTCTTTTTCTTGGATTTACTGGAGAAGTGAGACCTTGACAATGAATTCTCTCAGGACCGCTCGCAGGAACAAGATCAGGAATGCCCCCGACCCAGCGACTTCGAATGATGTTTCCCCTCCTTATGCTGGGCGACGAACAACTTCACGTCCTGTTCCCTGATCGCCTTCATGTACATCCAGGAGCAATCACCGCAGTTTGTGGAGTCGTGGGACAACCACAGGCAGACAAAGTCGGGATCAGTGATAGACATCTGTCTGTGAATTACCCACAGGCCTTAAACTCTGAAGATTTATTTGGGGACATGGTCCCTTGCACAGAGGAGAAACATTTTCAAAAGGGCCTCGAAAAGTCGATGAAATTAGTCTTAAGGAGCTGAGGGGTTGTGCTGTAGCTGGTGTGGTAAGTAAGGAATTGATGTCAGTGCAGCTGGGTGGCACATATATAGGGCTGTGCAAGTCACATTTGGTGCGGACACCGTCTATGCGGAGCTGCCTGCGCCACTATCCGACACGTAGAGGTAACTGCTTCAAAGTTTTCCAGATCAAATCTGATGCCTGGGAAATATTCTAAGGTGAGGAATTTGCAGTTAGAAATATCCATCAGAAAGAACATTTCCCAATATTGCTACATGCCACAATTTCCAAAACTGAGTTTGTAGAGATCCCGCTGTAAGTTTGCCACCTAAGTAATTGCTTACTGAGAATCCACTTTTTAATTTTCTCCCCAGGGGATTTTCTTCATTAGTGTCATTTGTTGCATCTCAGTAGACATCTAACAGGGGCATGGTCCGCTAATTTCAAACATCACCAATTTTTATGCAAGACAATTATTTCTAACCTGGCATAAGCTTTATGGCTGAGTAACATAAGTAGTCTGTCATTACCAGTTGTAGCAAACTTCAAGTGTCTAGCATTCCGTCGCCCTCCAGCCAGAGGGCCCCATCATTCAATAAAACCATCATGCCTATGTAGTCTAAGGAGCAGTCAAGAACTAAATTCCAGTCTCCCCCAATAACTAAGAATGCCAACCATGATTCAACATTTTCTTCAAAGAGATTCTTAAGAGAATTCCTGACCAGTGTTAAGAGTCTAATACACAGCCAGAGACAACCCCACCCCAACAACCCATCAGCCACTGCGCTTCACCATCCACATGTGAGTTAATTAATGAAAATCCTGCAAATTTGGGCAGCAAAATTCTCACACCCTTAGCCTTTGCTGATACAGAAAGTGATACGGAAAAAAGCATGCTATGTATCCTTCACCAGTGAGTTTTCAGTAACAAACATGCCTCCTTTACACTGGGGTAACAACTGTGGGACGTGAAGAGTCTTAACTGAAGCATGAATGTTGCAACCATTACACAATATGATATCCATTTCAGGTCCTGTCTCATTGTGAGCTAACGAATAACGTAATTCCACCTGTCCCCGAATTTTACATCCCAGAGCGCACAACCTCCACACTGACACTGCAAAATCACATATCGAACTCCTTGCGATGATGCAACTACCCATACATCCATGTAGTACTCACGGTCCCAACCTCGATGCCCCCATCAGTCGCTACCACTGCCAGCCCCCTAGCCTCCAAAAATGAAACTCCCTCGGTCTTCCTTTCCCAGGATTATTTCATAACTAGCATCCAACACCTTTATCCCTAAAATCTTAACACTCTCCAAAGTTCCAAACCTCTAACCCACATCCTCCAGCTCATGTCACCTTCATGAAAAAGGCTACATGAAATAGTCTGCTTCAGAGAACTTTATATAAGATCATTCACTAGCCAAGTATGATGCGTCACACCGATCGAAACCCAACAGTCTTTAGGAGGGTCTCTGTAGCTGGTCAAGAATCACCTAATTTTCTCTAATTATGATCACCTTGAAGGACCTTTATATTGTGACTGCTCCCTGCAACTTTCTTCCATTTCTCAATCTTTGTGAGGTTGAGTCCCAAAGCTTGTATGATCATCTACCATACTACAGCACTGTTCATCTTCCTGCTACAGAAGCCTTTTAGTCTCCGCTTGTGATTTCATCTCACAAAAAAGCCCCTCATGCTGAAAAATCAAATGAAAGGGATGTCCCCATTTATACTTAATGTGGCAACCCCTTAAGAATTCAGGCACTGGTCAAATTCTCTCCTCTTCTTAAGAGTGGCAAGGAAGAAATCTTGAAAGAACAATCTTGTGACTCTCAAACATAAGACTATTCGCTTGCCCTGCTGCAGTCATTATCTTTTCATTTAGTTGAAAATGGTGTACTCGTCTGGATATCTTATAGCAATTTCCTTGTTAACCTAAATCCCACCATCCTGTGAGTTCTGTCCAGCTCTATGTATTTTGAGTCTTCTACCTACAGGAAGGCAAAACCATTCTTTTCACACAGTTCCCTAAGGGACTTCTCTGATACCTGCATTTTTTCTACGAGAGCAGTTCTTCAAAACTTTTAGCAACAGAAGAACAAGTTACTTACCTTCGGTAACGATATATCTGTAAGAAACATAGGTTAGTTATAGATTCCTTACCTTAGAATTACCCCCAGGCGTCAGACTGGATCCGGAAAGTTTTTTGTCAGCAGTACCTCTGCGCGTCGAAAGGTAGCGTCGTTCGGCTCTGCGTCCGTCGTTGTGGTCGCCAGGATGACGTCGCGGTAGCTACTTAGACGCCGCCCTCGCGCGCGGACGTCAGTTCTGTACACGACTTTCCAAGCCAGAAACGCAGAGCCATGCAAGACACTGACCACTGGTGCACAAAACTAGGGCACTGAAAGGAAGTCCTTAACCCTAGAAGTCAGTTCGCTGAACGGGGAGGATGGGTGGGGCGGTAAGGAATCTATAACTAACCTATGTTTCTTACAAATATATCGTTACCGAAGGTAAGTAACTTGTTCATCTGAAAGAAACAGTTAGTTATAGATTCCTTACCTTAGAAAAGATACCCCAGCAATACCAACCCCGGAGGTGGGTCTGCGAACCAAGTTCACACCAGAAAGTCCTGGAGAACAGAACAGCCAAAGAAGCCGTCTCTCCGGACTTGGCTGTCCAGGCAGTAGTGTTTAGTTAACGTGTTCAAGGATGCCCACATCGCTGCCTGGCAAATGTCATTCAGAGGGACTCCCCGTCCCAAAGCAGTAGTGGCTGCTGTCGCCCTGGTGGAATGGGCACGTAGCCCCACAGGAGGCTCCTTTTTAGCTAGAGAATAGCAGGCTTTAATACACAAAACGACCCATCTGGAAATGGTCCACTTGTGTACAGCCCGACCTTTCTTGGCGCCCACATAGCCAACAAAGAGCTTGTCATCCACCCGGAACTGCCTGGTGCGATCCAGATAGGAGAGCGCACGTTTTGGGTCCAGACGGTGGAGCCTCACTTCCTCTTTCGAAGGATGCAGAGGCGGAAAGAAGGTGGGCAAAGTGATGGTTTGCCCAATATGAAAGGAAGTGACCACCTTGGGAAGGAAGGATGGACGAGTTCTTAGGACAACCTTGTCCGGATGCACAGCCAGAAAAGGAGGTTTGGATGAAAGAGCCTGGAGCTCACTCACTCTTCTGGCAGATGTGATGGCCACCAGGAATGCAGTCTTAAGAGTTAAGAGTCTGAGAGGACAGTTGTGAAGCGGCTCAAAGGGAGCGCACATCAAATAGGTCAAGACCAGATTCAAGTCCCACTGAGGCATTACGAAGGGGATAGGAGGAAAAAGAGGAGTAATGCCTTTTAAGAAACGATTTACAACCGGGGACTTGAAGAGAGAAAGCTGATCAGGAAGCCTAAGAAAGGCAGAAATGGCCGAGAGATAGCTCTTGATAGTGCCCAGAGCGGAGCCCTGCTGGGCCAAAGAAAGGAGGAAAAAGAGAACCTCAGAAAGGGGGGCAGAAAGGGGATCTACAGCCTTTGCTGCGCACCATGCCACAAATTTGTTCTATTGGCAGGCGTATACCGTCTTGGCTGCCAAGATTACATCACAGACTTCAGGAGGCAAGTCAAACGACGTCAACTGCCGCCACTCAATCTCCACGCAAGGAGGTGGAGGCTGGACAGGTTCGGGTGGAGGACCGTCCCCTGCTGCTGCGACAGAAGATCCTCCCGAAGAGGCAGTCGGATCGGAGGATCGATGGCCATGTTGAGTAGCTCGGGATACCAGACTCTTCATGCCCAATCCGGCGCCACAAGAATGATTTGGGCCCGGTCGCGCTTGATCTTCTTCAGCACTCTGGGCAGGAGTGGTGTAGGCGGAAATGCGTACAACAGAGCGCAACTCCCCTCGCGACAAAAAGGGTCGCCTAGCGAGTGCGCATTGGAAATTCCAACGCGCAGAATTGCTGACATTGCGCGTTCTCTTCGGTGGCGAATAGATCTAACCAAGGCTCTCCCCACTGTTGAAAGAGACCTTGCACCACCTCAGAGTGAAGACTCCATTCGTGATCCATCATGCACCTGCGTCTGAGTTCGTCCGCCCTGGCGTTCAGAGAACCTGCCAGGTGTTGAACCACCAGGGATATGCCCTGATGTTCCAGCCATGTCCAGAGGCGGAGGGCCTCTTGACATAGGGTCCACGACCCACCCAGCCTTGTTTGTTGCAGTACCACATGGCGGTGGTGTTGTCCGTGAACACTTGCACTACTCTGCCCCGGACAGAGGGAAGGAATGCTTTCAGTGTAAGACGGATCGCCCGCAGCTCCAGAAGGTTCATGTGGAGCCCGGACTCCGCCGGAGACCAGAGGCCTCTGATCTCCGCCTCCCCATGTGGCCGCCCCATCCCAGAAGTGATGCATCGGTCACCACCGTGAACTCTGGTTGAGGAAGGGAGAGGGATCTGCCGTTGACCCAATGCTGGTTCGTAAGCCACCACTGCAATTGGTGTGCAGTGTCCTCTGAGATCTGGACGCAATCGGACAGATTCCCCATATGTTGCGCCCACTGGAACTTCAGGTCCCACTCAGAGCCCACATATGCCACCTGGCATGATCCACCAGCAGGATGCAGGAGGCCATCAGGCCCAGCAGCCGGAGGGTCATCCTGACCGAAACCCGGGATAAGGGCTGAAAGATCGGAATCATAGCCCGAATATCCCGGACTCGCTGCTCCGGAGGATAGACCCGAAACCGCGTCGTGTCCTGAACCACTCCGATAAAGAGGAGCTTCTGAGAGGGAATCAGGTGTGACTTCGGTACGTTGATGGAGAACCCCAGCGAATGCAGGAGGTCGGCTGTAGTCTGGAGGTGGGAGATGACTGTCTGGGGCGAGTCCGCCTTCAACAACCAGTCGTCGAGATAGGGGAAGACTGGGACCCCTGATCTGCGCAGATGAGCTGCGACCACCGCCATCACTTTCGTGAACACCCGAGGGGCGCTGGTAAGGCCGAAGGGGAGCACGGTAAACTGAAAAAGCTCGTGGCCTACCATGAACCGCAAGTAGCGCCGGTGGGCCGGCAGGACGGGGATGTGGAAATAGGCGTCCTGCAAGTCCAACGCTACCATCCAGTCTCCAGGGTCGAGAGCAGACAAGACCTGAGCTAACGTCAACATTTTGAACTCCTCCTTCTGGAGGAAGCGGTTGATGTTCCTGAGGTCCAAGATAGGACGCAGGCCCTTGTCCTTCTTGGGTACCAGAAAGTAGTGGGAATAACAACTACGACCTACTTCTGGGGCAGGAACGCGCTCAATGGCTCCCTTGGCCAAGAGAGCCGTAACTTCCTGTTGGAGAAGGCCCAGGTGATCCTCCGACATGCGATGGTACTGAGGTGGCATGGCCGGGTGGGTAGCCTCGAAGGGGAGGGAGTAGCCCCTTCGGACTATCTGCAAAACCCACCTGTCCGACGTGATGGTGCGCCAGTGAGGGAGGTGATGGCGACTGATGGGCCTGAAAGGTCGGACTAGGAAGGTTTGGAGGCTGCAGCAGAGGGGGGGTTGGTGGACTGGCCCGCTCGCTGGCCCCCTGAACCACGGCGGTGGTTCCCAAGTCCCCAGCCGCGCCAAGGTTGTGCAGCTTGCGCCGGCCTGTGGCTCTGGGCGAGACATAGTGGGGCACCCCTTCCACAAAGGGGGCGAAAAGCAGACTGCGCAGGGCGAATGGAGAGGCCCAAGGACTTGGCCGTAGCCCATGAGTCCTTGAAATGCTCTAGAGCGTTGTCTGCTTTGTTGCCAAAAAGGAAACGGCCATCAAAGGGCATGTCCATAAGAGCGCTCTGGACATCCCCAGAAAAGCCAGTCGATCTCATCCAGGCGTAGCGACGGAGGGCTACCGACGTGGAAATCGTCCTGCCTAGAGAGGCGGCGGTATCCAGCCCACAGCGGATGGTAGACTTTGCTGCATCTCTCCCTGCAGCAACAGCCTGGGAGAGTACTGTCCGGGCCTCCTCCGGACACTGAGGCAGCACTTGCGCAACCGTGTTCCACACAGAGTGGGAATAACGGCCCAATAGGCATGCAGTGTTTACCGACCGCAGTCCCAAGCTGGCGGGATAAAAAACCTTCTTCCCAAGATGATCCAGCTTCTTGGATTCCCTATCTGGTGGTGCGTTAGGGAATGCGCTCTTGGAAGTAGAGGCTTGGACCACAAAGCTCTCCGGGGTGGGGTGTTGGGAGAGGAAAGTGGGGTCGCCCGGGCTGGGTGGTGGCGTCGGGCAATCATCCTATCCACGGGAGCCCCCTTGTTGGGCCTGGACCAGGTGCCCAAAAGGATGTCGGTTAGGGCTTCATTAAACGGCAGCAGGGGCTCCGAAGAGCTCGCTGCCGGTTGAAGCACCTCTGTCAGGAGGTTAGTCCTGACTGCCACCGTAGGTAGCTCGAGGTGGAGAGCCTCGGCCGCCCTACGCAACACCACTGCATAGGATGCTCCCTCCTCCGTAGCCACGGTAGGAGGAGACAACATGCCATGGTCTGGGGAGGAATCCAGACCACTGGCATCCCCCAGGTCCTCTCCAGTCCGGATCATAATCCAACTGGTCGGTCAGAGGGTCACCTGACCACTCCCAGTCCTCCTCCTCGTCCTCTGGGTGCCAATCTGGCCTGAAAGGGACCCCAGGAGTGAACAGGGGCACAAAAAACCCACTCAGCGCCGGATCCGGCGTCGGTCGACGCTGGTCCGGCTCCGTGTCCACATCAGGATGGAGGCCGGGGTCGACGCCGGCTGGAGGCACAACCGGCGTCGAGTGCGGTTGCGGTGCCGAAGGAAACAGCGCTGGTGGAGGTGTAATGAGGTCAACCTGTGCTGATCCGGATCCAGGCCTGGATCCAAGGGGGCCCTGCGGCGCCGGCGCCGCCGGCAGGGAAGGCCTAGGACCCCCAACCGAGTCCGCGGGGCCCGAAGGCGCGCCAGCGGAGTCGGGCTGCCCAAAGATGGCATGCATCGCCTCGCAAAACTGACGAGGCTGGGCAGGGGTCGCTCCGGGTCCCGGAAAGGGAGGGAAACCCGGAGTCGACGCTTCAGGCTCCGCACGCGGGAGTAGCACCGCCCGCATCCCTCGTCGCGTCAGCCGACCGACGGGGAGAAGTCGAAGAGCGACGATGCTTCTTCGACTTCTTCTAGTGCTTCGACTTACCCGACCCAGAGTGCGAAGACTTGGATGACGAGTGGTGATGGCTCCGCGACCGGTCCCTCGATCTCCCTCGCGACCGGGACCTCAAACGGCGCGGAGCCGACTGCCGGCGCTCAAGAAGTTTCGGGACCGCTACCGCAAAGACTTCGGAGCCATGGTCCGGCAGTCGGAACACGACTTGGGGTCGTGGTCTCGCTCCAGGCATAAGAGGCACACGCAGTGCGGATCCGTCACCGACATCAGTCGATAAGACTCAAAAAGATGTTGACAAAAGTCACTCAAAAAGTTCAGTCAAAAAGTGACTGGAGGTACCGCTCTCTCCGGATCTGCGCTGGCTGGCGCAGAAAAAGAAAGGACTGATGTCAGCGCGCGAGGGCGGCATCTAAGTAGCTACCGCGACGTCATCCCGGCGACCACGACGCCAACAACGGATGCGGAGCCGACAGACGCAACCTTTCGACGCGCAGAGGTACTGCTGACGAAAAACTTTCCGGATCCAGTCGGACGCCTGGGGGTAATTCTAAGGTAAGGGATCTATAACTAACTGTTTCTTTCAGATTTATATTTTGATCCTTTGATCTCTGAAAGTGAGAAGATCTTGTCTCAAAACTTTTTGCTACATAGATCTGTTTTCAGTCAAGCAAAGGACCCTCTCTGTGAGACACTGCACATCCGCACAAGTGGCACCCTTAGCTATTCTTCAACACTTTTTTGTTAGAATGATGGAGGATGGATGCTGCCCACAGGGAGCACCTCTATTCCCCATTCATTTTTTCTCTGCTACCGCTTCCAAAGAGGCAGCAGGGAATACACATAGTTTCCCACCACAACAGCCGCCTGGAAGGCGTACTTGGTCATCAACATGTGGCAAGAGACCACTAAAATGCATTCGTGGGTTAACACTTTCCCAGTATCCTCTCCGGGGAAGGAAACTGTGGCCTACCCTGATTGGTGGGAACTGCAACCTCTCCTCACACAATCCTGGGTTTGCTCATGATCCACGCAGACATGACCTCTCAAAAAGGCTTCTGCTTGCAGTTGACAACATGGAAATACTTAGCAGCGTCATCGTGCTGTTCCTTTTGCACCTCAAATGCTGCAGAGGAGATGGGTGAAGACTACTATACCCTAATCGCTGTCTGGGATAGACATTTTAATTTCTTTTTCTGACGAGACATCTCACTGCCCATTTAACTGTCTTTATCATCCCCACAATCCACTGCACCGAGAAGATGCCACCACAGAGAAAGGACAGGGGCTAGACAGGCCTGGTTAGGTTGGGACTCCAACAGACGACATCCACACTCACTAGTGTAACCTCACAGCAACACCCAAGTGGAATGACACAATGATGCGTTTGTGTGTTTTAGGGGGTTTATTGGCAATGTAATGCACTCAGCATTTGGAAGCAGTTATGCCCCTGCCACTAATTGGTGCAATACCAGGGTTTAAGCATGGGAGAACACCAGTAAGTAAAAGTAATCAATGTTACTGGAACATTTTAACCCATAGCCCCAATAACAATCAATCAATAATAAATTACGCCTCATGTAGATAACCCGACTGGGAATATGAACTGGAAATATTACGAAAACAAAGGATTAGACTACGATAAGACAAACGTGACAATGGTGTTTTGTCTTTGTTAATGGCACAACAAAAAGGCTGCAATAGCTGATATTTAACTCAAACTATACAACATAACTGTTCACATATTACTCTTCTAGCATGTATCTACGGCTAGACCCTCTCTTACACTTTTAGGATAAGGTCTTCAAGACACATTTTAAAAGACAACCAATGAATGTCTAGTGTTCCTTCCAGGGTACATTTTAGAGTAATGGAAATACTAAAAGATCTTTTCAATGTACGAGCAGCAAGAAACTGCTACTCTGCCTGTACAACATATTGTTTGTAAGTATTTTGATAAATGATGTAGTGCATTGCATTTAAACAGTGATATGATAAATTTCACAGTTGTATTCCATGTTCTCTGAGCTGCATTCTGAGAAAGGGAATGTCCCCTCGACTGAGTGCTATTCTAACCAATCAAACACATACAATGGGTACCCAACACCAAATATCCAATAACCGAGCAGTACGCAAAAATAAATACAGCAACAACATTTCAATGAAATTTTACAATACTCTAAAATAATACCAAAAGCTAGCACAAACATCAATGTAAGTAAAATGTTTTAAAAAGTAGGTCATTACCTCAAATATCTGAGCGAACTGTGTTTCTTTGCTGGAAAATATTGAATGAATGCAGTGAATAGAATACTTGGCCTGACGAGGAGGACCTTTTTTGCTTTTTGCTGCAATACTGGAAGCAAGGCTCTGAAAGAGAACAGAAATACCTAACTTCCAGCATCTTCAGTGAATATAATCCATTACCTGAGAGCCATTAGTAGCTAAGTCCAGAACTGGATCTCTGACAACCCCTGCACTGCAAACAAAGGGCTGAAATCTGAATAAAACAAGCATTTTGAGTGCAATCGGTCTCACATTAGTTAAAGTTAGAGCTATTGGCATTGCAAATGATAATGTGTTTTAGTTATGGTGTCTCAATACATGCCTTCACCCCCTGGAAACACCCTCTTGTAACCTGCAAGCCGCCCCTCTGTGGGGTCAGATCGGGAGAGCTCTATCACGGCTGCTGTCCTTAATGAAGAGGTCACAGAGTGGCTGGGACTTTATCTGTGGAGATTACACTCTGAAAAGGCTCCACAAACACAGGAAAGATGAATGGAGCTGCAATATTAAAAAAATACAGTTTGGCGAGTCGTGCCGAAGAAAAGTAAGGCATGCGGCCGCCAATGTTTAAGATGAAGCGCGGTGTGCCACGCTGCTTAAAAAGAAAAGAAAGACATGCGGCCGCCATTGTTTATGATGAAGCGCGACGTGCCAAGCTGCAAAAAAAAAAAATGAAGTGCGGCGCCTGTGTAAGTTTCATGCCGTGCACTAAGAACACTAAGAAGAGGCTAAAGCACAGACGATGGGAGGTGATGGTGTGGGGAGAGCACTGGGGAGATTAAGTGACGGCAGCAATGGCGGAAGGGAGGGGGTGCGAGCGAGAAGGCAACAGATGGCCAGAGCTGGTCAACCAAAACAAACAATCGAGCAGCCATGGACGGCACTGGGGAGATTAAGTGACAGCAGCAATGACTGAAGGGAAGGAGGGGGTGCGAGCAAGGAGGCAACAGATGGCCAGAGCTGGCCAATCAAAAGAATACATCGGTGCTGTCCGCTGGGAGGGAACCAAGCACCCAAAGACGGGACAGAGAGACACTATTGACCAACCAAAGAAAAGGAATTTTGAAAGGCTGGCCAACCAACCAACTAAAAGTGCTGGGCATGTCGAAAGCCCATATACTGAATACAGCATGCCTCACAGATAAGCACATGTGCTGCCCAGGCTCGACCTAAACAGACAAGGCAGACGCCAGTACAAGGAAATGCTCATAGTGAGACCTTGTGGAACCGGTCACCAAAAATGATTGCAGGGGTCCACACCCCAATGCGACAAAAAATGAGGCTGCTGAAATTACATGATGAGGCGGCAGCACCACAGTTTGGAGAACTCTCTGATTTAGGAACAAACACTGGATCCATGGCATTTACAGAGACATACGAGCCAGAGCACAGCAAGCCAAAGCATATATATCAATTTCAGTTTTGGTGCTGTTCAAATGCTTTACACTTGTTCCTTTGTGTAAGCCTGGCTGCTAGGAGACACAGCTATCCAGGGTTGAGCTGAAGGGTTTAACAAACAGAACCTACTGGTCTTAAAGGAGATGGTAAATGTATTACACAGTGAGGTTGCACAACCACACCATATAATACACTGCATTTCCTCACAATCGCCATCTCTGATTACAACACACTAGCAGTGACGCACAAGTTACTAACTTGTGTAACGATATATCTGTAAGAGACAGTAGTTAGTGACAGATTCCTTACCTTAGAATATCCCCAGGCGTCAGGCTGGATCCGGAAAGTTTTTTGCGTAGCAGTACCCTTTGCGCGTCGGTAGGCGGCGTCGTGCGGCTCCGCGTCCGTCGTCGGCGTCGTGGTCGCCGGGATGACGTCGCGGGCAGTACTTAGACGCCGCCCCTGCGCGCTGACGTCAGTTCTGTACACGACTTTCCGCGCCAGGAACGCAGAGCCATGCAAGAAGCTGACATAGGTGTCTGAAAAATACTAGGGCCCTGAAAGGGATGTCCTTAACCCTAGAAATCAGTTCGCAGAACGGGGAGGATGGGTGGGGCGGTAGGAATCTGTCACTAACTACTGTCTCTTACAGATATATCGTTACACAAGTTAGTAACTTGTGCATCTGAAAGAGACACGTTAGTGACAGATTCCTTACCTTAGAATAGATACCCCAGCAATACCAACCCCGGTGGTGGGTCTGCGAACAAAGATCAGACAAGGAAGTCCTGGAGGACAGAACGGCCAAAGAAGCCGTCCCTCCGGACCGGACTGTCAAGGCAGTAATGCTTTGTAAACGTGTGCAGCGAGGCCCACGTAGCTGCCTGACAGATATCCTGCAGCGGAACACCGCTGCCCAAAGCTGTGATAGCAGCCGTTGCCCTGGTGGAATGGGCACGCAGCCCAACAGGAGGCTCCTTCTTAGCCAAAGAATAGCAGGCTTTGATACACAAGGTTACCCAGCGGGAGATGGTTCTCTTGTGCACCGCCCGACCTTTTTTGGCGCCCACGTAGCCAACAAAGAGCTGGTCATCCACCCGGAAATGGCGTGTGCGGTCGATGTAAAAGGAAAGCGCACGTTTAGGGTCCAGACGGTGGAGCCTCTCTTCCTCTCTGGAAGGATGCGGAGGCGGAAAGAAGGTGGGCAAAGTGATGGTCTGCCCAATGTGGAAGGCAGTAACCACCTTTGGCAAGAAGGACGGACGCGTCCTAAGAACAACCTTGTCTGGATGGACAGACAGAAAGGGAGGTTTACATGATAGAGCCTGGAGCTCACTCACCCGCCGAGCGGAGGTGATGGCCACCAGAAAGGCAGTCTTCAGAGTCAGAAGACGAAGAGGACAGTTATGTAGAGGCTCAAAGGGAGCGCACATAAGAAAGGTAAGAACCAAGTTCAAGTCCCACTGAGGCATCACAAACGGAACAGGAGGGAAGAGGTGTGTAATGCCTTTTAGAAACCTGTTAACAACAGGGGACTTGAAAAGGGAGGGCTGATCAGGAAGCCTGAGGAAGGCCGAGATGGCACAAAGATAGCCCTTGATGGTACCCAGGGCAGAACCCTGTTGGGCCAGGGAAAGAAGGAACAGGAGAACCTCAGAGAGAGGGGCAGAAAGGGGATTCACAGCCTTTGCTGTGCACCATGCCACAAACTTGTTCCACCTGCAGGCGTATACCACCTTAGTGGAGGGACGCCTGGCTGCCAGAATCACATCACAAACTTAGGGAGGCAAGTCGAAAGGAATCAACTGCCGCCGCTCAATCTCCACGCAAGCAGGTGGAGGCTGGACAGGTTCGGGTGGAGGACCGTCCCCTGCTGCTGCAACAGAAGATCCTCCCGAAGAGGCAGACGGATCGGGGGATCTACGCTCATACTGAGTAGCTCGGGATACCAAACTCTTCGAGCCCAGTCCGGAGCCACAAGAATGACTTGGGCCCGGTCGTGCCGAATCTTCTTCAACACTCTGGGTAGAAGTGGTATAGGCGGAAAGGCGTACAATAGACCGCAACTCCACTCGTGACGAAAAGCGTCGTCGAGCGAGTGCCGCCTTGGAAATTCCAACGCGCATAACTGATGACATTGCGCGTTCTCTTCGGTGGCGAATAGACCTAACCAAGGCTCTCCCCACTGTAGAAAGAGTCCTTGCGCCACCTCCGAGTGAAGACGCCATTCGTGATCCATCATGCCCCTGCGGCTGAGTTCGTCCGCCCTGGCGTTCAGGGAACCTGCCAGGTGTTGAACCATCAGGAACATGCCCTGATGTTCCAGCCATGTCCAGAGGCGCAGAGCCTCTTGACAAAGGGTCCACGACCCCACCCCGCCTTGTTTGTTGCAATACCACATGTCGGTGGTGTTGTCTGTGAACACCTGCACTACCTTCCCTTTGACAGAGGGAAGGAATGCCTTGAGTGCAAGTCGGATCGCCCGGAGCTCCAGAAGGTTGATATGGAGCCGGGACTCCGCCGGAGACCAGAGGCCTCTGATCTCCGCCTCTCCCATGTGACCGCCCCATCCCAGAAGGGACGCGTCCGTCACAACTGTGTGCTCTGGCTGGGGAAGGGAGAGGGATCTGCCCATGACCCATTGCCGGTTCGAGAGCCACCACTGCAACTGTAGTGCAGTCCCCTCCGAGATCTGGACGTGATCGGACAGGTTGCCCTGGTGCTGCGCCCACTGGAACTTCAGGTCCCACTGCAGAGCCCGCATATGCCATCTGGCATGATTGACCAGCAGGATGCAGGAGGCCATGAGGCCCAGCAGCCTCAGGGTCATCCGTACCGAAACCCAGGATAAAGGCTGAAAGATCGGAATCATAGCCCGAATATCCCGGACTCGCCGTTCGGGAGGATAGGCCCGAAACTGCGTCGTGTCCAGAACTGCTCCGATGAAAAGGAGCTGTGGAGAAGGAATCAGATGCGACTTCGGCACATTGATGGAGAACCCCAGCGAGTGCAGGAGTTCGGCCGTAGTCTGGAGGTGGGAGACGACTGCCTGGGATGAGCCCGCCTTCAGCAACCAGTCGTCGAGGTAGGAGGAAGACTGGAACCCCTGCCCGGCGCAGATGAGCTGCGACCACCGCCATCACTTTCGTGAACACCCGAGGGGCACTGGTAAGGCCAAAGGGGAGCACGGTGAACTGAAAATGCTCGAGGCCTACCGTGAACCGCAGGTAACGCCGGTGGGCCGGCAGGACGGGGATGTGAAAATAAGCGTCCTGCAAGTCCAACGCTACCAACCAGTCTCCGGGGTCGAGGGCAGTCAAGACCTGAGCTAGGGTGAGCATCTTGAACTTCTCCTTCCGGAGGAAGCGATTGACGTTCCGGAGGTCCAAGATAGGACGCATGTCCTCCTTGTCCTTTTTGGGCACCAGGAAGTAGTGGGAGTAGCAACCACGCCCTACTTCTGGGGTCGGAACATGCTCGATGGCCCTCTTGGCCAAGAGGGCCGTGACTTCCTTCTGCAGAAGTACCAAGTGATCCCTTAACATGCGGTGGAATTGAGGTGGCATGGCTGGGGGGGTGGTCTCGAAGGGGAGGGAGTAGCCCCTTGGGACAATGTCCAAGACCCACCTGTCCGAGGTGATGGGACGCCAGTGGTGAAGGTGATGGCGGACCCTGCCCCCTACTGGCGTGCTGTGCACCGGAAAGGAGGGACTAGGAGGGCTTGGAGGCCGCGGACGGGTTGGAGGTGGTGGCCTGACCCGCACGCTGGTTGCCCGAACCGCCACGGCGGTATCCACGTCCTCGGCCACGCGTAGACGCTTGCTGCGCGGGCCGGTGGCTGGGCAGCTGACGTGACTGGGCGCCCCTTCCGTGGCCACGAAAGGGGCGAAAAGCAGAGGTGAGCGGAGGGCGTACAACAGAAAGGCCCAGGGACTTGGCCGTAGCCCGTGAGTCCTTAAACCGCTCCAGCGCATGGTCTGCCTTTGAACCAAAAAGACCGACTCCATCAAAGGGCATGTCCATGAGTGTATTCTGGACATCACCCGAGAAACCAGTTGTTCTCAGCCAGGCGTGGCGACGTAGCGCCACCGTCGTCGCAAGCGATCTGCCCAGCGAGTCGGCGGTATCAAGGCCACAACGGATGGTGTATTTAGCCGCATCTCGCCCTTCCGCAATGGCGCGGGTAAGCAGTGTCTGGACCTCCTCAGAACACTGCGGCAAAACAGCCGCCACCGAATCCCACAGGGAGTGGGTATATCGGCCCAAAAGGCAAGCGGTGTTGACGGACCGCAAGCCAGCACTGGAGGAAGAAAAAGCCTTCTTCTCAAATTGGTCCAGGCGTTTGGATTCCCTATCCGGAGGGGCGGTAGGGAAGGCGGTTTGGGAGGCAGAGGCTTGGACAACCAAGCTCTCAGGGGTGGGATGTGGGGAGAGAAACAAGGGGTCGCCCGGAGCAGGGCGATGGCGTCGGGCCACGTTCCTATCCACAGGAGCCCCTGTGGTGGGTTTGGACCAGGCATCCAAAAGAACGTCAGTGAGTGCATCATTAAACGGCAGCACAGTCTCCGAAGAGGAAGCCGCCGGCTGAAGCACTTCTGTCAGGAGGTTAGACCTGACGGCTACAGTAGGCAACTGGAGATGTAAGGCTCCAGCTGCTCTACGCAACACCGTTGCAAAATTAGCCCCCTCCTCCGTAGCCACGGGAGGAGACAGAATGCCAGTGTCAGGGGAGGTGTCTAGACCACTGGCATCCCCAAGTTCCTCAGCCCAGTCCGGATCAAACTCACACTGTTGTGTGAGAGGGTCCTCAGACCCCTCCCAGCTCTCCTGGTCCTCCTCTTGTTCAAAATATGGAGGAGGAGGGACATTTGGGACCCAAGGTCTCATCGGCGCCGGAGCCGGCGTCGTCGGTCCGGCTCCATGTCCGGAGCCGGAGAGAGCCGGGGACCAACGCCGTCCGGAGCCCCGGACGGCGTCAGGAACGGCACCGGGGACATCGGCGTCGGCGGAGGCGTGGTTAGGTCAACCGGCGTCGATGGGGGTTGCGGTACCACCGGAGCCGGGATCGGGGCCGGAGCCGAGGCCGGGATGAAGGCTGGTGGGACAGGCGGCGCCGGGACCGGAGTCGACGGCGGCGCCGGAGCAACCCCATCAGGGCCCGCGGGGCCCGAAGGCGCACCGGAGGGACCTGAAGGCCAGAACAGGCGGGCCATGGCCGACAGGAATTCCTGTATTTCGGCCGGAGTCGCCCCCGAACCCGGAAAGAACGGGTAATTCGGGGGCGGCTCTACAGGCATGTCCGGGGCCGCGGGGCGGGGACGGTGCCGACTGGGGCCTCAGCCGAGTCGCGAGACCGGCGAGGCGAAGTCTTAGAGCGATGACGCCTCTTAGACTTCTTGTGCTTCGACTTACCGGAGGAGCGCGAAGACTTGGATTCCGACGAACGGCGGGGACTCCGCGACCGGCCCCTCGACCTCTCCCGGGACCGGGGCTTGGTGCGGCGCGGAGCCGACTGCCGGACCTCGAGTAGCTTTCGAGACCGCTCTTGCAAAGCCTTCGGATGAAGTATCCGGCAGTCAGGGCACGACTTCGTGTCGTGGTCTCGGCCGAGACAGAAGAGACACTCGAGATGCGGGTCCGTGATCGACATCATGCGACCACAGGCCTCGCATGGCTTAAAGCCGGGCATCCCTATGACACCTTAGGAGTCGTGAAGACTCGATGAAGAAACAGTGAAAAAATTCACAAAAAAGGATAGTCAAAAAGTGACTAGGGCACTGCTCTTCCCGGATCTGCGCTTACTGGCGCGGAAAAAGAAGAACTGACGTCAGCGCGCAGGGGCGGCGTCTAAGTACTGCCCGCGACGTCATCCCGGCGACCACGACGCCGACGACGGACGCGGAGCCGCACGACGCCGCCTACCGACGCGCAAGGGTACTGCTACGCAAAAAACTTTCCGGATCCAGCCTGACGCCTGGGGATATTCTAAGGTAAGGAATCTGTCACTAACGTGTCTCTTTCAGATACATCTACAACAACAATTACGCTTGGGTAGGGAAGGGAGTGTGGGCTGCCATGGGTTAGGATGGAGATTGTCTGCCACCAAAGAAGATCTGAAGCCATCACCTGTGAAATCTGGATGGAGTTGGAGAGGCAGCCCTGATGACGGGCCCACTGAAACCGGACGTTCCACTGCAGGGCATGAATGGGCCATCTGGTATTGGGGACAAAGAGGATGCATAAGGAAAGGAGTCAAAGAAGTCTCAGAGCCCTCCTCACAGAGGCCCAGGATTGAGCCTAAAACATCAGGATCATGCCCTGAATGTCTTGGACTTGTTGTGGCGGTGAAAGGACCTTCAACACCAGAGTCCGGGACAGCCACTGTGTGGAGCTCAGATGGGACTTTGCCTCAAATATGTCAGTATTTCGGTCGTTGCTCGGAGATAGTCTGTGACTAGCTGTGGGTAGCCCGTTTTGAGCAGCCAGTTGTCAAGGTATGGGAATGTATGTACCCCCAACTTCATGAGCTGCAACCACCACCATCACTTTTATGAACACCCAAGGGACCGAAGTAAGGCTGAAGGGCAGCACAGAGAATTGTGAGTGTTCCGAACCCACCACAAACTGCAGATAATGCCTGTAGGACGGCCTATATGCAAATAAGTTTCCCACAAGGCCAGCAACACGTTCCTAGGTCCAGAGCAGGCAGAATCTGAGACAGTAAGCATTTTGAACTTCTCTTTCTTTAGAAAGATATTCAATGGCCTTTGAGGGCAAACTAAAGCTGTCAGGAAGCCACTGGAGCAAGGGGGGGGCAGTGGTGGGGGGTAAGACATCAAGGATTACAGTCCCCACTGTTGCGAACTGACTCAACCTTTACTACAGCCTCTGCCTCAAAAGGACTGGGATTGTTACTGTAGTGGAGGATGGGAGAGACACAGCTGTCTTTAAGCCAACAGTCTGGAATAGCCACTAAATTGTTAGTACTGTTGGTGAAACAGTTTGGCAAGAACGAGCCTCAAAGATTGAACAGTTGCACAGCTACTCTTAAAACGTTCTAGCACCAAATCAGCCTTCTCTCCAAACAATCTAAACCCATCAAAGGGCATATCCATCAATGACCCTTGCAGGTCTCCTGATAACCTTTCAATCTCACCAAGGCATTGCTTCTGTTATGTTATGAGCACTTGTAGCGCGCACAGCTACTCCAAGGAGTGTCCCAGCGCGTGCCTTGCAAGGTAGATTGAACGGTTCGAGAGATCTTATTATAAAAAGGGATGTCTTCAGCTTCTTCCTAAATACACTCGGGACACAGACAGCCCGAAGCTCCAACAGGAGTTGGTTCCAGGCCACAGCCCCAAGTCGTGACAGGGAGCTGCCACCTGCCCTCTGTTTGATGACTCTGGGAACACATGCCATTAGCTTGTTAGAGGAATGAAGCTGCCTGGCCAGTGAGTAGAAACTAAATCTTGATCTTAAGTAGGCCAGGCCATGGCCATATAAGGCGGAGTGCGCCATTACCAGGGATTTAAATTTCACCCCCTCTACCACCGGCAGCCAGTGCAGATTACGGAGGTGCAGCCTGACATTCGCCCTCTTGGGGAGGTTAAGTAGTAATCAGGCCGCTGCATTCTGGATCACCTCAAGTTTGTTGAGCAGGTAGCCAGACAGACCAACATATAGTGCGTTGGCATAATCGATGCGGGACGTAATCAGAGCTTGGATGACGGTTTTCCTGGTATTAATGGGGAGCAGTGGTAAAATAAATTGAGTGATTTCAAGATACCAAAACATGTACCCAAGAGCCTTTTGATCTGAGGACCAAAGCAAAGTTTTTCATCAAACCATATCCCCAGGTTTTTTACGGGACCGCCGTGGGGTGATGGCATGGGGAACTCATCTGGCCAGAAGGAGTGCCAGAACTGTGGGGGGAAAATTCCCGAAGAGAAGAATCTCTGTCTTGTCCTCGTTGCATTTTAATTGGGCCTCCGCCAACCAGTGGAATATTGCAGAGAGGCAGAACTCAACATGTGCGCTGTTAGCCTTACTGTCTTTGTCCCGGGAAAAAAGCAGCTGTGTGTCATCTGCATATGAGATGACTTTGGCCCCAAGATCCTCCGCTAACTGAATAAGGGGAGACACTTAAATGTTGAACAACAGAGGACTCCGTACCGAGCCCTGAGGGACACCTGTGTCCAGTTTCTGGGGGGTAGCTGCGAAAGGCGGGATCCAGATTTGTTGGGTTCTGTCTACCAGGTACGATTTAAGCCAATTTCAGGCTGATCCGTCCACGCCAAGATCCCGAAGACGGGTCAATAAGGCATGGGGAACTGTATCAAACGCCGCCGATAGGTCCAGAAGGACCAGGGCGGCCCTGCCCCTTGCATCTAGGGTCCCCCGTATAGCTTCAGATATTACAGTCAGCACCGTGTCTGTGCTGTGCAAAGATCTGAAGCATGATTGAGCCGGGTGGAGAATTAAAATCTCCCGACAATTGAATGTTAACCTGCTTTTCAAGGATTTTAGCCACTGTGGGGAGAAGCGAGATGGGATGGTAATTGGAGAGCAGTGAAGGATCCAATGCAGGTTTCTTCAGCAAAGGAATAATCATGGCCTGCTTCCAGGCCGAGGGAACCCTGGTGCCAATAGCTTTTCCAATACAGTATGGGGTGTCCAGGCAGCCATACAGCACATACTTCATCACGTTGTGGCTATCTTGCATCGTTTGGCCAACAAGGCACCAAGGTCATCCGAGAGGGCCAGCAAGATCTAACTGGCCATGTACAACGAAGCATGGGTGTACCTACCTATTCTAAAGGCAAACTCCAGTGAGAAACCTTTGGGCCAAGCTGAATGAGAAAAACGTACAAGTTACTTACCTTCGGTAACGATGTATCTGGTAGAGACGTTGTCTAGCCGCAGATTCCTTAACTTAGAATATCCCCAGGCGTCAGACTTGATCCGCCGGGGGGGGGCGTGTCGCCTGGCCCTGCCCTGACGTCATCCCCAGACATGACGTCAGTGGAGCTACATAGGACCCCCCGGCGCGCTGACGTCAGTTTTCTTTGGAGGAACTTTTCCGCGCCACAACGCAGAGCTCCCAGCAAAACTGTGAGAGTATGGGAACAGTGTGCGAATAAAAAAGAAAATGGGTGAGAAAGCACCATGAACAACAGTGAGAAGCACTGTTGAGTGAAAGGTGTTGAAAAGGAAAGAGCAGAGCAATACATGGAGAAGCTATTGCGCAAAAGCGAAGTGAATGTCACCCCTGCGGGAAATAGATGTATAAAAAGAAGACGGAGGCAGACGACAGAAAGTCTGCACTAGATGAAGGGAATGAAAAGCAACCCCACAAAAGCGAGAGAATGCCCTCTCCTGAGGCAAAAGAGGTAATGAAAGGGAGACTCTGTCCCCTATGATAGAGCCATTGGACTGAGGAAGAGGCCAGAAGACCTCAAAACTAATGGACTGTAGGAGTGGAACGGAGAAGGTGGGTGGGAGGGTAGAGAACACCAGTAGGCCCCATAATGGAGGAAACAGATGTGAAAAAACGCAGGACCTGAACCTATCGCCCAAGCATGAGATTGGGAGAAGCAGAACAAGTAAATCCAAAGAATAAGCCTGACGGGGAGGGTGGCGACAGACACCGCCCGTAGAAGGACAAGCCACTCCAAGGGAGGCGAACGCAGAAACCCCACCTGAACAGGTCCTCGCAGATCGGGGAGGATGGGTGGGCGTTAAGGAATCTGCGGCTAGACAACGTCTCTTCCAGATACATTGTTACCGAAAATAAGTAACTCGTACATCTGATAGAGACATCTAGCCGCAGATTCCTTAACTTAGAATAGATACCAAAGCCGCACCCCATAGGAGGCGGGTCTGCGAGAGAACCCCACTAAGTTCTTTGGAGAACAGAAGTGTTAACCAGCCGGCTAAACACAGTGGGGGGCAGAACTGCCAGATTGGCCAACACCGGACTAGGATACTCCATAGGGAGTGGCCAATAATGAGAGGCAAAGGCATTAAAGCTGCCGAGGCGGCAGGAAATCCCTGTTGGCGAAACAGAGGAGAAAGTGAGCACAGAACCAGAAGGGCAGTGCGGAATAAAAGTGGATACCTTCCGAAAAAGGGGAGGAACCAATTGTATAATATGAGGGCTCCACAGGAGCTGATGGACCTTCAAAAGAGAAAGGTCTAGCTAGGGTACAAGAATGGACCGAGTCCGAGCAGGCAGGACGGACATGGAGAAGCACCGTGGAAGTGAGAACAGCAGCGGAAGGATGCTGATGACTCCCAGGATGAGGCAGTGTTAAAGGAAACACAAGACCTGCTAATGCACTATGGCCCATGCACCGGACATGTGAAAGGGCGGGCAACAAAAGGCCATAAAGCGCCACGAGAAAAAGCTGAGACACGAGTGACGCACCAATAGGTGTATCGTGTGAAAGAGAGCCGGCAAAAGTAACACACGTAGAAGACTTGCGCTCACGAAAGTGAGGAACAAGACCACAGCCACCGCAAGGAAGAGTACGCCTGCGGGAGGTCTGGGTGTGTGTGTACACCGGACAGGACTAAAGAAGACAGGGCCCAGCCCGGTGGATGAGTTGAGAAAGAAAAAACACCTTAGTACCAACAGCTACGTAGCAGAGGTACCGTCCCAGAGCCAGACACAACAGCCACAGGCGGTAGGAAAGATCCACTGGCTACAGTTGAGACAGACAGGGAGGCCGAGCAGTACTGGAAGGAGACAGTATGAAACGTTGCGGAGGAACAAGAGTGGATACACGCACAATACTCCACCAGAGAAAACACTGCTCGGAGGAGAACACTCCTGCTGAGAGCAGCAACCGCAGCTGGAAGGAAAAACAGGACAACACCTGCGCGGAATACAGCAGGGAAATGGAAAGCCCTGGCAGGGGAAGTGGCCAAAAGCAAGGCACAAGACAATGACAGCATCAACGTCTGGGGCCAGAATGCCACCACGGAGAGCGAAGTCCAACCATGAAAGGACTACGCAGCACGGGCATAGGAGAGTAGAACTATGCAACGGGAAGGTGCCGGAAAACACACCGGCCTGTGAGAGCGAGCATACTAGGGAGCAGTCACTGTACGTAATAGAACACAGCGACAGGGCCCTGTGAGAGACAGTCCACAGATGGAACGGCTGCAGCAAAAGAACCAAGACGAGACGTTAGGGACCCGAAAGCCCTTCCGGCCTCAAGAAATGGGCCTGCAGCAGCAGTAAAAGGGTACAGGGACAGCCACAGGACAACCTAGTAAAAATGGCCCCACAGAAGCAGACAAGACTGCTGTGGGAAGAAGGCAGCTATACAATAGCTAACAAATACCCCACATAGGGTAAGCATCAACCCGAACAAGGGTCACCTCTTGAGCGTGAGCTCATAGACATTGGACGTAAATTGGGAACACAGAAACCACAGGTTTCCAACACATAACCCTTGGGGTAAAGGCGTGCAATCTGAACCACTAGGCCATAGTGACCCAGAAAAATAAGCAGCTGACCTGCTGCATGAAAGAAAGCAAATACGGCGAGAAGCCGTTCAGGTAGTCCAGCATGAAAGCAAGACACACTACGGAAGAGTAGATAGAAGGCGGTGAACCGCAGAGTCCGCATGTGTGTCAAACAGTGACACACCATCAAATGGTAAGTCCCGGAGACTGTCACGGACATTTTCGGGGAAACCTCCGTCGCGCAGCCAAGCATGGCGGCGCAAAGCAACGGACCTCGCCATTGCCCGACCCATCGAATCGGTAGCGTCAACGGCGGACCGCACAGTAAAGCGCGCCATCTCTTGGCCTTCGTGAAGGAGACGAGCTACGTCAGTGCGAGTACACTCAGGGAGGGCAGGCAAAAGACACTCCACCGAGTCCCAAAGGGCACAAGAAGCCCGGGCAAAGACGCAAGCTGTGTTCAGAGCACGTAAGGCTGAACTAGAGGACGCAAAAACGCCGCGTCCACATGCCTCCAACCAACGAGACTCCGTAGTAGGAGGCTGCAACAGAGGTGGAGAGGAAGGTTGCGTGGCCAAAGACACCTGCACTACGAGGCCGTAAGCCCCAGACTGAAGGGACAAACAGGCTGGGCTCTCAGGGGCCGGACGGTGTCGGTGAGCCACAGCCCTATCGACAGCATCTCCTGAAGAGGGCCGTGCCCATGTCCCGAGAAGGGCGTTGAACAATAAGCCGCTAAAAGGCAGCAAGGGCTCAATATCTACCGCACCCTGGTGGAGAAGATCCAATAAGGGGTCGGAGGACAAGGAGACAGAAGGAGGGTGCAAATGTAAAACAGCTGCAGCCCTACGAACACCCCTCAAAAACAAAGCACCAGCTTCAGTGGGCGTGGTGGGGGGGGACAACAGCCCATCTGTAGGGGACGGTTGCAAGCTGACACGTCCCACGGGAGGAGGAACAAGGGCCCACCGCCCCCATGGCATTGGAGGCAACTGGCGTGGAGCCAAGTCCGGGCATACCCGGCCTGTGTCCTCCGGAAGCGGAGAACCGACAGGTGCCGGCGACCGCTCCGGCGTCGAACGACGCCGCAAAGGCGTCGAACCCACAATGGAGAGGCGTGGAGACAGTGCCTGACGACCAGGTGGCGACAGGCACGGCGCCGGTGGCGCCGCTAATGCCGATGTCGACGCAGGGAGCCGCCAGGGGCTATGCGGAGACAAGGCAGAATGGCTCGGCGGGGGGCTGGAACACCCATCGGGGTTAGGACCCGAAGCCGGCACGACTCTGGAGCCGGAGTCGAGGCAATCGGCCGCCGGCGCCGATGATGCCGATGTCGACGCAGGGAGCCGCCAGGGGCTATGCGGAGACAGGGCAGAATGGCACGGCGCGGGACTAAAACGCCCATCGGCGTTGGCACCAGACGCCGGCACGGCTCCGGAGCTGAGGCACTCGGTCAGCGCCGAGGGCGAACCCGCCAGCGGAGATCCGACCTGAATGCCTACCTCCACTTTGGGACCCGAAGGCGCGCCAGGGAGAAGAGGTGACCTGAAGATGGAGTGCAGAGCCTTGTAGTAGGCTTCCATCTGGGGCAGAGTCGCGCCAGTACCCGGAAAGGGCGGGTAAAGGGAGGCTGACTCCGGGGCGCACGGCTCCGTGTGGGAACGGGAACCATGGCCCCCACCGTCACGTGGAGGCGAGGACCTCGACTTCCGTGACTTTTTCTTCAACTTACCTGAAGAGCGACGTTCGCGGGATCGACTCCGGGAGCAGACGCGGAGAGAAGACCCAACCGGAGAACGTCGGGGAGACGCCGCGCGGGTAATCCGGGCGGTTAAGAGCTTCATCCGACGCTCCCGTAGGGACTTTGGGCGCATCTGCCGGCTGGCGTCACACTCCACGGAGTCATGGTGTGACCCAAGACACCACATACAAATGGCGTGCGGGTCCGTCGCCGACATCTGACGCGAACAAGTTTCGCACAATTTAAAGCCCGAAGGCATTGCACACTGTTCCCCGACGCCAAAGAACGTCGAAAAAGGGCCTGAGACAAAACAGGCCAGAGGAACAGCTGAATCCCGGATCCGCGTTGGAACGCGGAAAAGAAGGAAACTGACGTCAGCGCGCCGGGGGGGCCCTATGTAGCTCCACTGACGTCATGTCCGGGGACGACGTCAGGGCGGGGCCAGGCAACGCGCCCCCCGGCGCGCAGAGGTACTGCTGTGCAGAAAATTTTTCCGGATCCAGTCTGACGCCTGGGGATATTCTAAGTTAAGGAATCTGCGGCTAGATGTCTCTATCAGATCTTTACTTTCTGAAAACATCAATTCAAATCAAACTTTCCATCTGGAGGACTGGTTGGAAAAGAATTCAGATTGACCTTACCAGTTGAAGCTGAACTACCAGGTTTTCAGGTGTGAGGTGTTCAGTCAGAAAATCAGGATCATCAGGGACTGGTTTATATCTGTTAAGCACAGGTCAAATAACTGAAGTGTCAAAACATGGCTTAGACCATGCCGCCAATAAGGAAGAAAACTGTTCACAGGTAGGGACTTGCGAGGAACTCAGCGCCTTTGAGCAGTACTTGTTCAACCGCTGACTTTTCTCATGTTCAACAAGGCAGAGCTTCACCTTGCATTCTGGATCGCTTTTGGACACATCTATCCCACAACTCTGAATCTTGCCCAGAGCCCCCACACCATAAGCACATGTATGACCCACATCTGCCTCTTGCAGTATGGGCATGGCTTCAATCCTAGAATTATACAACAATACTGAAGTCGTCGGAAGACTAACGAAGTTTGTAGCAGAGGACGTGTCAAATGGCACGGAAATAAATAAATTGACATCAGGATACAGGAGGATACAGGAGTTGCTCTTCCACTCTGTCACTTCCAGGGTGGGATAGTAAGGAGTCACAGTAGACACACTGGAAATTAACAGAATAGTGAAAAATTTCAGGATGTTTGAGTTTTCCTCAGACAACAAGATAAGAGGCTCCCGTTACTTCATAGCGAATTGTCTGATGAGGTTCCCAGCCACTTATACAGCTTAAAAAAGACTGGAAAGGGATACAAGCTATCATTATTGACAGAAGACAGATAGGGGTAAGACAACCATGCATAGTGAAAGAGGGTCTTTTATCATAAATAATTTCACCAGCCATAAGGAAATGTTCTATAAGAATAAACAAAGAAAAACATTGCAAAAACATTACCAAATTGTACATTAGTCGTACTAGACTTTTAGTAGATATTTTTCAGTCAGACAGTGGATGAGTGACTTCACTTAATGAAAAGCGGTTAGTTTCAAAATTTTAAAACTTCTTAATTATTAAAGAGAATTATCTGGGTAAAACAAATGCATCTTCCACCAGGAAGGTAAAGGGGCATTCACAGTAGGTAGTTCCATTTTTAGCAATGTGTAAGTTACTGAATCATACTTGAGTTATGTATTACTGCAGCCATCAGGGCATACCAATTGACTAGTAGAAGTAAAAAACTAATCGTACTCACGATCTTATGTGTGGGAAGTCCTCTTCTATTTTATGTCCAGTATTCTTGAAAATTTGCAATGCTGCCTCTGCTACTTTTTCGTCATCCATTTTCAAGCAAGCCAGGAGGGACTCAAAAGTTTCCGCTGAGTGGAAAGTGATGGGGTGTGTGAAGGAGAGCACCTGAAAATAAAAAAAAGAATACATTCTCAGGCTTATACACTTTACTAATCGGGTTATTAGAAATAGTTGTTTTTTTACATACCTATCTTCATCAAATTTTGTATTAGCACTCAGGAAAAGTATAAACCGAATGTGCAATTTACATGGGAGAAAAAAAATCATGAAACATTCACTTTTCATTACAAAACGTCCGACCTTATGATTCTAAAATGATGAGATTAGCAGGCGTAGAGCTCTGAGGTAATTAGCACTAGCGGAAATTAACACTTAGCAAATCCTGCCTTCAGGTGTGTCATTTTCCTTACATATTGGTGTAGAACAATGTAGTCACAATGATCAACAATAAAATGAATCTTAAAATGTGTTGCTAATGATGCTGTGTGACTGAATAGCTCAATGGGTTGTTTAACAATCACTTTCCAAAACAGCTGGTGAACACAGTTGGCAGGCTATTCATTGTTTTTTGTTATAAGACACTGACGACCAATGGGTCCCTGCCCTGGGGGTGGGTACACTCCCTATCCTGCCACTCTCCTGTGGGAGGGGGGCAGGAGCCTAGTCCTGATTGGCCAGGGCTCCCCATCTTCAAGATGGCGAGAGCCCGGAGATGTGCTTCACCTCGCCTCCCCCACCTGAGGGGTGGGGTTGGCAGAGGCTGGCACACCCCCTTTCCTCCCTTGTTGTTTCCCGCCAGTCTTCCCGCCAGGATGGGGGGAAGAACCGGTGGGGGCCAGTTGCTGAGTACAGCAAGTGGTCTGGGGAAGCTCAGAAAGGCGGAATGCCTTTGAAGCTTCCCCCTGCCCATCCTGGAAGAGGAGGCCTAGCACCTCGCCCAGGACGTGCATTGTTGCAGGCCTGGGAGAACGGATGGCTCTCTACCCAGGGGTCCAGCAACATGTCTGCTGTGTGGCAGCCTAGGCAGCCCCTCAGACAAGACGTAGATTGTAGTTTAGGTTCAGGGGGCAACTCTAAGTTGCCCTCTGTCGTGCATTTTACAGTAAATCCCACACTGGCATCAGTGTGGGTTTACTGTGCTGAGGAGTTTGATACCAAACTTCTCAGTCTTCAGTGCAGCCATCATGGTGCTGTGGAGTTCGTGCTGACGACCTCCCAGCACCATATACTCGGAATGGCAGCACTGCACTTACAGTGCCCAGGAATGGACCTGGGTACTGTAGGGGCACAGGGCTCATGCACTTGTACCCTCACCACTGGCATAGGGCACCCAGCTAGAGGGGTGACTGAGGTATGCCAGGGCAGTGTGTTTGTGGGCATGGCACACAGGGATGTGTGCCATGTCAACTCTCTGTTTTGTTCTGCACCAAGACACTCAGCCTGCAAGGGCAGTGTGTGTGTGTGTCAGGGTACAGGGCCTCTAAGGGTGGCACAATAAGTGCTGCAGCCCTTAGGGGTCTTCTCTGGTCACAGTGCCCTGGGTACCTAGGGTACCATTTACCAGGGGCTTACCTGTGGCCAGAGATGCCAATTGGGTTTAAGCTTAGTACAGTTTTTAGGGAAGGAACACAGGCCCTGGGTACCTGATTGGCAGGGATCCAGGGCACACCAAGGAAAAGTGCATCAGTTATCAGGCAAAAAGTGGGGGGGTTACTGCAACAGAAACCCACTTTCCTACACTAGGAAAGTTTGGAGGGGGATGGGGATGGGTTTGTGGCCAGACCCGACTTCTGGCCTGCCGACCCGCGGGGTTGGGGTGAACCACGCCCACTCCCACTGCCACGCAGAGGTTGCTGAACTTGCGTGGACCTCTGGCTTGGGTAGGGTTGGCGTGATTGGATGATCCTTACATGGCCGTGAAAGGCGGACGCAGGCCGGGATGAGGCTTAAGGACTTGGCCATAGCCTGCGACTCCTTAAAACGTTCAAGCGCTGCGTCTGCCCTAACCACGAAGAGACGGGAGCCATTAAAGGGCATGTCCATGAGGTTGGCTTGGACATTCCCCAAAAAGCCATACGTTCTCAGCCAGGCGTGGCGCCTAACAGCCGTCGAGGAAATCGCTCTGCCGAGCGAGTCTGTCGTGTCTAGGTCACACCGTATGGCAAACTTTTCTGCATCTCTCCCGTCTGCGACAGCCTGGGAGAGGACAGCCCGGGCCTCCTCCAGGACTTGTGGCAGCAGCTACGCAACCGTTTCCCACAGCGAATGGGAATAACAGACCAAGAGGCATGTAGTGTTTACCGACCGCAATGCATGGCTGGTGGAAGAGAAGATCTTACCAAAGCTGTCCAGCCTTTTGGATTTCCTATCCGGGGGTGCGGGAGGGAACGCGCCACGTGAAGTAGAGGCTTGGACCACCAAGCTCTCGGGGTTGGGTGGTTGGAGAGGAAAGCTGGGTCACCCGGTGCAGGGCGATGGCAGCGGGCAATAGTTCTGTTAACAGGAGGACCTGTGCTGGGCTTGTACCAGGTGCCCAGTAGAACATCTGTTAAGGCCTCAAGGGTTCTGAGGTGGAGACACCAGGCTGCAGGACCTCTGTCAAGACATTGGTCTTGACTGCCACAGTAGGAAGCTGTAGGTCCAAGACCTCCACAGCCCTGCCTACCACCACTGCAAATGAAGCCCCCTCCTCCATAGCCAGAATAGGGGGAGACTACATGCCAGGCTCTAGGAAGATGTCCATGCCACTCTCATCACCCAAGTCCTCATACCAGTCCATTTCCTCGTTGAAAAGCGGGATTTCTAAGGGATTCTGCTGCCCCTCCCAATCCTCATCCAATCCTAGCCCTTCAAAATAAGGCACAGGATATGGCATGAAGCCCAACGGCTCCGTCGGCGCGGGTCTCGACTTTGGTGGACGCCCAGCCGGCTCTGTGCCGTCTGGAATAAGGATAGGGGAAGTGCCGCCGGTAGGGTCCGACGGTAGGGTCCGGCAAAGTCAAGGGTCTTGGCGTCGGAGAAGGTAGAGTGGGTACGACCGGAGCCGGTCTGGATCCGGGAACGAATCCAAGAGGAGTCCTGGGTGCTGGGACAGGAGCCGAAGTCACGGAACCCAAGGGAGATCCTTCTGCTGAGTCTGCAGGGCCCGATGGCGCGCCGGCAGGGTCAGGCCACCCAAATATGGCACACATGGCATCATAAAAAGATTTCAACTGGGTGGGGGGGCACTCCTGGCCCCGGGAAAGGAGGGAAGCGCAAAGCCGACCCAGGCACCTGCTGTGCGGAGTAGGCCCTCAAATGCTGAGACTCCTCTGTCTCGTCGGGTGATGGATGGGGCGAAGTCGAAGCATGCTTCAACTTCTTATGTTTTTTGTGATGCTTCTTACCTGGTCTCGACGACTTCGCGTGAGAGGAAGATGACTTGGATCCCCCGGAGCGATGTTTGGACCTTCCTCTCGACCAAGACTGGGAATGAGATCCACGGGGAGAACTTCAAGGCGCTTGACGCCGGGCCATTAGGCGCTTCAGGGACTGCTCCCTCAAAGCTTTCGGCACCATGGCCCGGCAGTCGGAGAATGACTTCAGGTTGTGGTCGCACTCCAGGCACCAAAGACATACCAGATGGGGATCCGTAACTGACATAGCGGGGCGCCTGGCGCCTCACGGTTTGAACCCCAAGGTCTTCTTACTGGACATATCTACACACCAAAAAACATCGACAAAAAGTAAAAAAAAGTCTGTCAAAAAATGACAGGTGGTAGCTCTCTTCGCCAGATCTGCTCTGGCTGGCGCAGAAAGAAAAGAACGGACGTCAGCGCGCCGAGGTGGCACCTATATAGATGACGCGGAACTCACGATGACTAGCTCAACACCTGCGACGTCATGCGGAGTCAACTGACGCCACCTATCGGCACACAGGGGTACTGCTATCAAAGATCTTCCAGATCCAGCCTGACGTCAAAGTTCTAAGGTAAAGAAACTGCAGCTAGATGTCCCTATCAGATTGTGTGCCAGCACAAACAGGAAAGGGGAAGTAGTGAGTTTCCATGGAGCAAGAAGGAAACTTAGTAGGGAAGAGCCAGTGATTTTCCCCAGTCCACGAAGCAGCTTTAGTTTGCCAGTGAGCGGGGGAACAAAGAATCTGCAGGATGTCATCAATGATGACAACCCGTAAGAAAAGCACAATTCTGTCTAAGCACTCGCAGTGTTCCCAATGAGCTTAAGTCATCACCACAATTCCTTGGCCCCATGCATATTAAACACACATCTTGGTTAGACAATACACACCACATACTCAAAAGAGAGGAAAGACACAGCTATAAAGCACTGGACAGATGATCACCCCACAGCCTGGCACTTGAGGGAGTTAGCCACCCTCGAATAAAAATATATACATTGGGTATAGACATCTATCAGCAGAGTGAAGCTGTGAAGTCTCAAAAAGTGAATCACTTCCGGTTGACTTGCAAGTTCTTGAGTCCACTTGTGGAAATATATGGCTGGGTATGCCTCTATCACTTTTCGCAGACATGCTAGGAGTTTGAAGCCTACAGCAGGTCACCTGCTCTAGAGATCAGAATTTTATCTCTTCACAATCCCTTGGGGAGGAATTATCTGCCAGTCAGGAACACCAATGAAGAGAACATCAACACACAAGACGTCAAATGATTAGGCAAACCTGCAATTTCAGTTTCCAAGTACAAAACAAATTATTAGAAAGCAAGCACTAAAGTGCATGTGATAGTAAAGTGGCCTAAGAAAAGAATATAGGCAGATCTCCACACATTTAGTCCTTGAGAACTACACAAGAGAAAAGGTTGCAAATAGTGGAGAGCTGGTGTCAAAAAAGCCCTCCCAAGCTTTTCTCATACAGCAAAGCAGTCACAGCGGTATGAGTCCCAAGTAATCCATGTAAACTGATGCCGAAAACTGACAAGGCTCTTAAAAGATTCCTGCTTATGGGCCAAAAGCATAATGAGTAAAGATGCTTATCAGCAGCTTTCAAAGAGGTCCTTTTAACCAGAAGGGCAGGCAGCGTGGGTAACAATTACATTGTATTCCCTTTAAGGAAGCGTGATCAAAAGCAAGCAAAGGAGAAAATGGGAAATTAAGCAGAAATGCAAATTATATTTACCCAATGTATTATATAAATTTAAGGAAACCTAGCTCTAAGGCCAAGGTTAAATAGATCAGTGGAATTAAAGGCAGTTACTTTAGTACATATTTTTATGGCAAGAGGCACTGAAAAATAACTGTTAAATTCTCTACCCAGACTCAACCTAAAGCTTTATACATGTCCTGATGAGTAAAGTAGTGATCAAGTCAGCGGAGACTGAAAGCAACCAGATTATAAGATTTTAGTTACTGAAAAATATATCAAAAAGAGTAACACAGCACCATAGAGACCTATTTGATTACTGCAGTACAGCCAGCTCAATCAGACGACAATACAAGCTTTAGTAGACAATACTTTGGCCCTAAACATCAGACCCTATATTTCTCCTGCAATGTAACAGAAGTAAACACTTAGTAAATGGCAATATCCTCCTGAGCCGCTAAGAAGCATACTTTCAACCCTGTAATCACTCAAGTGAGATATATTAAACCAAAAAAAAGAGAATCCTAGAGCAAGTCTATGGAACACACATCACATTTTAGAGGGACATGAAGGAGAGACGGAAGCTGTTTGTATTTGGGAATAAATGAAACTTTCATACAACCTTTTATAGAAACAAAGTATTAACGTACATCTTAATATTGTACTGCTCAATACAGCAAGGGAGGCATAGTGCGTAGAGCATGAACCTAAGCACACAGAGTAGACAAAAGTACTGTATTTAAAAACCTCTGTATTGGAAAGGTCTATAGTGCCTCACAGTCCGACACAGAGGAATAGTTTCTAGAGCCTTCAAATCTACAAAGAGTTAGGACTTTTAATATATGGCATGGCAAAAACATTCCAAAACAAACACACACACCTTTAGTAACTCAAGACCAGCTCGAATTGCTTGATCGGTAGGTACCCCTTCTTCTTCATCATCTGCAGTCCCATCTATTGATTTGTTCACCTGTTTGATAAGGGAACTTGAAAAGGTAAACACACGATTAACAACCTCATTTGTAAACCTATTGTAATTTCATTTATCAGCAAGGGAATGGTTAATATAACACATTGAGATAGCATGCAAGAAAAAAGGCACAAATAGGACGCAATTTTAACAGCCAAAAAATATGTATTAGAATTTACAGGCAAAAATGATATATAAGCGTTCCAAGCTTAAGGTAACAGAGAACGGATTTTCAATTGCATCAGAAAGGCTAACAAATCAGAATAGTTCTGTATAGCTTTAACTCCTTGTGTGCTAAGAATGAATCTTAGAGATGCCCCCTGAAAATCGACCAGCCCATGTGTGGTTCCTGAATGGCTACCCGTCATTTGCCACCACCAGACAGGTTTCTGGACCCCTGGGTGGAGAGCTTCCGCTCTCTGGGTCCATAAACAAAGCCCATCCTGGGCAGAGGTGTCATGTCTCCTCCCACAGGATGGGCTGGGTCCACGAAAGGGGAAGCTTCAAAGGCCTGCTGCCTTTGGAAGCTGTCCCTGCCTTTTGCTGCCCCCAGCCTGGCTCCCACTGGTTCTGCCCTGACACTAAAAACAATTCCGGAGTGCTGGGAGGATCGGTAAGGAATCTGCGGCTAGATCATGTCTCTACCAGATAAGGCGTTACCGAAGATAAGTAACTTGTCCATCTGATAGAGACATCTAGCCGCAGATTCCTTCCCTATGAACAGATACCCAAGCAATACCTTCCCCGGAGGTGGGACTGCGGTAAAGCTTTCGACCAGGAAATCCTGCAAGACAGAGCGGCCAAACAGGCCCTCCCTGCGAACCTGAGAATCCAGGCAATAGTGTCTGGCGAACGTGTGCAGAGATAGCCATGTGGCCGCTTGGCAGATATCAGCAAATGGAACCCCACACTGGAGGGCCATGGTGGCTACCTTCGCTCTGGTAGAATGGGCCCCAAGGCCTTCAGGAGGCCGATTCTTTGCTAAGGAGTAACATATTTTGATACAGAGGATAACCCAGCGTGATATGGTCATGTTTTGGACAGCACGCCCCTTCTTTGCACCCACGTACCCTATAAAGAGTTGGTCATGCACCCAAACCCTTTAGTGCGATCAAGGTAGAACGATAACGCTCTTTTTGGGTCCAGATGGTGGAGACGCTCCTCTTCTTTGGAAGCATGCGGAGGTGCATGGAAAGGGGCAGATTAATGGATTGTCCCAGATGGAAGGGAGTTACAAACTTGGGTAAAAAAAGATGCCTTAGTTCTTAGCACCATTTTGTCAGGGAAGATAGATAGTTTTTTATTGCACAATTAATTAAAATCTTAGCAATGAGATCACATAAAAATATACAATATAAAATTTTCCCCTTATTATACAGGATAAAAAGAGTGGATTTCATTCAATTATGCAAAAATTTAAGAAAATGAAAACACCATATTGGTTGCTATAAACTCAAAAACCTTAGGAAAGTACATAGCATGCCCCAGATTTACGAATTAATGTTCTGTGCAATGGGGGAATCCAAAACACACAAGATGATGGACGGAATGTTGCACATTGGCAAAACATTCACCCCCAGTCACAGATCTGGGTTTAATCCATCGTTATTTTGCTCACCACGCCACCCCAGTTCAGACATGGCCATATGCAAATCAGTCTTGGCCCTGTGCCTCATGGGAACAGTCCAGCCCGAACTGCCAAGCCATGTCTTCCCTGGGGGAATCCAGAAAGGCCCTTATTGCCGTCAAGTATTTAAAAAACCGGGCCGCCAGCTGCGCTGATTCACCTTTCAAGCATTCAACTAAGGCGGCTTGACACGTTCGTATGTTTAAAATGCGCCAAATTGGACGAAGCCAGTATATTCTCAGTGGACGCAGTTTAATACAAATGCACAGTATATGAATTAATGATTCCTCTGCTACACCGCAGGCTCGGCACTTGATAGCTACCGCCTCTTTGTAGCCTTGCCCATATTTGTATGCCAACAATGGAATCAATCCGAACCGCAGCCTCATAAGTTGTCGCTTCATTATTGGTTTTAGAGGGGAGAACAGATAAGATGGCAAGGTCACACTAGTGTAGAGGGTCGAGGCCCAACTTCCATGACTTAAATTATTTACCGTTTGGATATCACATTCGGCAGAGAGTAGCTTCGCCTGTTTTGTCAAGAGTCTTGAAACCGATGATGTAGGTAACGAGGCTGACCAGATTTCCTCTGCTTCCAATGCCTCAACGCAGTGGCTAGATAATCACACCATGTAGACCCTTGGGTATTTATCATTGTCCAAATATATCATTTCAAGGTGTTTTCCCGAGCTTGTTTAGCCTTTAAACAGTATGCAATAAATCTCGCCTTCAGTATTCATTTTTGGGAAGAAAGGTTGAATTCTCTCCAAATCTGCGCATGGGCGGTGGCAGTGGGCAGGAAAAACACTTTACGAAAACAAGCAGACTGTGCTCTATCCAACCATGTTATCTTATCTTTGAAGGCTAATGCACCATGAGCCACTGACGGTAGGAATTTTGCCCCCATTAATCGAATTAGGGGAGTAAGATCAGGGGAGCTCATGGCTTTCCTTGCTCTACAAAAAATGCCTTCCAGAGAGTGGGCGGTGCCTTGCATTGCAGTAATATGGGCAGAAGGCCGGCCTTTATGGTCTATCCAGACTCCTAAATACTTATAGGTGGTCACAATCTCGATGGGTTTTTCTTCGATATTCCACGTGCCCTTTCTTTTTAATTGTCGCGATATTATCATTGCCTTAGTTTTTGCGGTATTCAATTTTAAATTGTTCTCCCTACAATATAGAGATAATATTGTTAGCAGCCGCTGTAGACCAATCTGAGTTTGGTCGAGCAGTATTGTGTCGTCCGCATATTGGAGTGATTGGATTTTAGTTTCGGCCAGTTTAGGGGGAAATGCTCGTGCTACAGCCAATCTTTTGGGCAGTTCCGCCAGGTATAAATTAAAAAGCATTGGGGCCAGTAGACAGCCTTGCTTTAAGCCCTTATTAGTGAGAATTTTTTTGGTGGTGGAACAAGCAGTTGTAACTCTGATCTTAACCCAAGTGTTCGAATATAGGGCAATCAGTGCTGTTAGGAGCGCGTTGTCAATGCCCCAATTTTTTTATTTCATCCATAGTCGCTGACGGGAAACACTATCAAAGGCAGTTTGAAAGTCAATAAATGCAAGGTACAAGGCCCTGCCTTTTCTTGCCAGTGTTGTTTCGATCAGGTTAGAAATACAAATCAGATTGTCTTCAATATGTGCCCCCTTTGGAATCTAGTCTGCGTATAGGGGATCAAGTTATTCTTTTCAACCCAAGCCGTCAGCTCTTGCAGCAGAATGCTAGCATATCACTTCCCATCCACTTCGAGAAGTGCAATCATTCTAAAATTTTCGGGCTGGATCTTGAGCCTTTTTTATGTATCGGGACAAGAAGAGATCCCCTTCCACAACTCCGGGATACTTCTTCCCCACCTAAACTCATGAAATAGGGGAGCCATTATTTTTGCCCACTTATCTGCCATCCCCTTGAAAACCGTGGGAGGGATTCCATTGCGACCTGGTGCCCCTCCAGAGCGCATTTTTTTGATGAGATGTAGAACTTCGTCTGAGGAAATCTCTTTTTGGCCAACATGGTTGGTCGGCGATTCCGAACTCCAATGCTCGTTGCTAATGCTCTTCATAAGAGGAGTTGTACCATTATAACTGGGTGTCTCCACATAAAGTGCTTCAATGTAGTTTTCCCAGGTTGTAGGGGAGATATTTGTGGTTGTAGAGTAGTAGGAGGGCCTGCAGCACTTATTCATCCAGTTCCAGAAACGCTTCTGGTCTCGTGATTTTATAATCTCATGAGCTTTACTCCAATGATTTTCTTCCACCATTCTTGTGTAGGAAAATCTCGCTTTTCTATATTCACGGCGGATATCATTACACTTGGCCTTAAGGGATTTGTACCCCAACGTGTCCTTTGTAGTTTTACACACAAGATTATTTAACTCACGTTTTATCGATTGTATTAGCAATTTTTGCTTTGCAAGACAATCATTTGTTAGCGGGAGCTCGGTGGACCTTGGTTGTGACAGCGTTGTTAGTTTATCCCTTGTATCCTCCAAGAGGAGTTCCCATGAGTTGTTTGAGGATGATTCGCTGTTATCCTGAATTGCTTTGTTTAGCAAAAATTCCACTTCTGAGTTGATTATTTCTTGGTGCTCTGTTGTCCACCTAATTTTATTCATTAGTTTCAGTTTTTCTTCCTCGCCAATAAGTTTGATTCTAGGTCGGCGGCATTGTGGAGCTAAGATGCCGCAAGAGATTATCGCGTGGTCACTTGCCACAGTGGGTGTTACCAAGAAATCCTGTATTGCATGGAAATGAGCGATCGAAATCCAGATATAGTCCAGTGTAGCCAATCTATAGTTTGAGAGATGGGTGTAAGCTGCAGGGGAGTCAGTGGCAGCTCTGCCATTTAGAATACGGAGACCCAAATGATTGAGAAAGGCAGAGAGTTTGAGGCCATGATTGTCTTTCCGTTGGAACTGGCCAATTAAATCTGGGATACCCCAAGCAGAATCTTGCAGGGCTACTAGAGGGGAATTTAGGTCAGAGGCCATTAAATTAGCATTAAAGTCACCCATTAACATCCATAAGCCATCTGGGCACTGGGAGTGAAGCTCACTTATTGTTGGTAACAGTTTGCTTAAAGTTGCTTCACGTTTGCTCTTTGAGGGATGGAGATAAATACAGCCAAGAATCATGGTTTGGTCAGGCTGAGCTGGCTGAACTATTTGTTGCCACTTTACTTTAATGAGAACATAGTCTCCTTTTCCCTCACTTATCAATGATACCTGTGCGGCCAGGTTGTTTTTGACGTAAATGGCTACACCACCCGAAGCATGCCCACCTGCTTGTGATGCTATGGCGTGCGATTCATAGGCTGTGTAATCCTGCCAGGGAGATACGGACAGAGCCCAGGTTTCCTGGACCGCGATGATGTCATAGCTCTTCAGATGTAGGATTGCGTCCCTTTTGTCATTGTCGTTCGTGAGGCCCCTAATATTCAACGAACACATTTTCAGCCTGAGGGCATAATTCAGCTTCTTAAAGGAGGGCATCGCGTTGTTAGGGAAGCCAAGACCAATCTTTGCTGATATTCCCCTTAGTCAAACAGAGCTGATTGCCCCCTTCTGCGCATGTTATGATTTGAATTGAACTATCGCCACTTAGATTTGTTCTTAGACCTCCTTTGATGCCACGCAGGATAGACCCTGTTGCTGGCCGAGTTATATCCTTTCTGTCCGTTCTTTCATGGTCGTTTGGTTCTTGAGATCGCTGCAATACATTCGACACTCTGCTTTTCAAAATCACTGGATATTTTAAAATAGGCGGGGTCTTTATTTTTATGCCCTAATTTTCCAGTTCAGTTTAGTCGTCAGGGAAGACTATCGGATAAGGAGGCTGATGATAGTGCCTGCAGTTCGTTCACCCTCCTCCTGGCAGAGGTAATTGCCACCAAAATGGCTGTTTTGATAGTGAGCAACTGTAGAGGATAGTTGTGCAGCGGCTCAAACGGCGCACACATCAAGAAAGTAAGGACCAAATTAAGGTCCCATTGTGGCATAAGAAAAGGAGATGGGGAAACCCCTTCAAAAACCTCTGCATCAGAGGGGACTTAAAAAGTGAAGGCTGATCTGGCAGCCGAAGAAAAGCCGAGAGGGCCGAAAGGTAGCTCTTCAAAGTGCCCAAAGCAGATCCCTGCTGGGCCAAGGAAAGGATAAACAGGAGAATATCTGCCAGAGAAGCATATAAGGGGTCAATAGACCGTTCTGTACAATATTTACAAATTTTGTTCCATCTGCAGGTGTATACCGATTTCGTGAAGGGACGCCTGACTGCCAGAACAACTTTGCAGACTTCGGGAGGAAGGTCAAAACCATGTCAACTGACGCCTCTCAATCTCCACGTAAGGAGACAGAGAGTGGACAAGTTCGGGGGAGGACCCTCCCCTGCTGCTGCGACAGAAAATCCTCCCGAAGGGGCAGCATGATCGGAGGATTGATGCTCCTATCCAGAAGCTCGGGATACCAAACTCTCCATGCCGAATCCGGAGCCACAAGAATGACTTGTTCCCGTTCGCTCCTGATCTTATTGAGCACTCTGGGCAGGAGTGGTATAGGCGGAAAGGCGTACAGGAGGCCCGAGCTCCACTCGCGACAAAAAGCGTCACCGATCGAGAGCCACCTTGGAAACTCCAAAGCGCAAAACTGCTGACATTGCGTGTTCTCTTAGGAGGCGAACAGATCTAACCAGGCTCTCCCCACTGATGAAAGAGACCTTGTGCCACCTCCGGATGGAGACGCCACTCATGATCCGCAAGGCACCTTCGGCTGAGTTTGTCTGCTCTGGCATTCAGAAAACCGGCCAGATATTGTACCACCTGGGAAATACCCTGTTGCTGCAGCCAAGTCCAGAGGCGTAGGGCCTCTTGACTGAGTCCCCGACTCCACTCCGCCCAGTTTGTTGCAGTACCACGCGGTAGTGTTGTCCGTTAACACCTGAACGAGCCTTCCATTGATGGATGGTAAAAAGGCTTTCAGTGCTAGTCGGATCGCACAAAACTCCAATAGGTTGATATGGAGCTTGACTTCCGCGGAGACCAGAGTCATCTGCTCTCAACCTCTCTCAGATGGCCGCCCCATCCCAGAATAGATGCATCCGTAACTACTGTGAGATCTGGGTGGGGAAGGGAGAGGGGTCTGCCTCTGACCCAATCACGGTTTGTCAGCAACCACTGCAGGTCTTTCGCAGTGCCCTCTGATATCTGAACCAGGTCCTCAATGCTGTGCCCATTGGAACTTCAGGTCCCACTGCAGAGCCCGCATGCACCACCGTGCATGGTCCACCAGCAGGATGCAGGAGGCCATGAGGCCCAACAGCCTCAGAGTCATTCTCACCGAAATCCAGGATAGAGGATGAAACATTGGTATCATAGCCTGACTATCGTGGACTCGCCGTTTGGGAGGATAAGCCCGAAACTGCACCGTGTCCAGAACCGCCCCAATAAAAAGGCGCGCCTGATAGGGAGTCAGGTGTGACTTCGTCACGTTGAAAGTGAATGCAGGAGGTGCGCCGTAGTCTGGGGGTGGAAGACGAGTGCTTGGGACAAGCCTGCCTTAAACAACCAGTCGTCGAGATAGGGGAAGACTTGAACCCCTGATCTCCGCAGATGGGCTGCGACCACCGCCATCACTTTAGTGAACACCTGAGGGGCACTGGTGAGGCTGAAGGGAAGCACGGCAAACAAAGTGTTTGTGGCCCACCGTAAACCACAGGTAGCGACGATGGGCAGGCTGGACGGGGATATGAAAATAGGCATCCTGCAAGTCCAGCGCTACCATCCAGTCTCCCGGGTCCAGGGCAGACAGGACCTGAGCTAGGGTGAGCATCTTGAACTTCTTCTTTTTGAGGAACTAGTTGAGGGCTCTGAGGTCGAGGATAAGACAAAGGCCTCCATCCTTTGGGACCAGAAATTAGCGGGAATAACCACCACAGTCAATTTCTGGCCCGGGAACCCTCTCTATAGCTCCCTTGGCCAAGAGAGTTTTGACTACCTCGGGGAGTAAGGCAAGGTCCTCCGTCAGCCAATCATACACTTGATGCATGGATGGAGGGGTAGTCTGGAAGGGGAGGGAGTAGCTCCTTCGGACTATTTGCAACACCCACCTGTCCGAGGTGATGTTTCGCCAGTGTTGGAGATGATGGCGTATTCTGCCACCAACTGTGAATGATCCTGGGGGAGCAGACTAGGAGGGTTTTGCAGTGGAGGAGGGAATCGTGGCTTGGCTTTACTTCTGGCCTCCCGACCCACGGGGTTGGGTAAACCGCATCCTCAGCCACGGTTGCTGAACTTGCAGGGCCCTCTGGTTGGAATATGGTTGGCGCTGTTGGTAGCCCCTTCAATAGCCACGAAAGGAGCAAAAAGCAGACACAGGCCAGAATGTTGTGGTGAGGCCCAAGGACTTGGCCGTAGCCCACGAGTCCTTGAAACGCTCAAGTGAGGCATCTACTTTGTTCCTGAAGAGACGAGAGCCATCAAAGAGCATGTCCATAATATTAGCTTGGACATCCCCCGAAAAACCAGATGTCCTCAGTCAGGCGTGGCGATGTACGGCCACCGTTGTGGAAATCGCTCTGCCCAGCGAGTCTGTCGTGTCCAAGCCACATCGGATGGCGAACTTTACTGCATCTCTCCCGTCTGAAATGGCTTGGGAGAGTAGAATCCGGTCCTCCTCCAAGACTCTAGGCAGCACTTTCACAACCGTGTCCCATATCGAATGGAAAAACAGCCCAAAAGGCATGCAGTGTACACCGACCTCAATGCTAGCCTGGCGGAAGAGAAAGTTTTCTTCCCAAAGCTTTCCAGTCTCTTGGATTCCATGTCCGGGGGTGCGGAAGGGAACGCGCCACGAGAAGTGGAAGCTTGAACCACCAAGCTTTGTGGGGTTGGGTGTGAGGAAAACTGGTTCGCCCGGTGCAGGGCGATGGCGGCGGCCAAACGTTCTATTCACAGGAGCCCTTGTGCTGGGCTTGGACCAGGAGCCCAGAAGAACGTCAGCCAAGGCCTCATTGAAAGGCAGCAAGGGTTCTGAGCAGGAGACACCATGCTGCAGGACCTACACCGTAAAGTTGCAGGTCCAAGACCTCCGCACCCCCATAGCGAATGACGCCCCCTCCTCCGTAGCCAGGTTAGGGGAAGACAGCATGCCAGAATCTGGGGAGGTGTCCAGGCCACTGGCATCTTCCAGTTCCTCATACCAGTCCACGTCCTGGGGTTGTGGGATTTCTAAGGGGTCCAGCTCCCCCTCCCATACCTCCTCATCCATTCCTAGCCCTTCAGAATAGGGCAGGTTAAACAGCATGGAGCCGTATGGCTCATTAGGAGCCAGTCTCTGCGTCGGTGGACACCTGACCGGCTCCGTGTCATCGGGAATGAGAACTGGGGAGGCGCCGGCAACGCCGGGGACCTCGGATGTGGCCGCGGCACCAGGCCGAAGGCGCGGAATCCACAGGGACTCCATCATCCGAACCTGCGGGGCACAAATACGGCGAACATGGCATCATAGAACTCCTTAAGTTGAGCGGGGATTGTTCCCAGCCCAGGGAAGGGAGGGAAACACGGAGCCAACCCAGGCACCCGCTCCGTGGAGCGGGGCCTCGAGCGCCGAGGTTCCTCCGTCTCGTCACGTCACGGATGCTGCTAAGTCGAAGCACGCTTCGACTTTTTGTTCTTTATGTGACACCTCTTACCGGACGACTCGGAAGAAGAGGACTTCGATTCTCCAGAGCGGTGCTCGGACCTTCCTCTCGACCGAGATCGACGGGGCAACCTCCGAGGCGCCGGTCACCGGGCCGCGATTCACTTTAGGGACTGCTCCCTCAAAGCTTACGGTACCATGGCCTGGCAATCTGAGCACGACTGTGTTGTGGTCGCGATCCAGGCACCATTGACACACTAAGTGGGGGTCCGTGACCGACATGGCGTAGTGGCAGGCGCTGCACGGCTTGAACCCCGAGGACTTCTTGCTAGACATCCCTAGCACACCAAAAGGAGTCGACAAAAAGTAGAAAAAAGTCTGCCAAAAAATGACAGCTCTCTTCGACAGATCTGCGCTGGCTGAAGCGGAAAGAAAAGAACGGACTTCAGCGCGCCGGAGTGGCGGTTATATTGACGATGCGGACGTCACGATGCAGACGACGTCACGCGGAGTCGACCGACGCCACCTACATGCGCGCAGGGGTTCTGCTAAAAAAAAAAGTCTTCCGGACACAGCCTGACGCCTGGAAATTCAAAGGTAAGGAATCTGCGGCTAGATCCTTCTATCAGATTAAAGGATTACCACGCCATTTGGGTGCTTCCAAAACCCTTGTCTGTCCTGATGAGAACCCTTATATAAGTAATGTAATAGAGTCAAAACATCGACAAGGATACTAGTGGACTGTTTTTAATATGATGTGAAACATTATACTCTGATATAATAATGGTGTTAACAATAAGTTCATCCATATCAGCCACAAGTCATGTGCATATGCCTTCTGTATAGCACTTGCGCACTTTAATTTAATCACTTCACTTTCACTGCCCCGTTTGTATTTTTGGAGCACTTAACTACAGTATAATGTGTTCTCAAAAGATATCTTTAGCCCTGTTTTTATGAATTGAATACATCTGATTTGATCCTTTTTCAAACCAATCTAGTGAAGGTCATGTACGGCTGCTGAGGAAGTTGAGGCTCTCACTTGCCCCGAGGAGACCATTGTTTTTCTTTATTCCGTTTTTCTTTATTCATTGTCTTGGCCTGGTCCATCGGTTATTGGGCTGCCCCTTTTACTTTTTGCAGAAAAGTTTAGCAATGGCCTCCTTAAAGACCTCTACTTGCTGCAGAGTCGAAGATAGACTGGTAAGTTCGGGTCACAATGGCACCAGCTGTGGAAAGGGGTCTGAATCCGACTAATAGCATGCAGTCAGGCCTTTTGAGTGCTGACTGAGCAATCTCTCCCTGGAGTGGGAGTGACGAGGGGGGAGGACTCCCGTGTACACTTGGGTTAGTCTTAGACTTACCCGAATGCTGAGATCTAGAACGGGATTTATACCCAAGAAAGGGCCCATTGACCTGAAACACACCTATCCCAGTTTCTTGTACTCTGCGATGTACAACTTCAACTTACAATCCCTGATGGCCACGGAGAACATTTATTGCATGACTCTGAATGATGCTTGGATCCGAGACACCAAAGACAAACATCATAAGTGTCTGGACCGAAGACTGCTTCCTTCAGGTGAGGCACAGCTTGAAGTCAGTGGCCTTCATGGAAGACATCCCTAGCACAATTTCCCCAAAAGGAAAATTATACTTACCCAGTAAGCACCTTTTCGTTGCATTTAGTGCTCGAGAGTCATATGTTCTGCATACTACTGCCATTTAGAGCTGGCGTGGATGTTTGCAAGTTGTTTTTCTTCTAAGAAGTATTTCAAGTCATAAGATGTGCTATTACTCCTCACTTTGTAGGGAATGCCCATGGGCACGAACTCCATGTTGGTGGTTTTCACACCGTGGGTAAGAATTTCCATGGAGTATGAAGCAAGCGTAGAATGGTGCACAATGCGCATTGTCCAGTGTTAACTAGTTAATAGTAGAAGAAATCTGTGATGAACAGAGGCTTCCGGGGAGGAGGGTGGTCACATGTGAACCTACAGCACTATACGTACAAACAGATTCTTACAGTGTAAGTAATATTCTCCATTCGTAGAAAGTGTGGTAGTAGATACACATGCTCTACATAGACTGAAAAGCAATACCTTCATCAAGCATTGGCTAGCGTGCTTCATGCAGATGTCTGAAATAAAGTCCTTAAGACTGTTTGGGCGACTAGAGCCTGTTGATGGACCAGTATGTCCACACAGTAGTGTTTGGCAAACGTGTGTGGGGTGAACCAGGTGGCCACTATGCAGATATCAGCTGGCGGTATGTTGCCTAAGAAAGCCATGGTGGCCCCTTTCTTAAAGGTAGAGTGTGCAATGGTGGGAAAGATAGGACTCTCCTGGTTTAGTGGTAGCAGGTTTGGATGTACTTGGCAATTCACCTGGTGATGCCAGCTTTGAAGATAGGGTAGATTTTGTGAGGCTTTGCGAAGGCGACAAAGAGCTGGTTAGACTTACGAAAAGGCTTGGTAATGTGAATGTAATACAAAAGAGTTCCTTTGACGTTTAGTGTGTGTAACACTTTGCTACCAAGTCAGGCTGAGGAAAGAAGACCAGAAGATCTATAGTTTGATTGAGGTGGAAAGGGGAGACCATATTGTTGAGAAATTTGGGATTGAATCTGAGAACAACCCTGTCTTTATGAACCTGAATGAAGGACTCTTGTACTGCGAGGGCCTGTAGTTTGATACTGCATCTAAGGGAAGTAATGGCTACCTTCCAGGAAAGGAACTGGAGGGGGCATGAATGCAATGGTTCAATATGTCTTGTGAGGACTGTGTTTAGATTCCATACAGGGGCGAGGGTATTTTGGGAGGGAAACCATTTCAAGATCCTCAATGAAAGCCTTGACTACTACTATCCTTGTAAGGATGTATGTACCCTGTTTTGCAAATAAGCCAGAACAGACAGAAGTAAAGGCAAGGTCAGACATTTGCAGACGTAGGAGATAGCAGATGATGTCCTGGACACTAGGCTTTAAGAAGTCCTGGTGTTTGTTGATGCAGTAGGAGACAAACCTTTTCCACATTGTTGTGTAACAGGCTTGTGTGGTGGGACTGCACACTTCTCGTAGAACAGTCGTGCATTCCTCGGGCGGATTGAAATAGCCAAATTTGAAGACCTCCTGTTCCAGACTGCTAGATTGAGCTGCCTGAGGTCTAGATGTCTGATTTGGCTTTGGCTCTCTTTGAGAAGATCTGGCCTGAGCAGCAACTTCTCATGAGGGTTGATGGTTCTCTCCAGGAACATTGAGTACCATGGTTACTCAGCCCAGGTGGAAGCCACCAGGAATGATTAAAGGGATATTTAACTAATCTTCCTCACTAAGTACAGGAGTGGGAGAGGTGGAAAGGTGCAGGCAAAGATCTCTGACCAATTCATATGTAGTGTAATGACCAAGGACTGTAAGTAGCTGAAAGCAAAGTCTGGGCATTTTGCGTTTTTAGGGGTAACAACCCGATCTATTTGCAGGGTGTCCCAGCACTGGAAGTGCCTTTGATCTTGCGGGTGGAGTTTCCGGTCGCGGACTCATTTATCTGTCCTGCTGAGCAGGTCTACAAAGTAGTTGTCCACCCCCAGAACGTGTTCCACCGTGTGTTGTAAATCAGTCAGACTGCCCAATGTGAAAACTGTTGTGTTAGTGCAGAGAGCTGGGGAGAGTGCATACCACCCTGTTTCCATACGTAAAACATGGCAGTAGTGTTGATCGCCTTGATGAGGACTACTTTCCCATTTAACGAGCTGGAAGAAAGCTTTGAGGGCTAACTGTATGCCAAGCAGCTTTATGTACCGAGGGGGAAACACTTCCTGATTAGTCATGTTGTTGAGGTGAAGAGTCTTTGGTGATGGTCACTTGAAGAACAGGGTCTGCAAAATCCCTGCAGCAGATTATGGATGTTCCATAATTGCAGAAAGCAGCGAGTGCTAGTCTTTCCGAACACTAGATCTTCTTAGTGACCCACGACCTTCAACCTCTGCCACACAAGGCATTCTTGTAGGGGGCACATATAGAGCCTGGCATAAGACATGAGGGAGACACCAAAAACAAACATCATAAGGGTATGCGACCGAAGACAGCCATTTCGTCATTCCCAGAAGGCACTTGAAGATTCTGACTGAGTTGGCAATTGGGCTAAAAGAGGCAGGAGCTGCTGGAATGCCAGCACTGTGTTTGGGGAAGACATTCTTCATTGACTGCATTTAACAGAGACCCTGGAAAGGGCTGGTTCTGTTGAAGTGGTATTTGGTGGCATTTATGGTGAATCCCAAGCAGGGAGATAGGTGCCAGAGTGCAGGCAAGACACTGTTGCCTGCTGCCGCTCTTAATCAGCCAATAGTCGATACAGGGGAAGAAATTAGTTCTCCCTTCGCAGGTGGGCAGCCACTACTGCTAGGTACTTCGTGAACACCCTTGGAAACTTTGTGACCCCAAAAGGAAGTACTCTGAATTGGTGTTGTTCACTTCCACAAAACTAAGGGATTGACAATGTGCAGTGTGAGTGGGTATGCGAACGTAGGCATCCTTGTAATTGCGCGTCAGAGCAAAGGGATGATATCCTGTAGGGAGTCATATGGAAATATTCTGACAGGAGCCCTCAAGTCTATGATGGAACATACAGAACTGCCCTGTTTGGAATGAGGGAGTAAATTCTCCTCCCTTGCTAGTGAGGAGGGACTCTCTCTACTGCACCTTACTGGAGGAGCACTTGGACCTATTCTTCAAAGAGGCTTAGATGGTCTCTACTGAGGGCATGTCTGCGAAATGGGATTTGGGGAGGGGTTGCGAGAAGTTCTATGCAGTAGCCATGATCAATCACCAGTAACACCCAGCGGTCAGATTTGAGTTCCTCTCCCGAGAAGAAATGGTGTAGTCTCCTCCAAGACTTGACGAGTATTCTGAGGGGTTTTGGGGGAGGGCCACATCACTGCTTTGAAGTGGAAGCTCATTTCTCAGAGCCACCTCTGCTGTTGTTCCTACAATCACCTCTGGTGTAGCTTGCACCTGCCTGCTGGTGGAGAGCCTGCTGCTCTTTGCTAAGACTGGTTTACAGGGCAAGATGGGTTTGGCACTAACCCGAAATCCCCTGCTGTCTTTTTTTTCCAGTCGTAGGTGGGACTACCCTTGCCTTAAATAGCTCTTTAAAACTGTCAGGGGCAGATTCTAGCATGCCTCTGAGCATGGGCAGAATTTGCACCTTCCGCTTGGGCTTTAAGAGACTCCACGAAGAAGTCATCTTCTGCTTGGATAAGGTGATTATCCACCTTATGCAATGCTGCAGACAGTTGTATGACCTACTGGCAGGCTGTAGTATCATCCAGTGAGGAAGGTTTTACTGGGTAGAGGTCTAAATCCGTGTTGCCCACAAAATCAATGTTATAGTTATTCCAGGGATCAGCATTGGGTCCTGGGTCCAAGAGCTGGTCATAAAAGTCAAAGTGACCATGTGAACTGCCAGGGTCACAAGTTGTGGGTGGGACTCCTCAGGTAACTGGCGGAGTACGGCTATATATGTGGCATTGTGGAGATGGTGAAGTTGGTAGTGGAGGCAAGCGGAAAGTTAAGTATGCCTCTGTCTTTTCTGTGCCAGCTGAGGTGATGGAGTCTTCGAACAAAAGTTCACCCTCAAAGGCATGTCTCCTCTTGAGGAGAAATGTGTCGGATTGCTTTGGCTAAGGTGACGTCACCAAAAAATTTCTGGTAATGGGGTAAATAAAGAGATGCTTCTGCCTTGTTTCCAGCTCATCCATGAGTTTTAGTCTGAGCCTCAAATTCCTCAAATCCGGCCTCCAATGAGGATTTCCTGCACTGACGAGACCTTCATAAAACCACGTAAAGAGAGAGGCCCCTTAAGCCAAAGGGACAGGGCTCTGTATGAACTGAAATATCCGAAATTGGATTCCCTTTGGATAAATTACATATAACAACATTCACACTTCTGCATCCAGCTACCAATTTTCTTATTAATAACCTCAATCCCAATTTTACTTACGATACCACACAAAACTTTATAATTTGTAAAAAGCAAATATTTTTATTGAAATAAATATGACAAGCATAATTATTTTACAGACATTAAACATATTAAAACTACACTCAATTTAAAAGAGTTTTTTAATTTAAAAAAAACCTTACAATTCATAAGCAACAAATCCCCAATATTTTGTTTAAATCCAAATTAATATGGCTAAACCCTATAGAAAGGGAAAAAGTTTTAGGAAGAAAAGAAGGGGGGAAGAAAAAGAGGAAGAAACTTATATGACAAACGTTTGTTTTTTGTTTAACTAATCGGTAATATCAAAAAAGTCAAGTATTTAACAAATCTTTTCCTTACGTCTTTCAACCATGCCAATATGTCCACCAGATTTCGTATATTCGTAGCGTCGACGCGTTTCGGTGGTATCAGCCCGATGTGGACCACCTTTATCAAGACCCAACTTATTCCTCTCTTTAATGAGTCAATTATCAATTAATGAGGTCAATACCATTTAATGCTTCATAGGGCCCCCTTTTTTAAGAAGTGACCGTTTCTGATGTCGACCTCGTCTTCCTTCTATTTAATTGATCTTCTGAGTTTGCAATGAATTTACCAAAATAAAAATCTGCGTTATAACGCCTCTGCCTTCAAATGTGGTCGTCGTTCTACACAATGGTAGCCATGTATCGGTAAAAGCACAAAGCACAAGTTACTAACTTGTGTAACGATATATCTGTAAGAGACAGTAGTTAGTGACAGATTCCTTACCTTAGAATATCCCCAGGCATCATCCTGGATCCGGAAAGTTTTGCGTAGCAGTACCCTTGCGCGTCGGTAGGCGGCGTCGTGCGGCTCCGCGTCAGTCGTCGGCATCGCCGGGATGACGTCGCGGCCAGTACTTAGACGCCGCCCTTGCGCGCTGACGTCAGTTCTGTACACGACTTTCCGCGCCAGGAACGCAGAGCCATGCAAGAAGCTGACATTGGTGTCTGAAAAAATACTAGGGCCCTGAAAGGGATGTCCTTAACCCTAGAAATCAGTTCGCAGAACGGGGAGGATGGATGGGGCGGTAAGGAATCTGTCACTAACTACTGTCTCTTACAGATATATCGTTACACAAGTTAGTAACTTGTGCATCTGAAAGAGACACGTTAGTGACAGATTCCTTACCTTAGAATAGATACCCCAGCAATACCAACCCCGGTGGTGGGTCTGCGAACAAAGATCAGACAAGGAAGTCCCGGAGGACAGAGAGGCCAAAGAAGCCGTCCCTCCGGACCTGGCTGTCAAGGCAGTAATGCTTGGTAAACGTGTGCAGCGAGGCCCACGTAGCTGCCTGACATATATCCTGTAGCGGAACGCCGCGGCCTAAAGCCGTGGTAGCAGCTGTTGCCCTGGTAGAATGGGCACGTAGCTCAACAGGGGCTCCTTCTTAGCCAAAGAATAGCAGGCTTTGATACACAAGATTACCCAGCGGGAGATGGTCCTCTTGTGTACCGCCCGACCTTTTTGGCGCCCACGTAGCCAACAAAGAGCTGGTCATCCACCCGGAACTGTTGTGTGCGGTTGAGGTAAAGGAAAGCGCACGTTTTGGGTCCAGACGGTGGAGCCTCTCTTCCTCTCTGGAAGGATGCGGAGGCGGAAAGAAGGTGGGCAAAGTGATGGTCTGCCCAATGTGGAAGGCAGTAACCACCTTTGGCAAGAAGGACGGACGCGTCCTAAGAACAACCATGTCTGGATGGACAGACAGAAAGGGGGTTTGCACGAAAGAGCCTGGAGCTCACTCACCCGCCGAGCGGAGGTGATGGCCACCAGAAAGGCTGTCTTCAGAGTGAGAAGACGAAGAGGACAGTTATGTAGAGGCTCAAAGGGAGCGCACATTAAAAAGGTAAGAGCCAAGTTCAAGTCCCACTGAGGCATCACAAACGGAACAGGAGGGAAGAGGTGTGGAATGCCTTTAAGAAACCTGTTAACAACAGGGGACTTGAAAAGGGAGGGCTGATCAGGAAGCCTAAGGAAGGCCGAGATTGCACAAAGATAGCCCTTGATGGTACCCAGGGCAGAACCCTGTTGGGCCAGAGAAAGAAGGAACAGAAGAATCTCAGAAAGAGGGGCAGAAAGGGGATTCACAGCCTTTGCTGTGCACCATGCCACAAACTTGTTCCACCTGCAGGCGTATACCACCTTAGTGGAGGGACGCCTGGCTGCCATAATCACATCACAAACTTCGGGAGGCAAGTCGAAAGGAATCAACTGCTGCCGCTCAATCTCCACGCAAGGAGGTGGAGACTGGACAGGTTCGGGTGGAGGGCCATCCCCTGCTGTTGCGACAGAAGATCCTCCCGAAGAGGCAGACGGATCGGGGGATCGACGCTCATACTGAGTAGCTCGGGATACCAAACTCTTCGAGCCCAGTCCGGAGCCATAAGAATGACTTGGGCCCGGTCGCGCCGAATCTTCTTCAACACTCTGGGTAGAAGTGGTATAGGCGGAAAGGCGTACAACAGACCGCAACTTCACTCGCGACGAAAAGCGTCGCCGAGCGAGTGCCGCCTTGGACATTCCAACGCGCAGAACTGATGACATTGCGCGTTCTCTTCGGTGGCGAATAGATCTAACCAAGGCTCTCCCCACTGTAGAAACAGTCCTTGAGCCACCTCAGAGTGAAGACGCCATTCGTGATCCATCATGCACCTGCGGCCGAGTTCGTCCGCCCTGGCGTTCAGGGAACCTGCCAGGTGTTCAACCATCAGGAAGACGCCCTGATGTTCCAGCCATGTCCAGAGGCGCAGAGCCTCCTGACATAGGGTCCACGACCCCACCCCGCCTTGTTTGTTGCAGTACCACATGGCGGTGGTGTTGTCTGTGAACACCTGCACTACCTTCCCTTTGATAGAGGGAAGGAATGCCTTGAGTGCAAGTCGGATCGCCCGTAGCTCCAGAAGGTTGATATGGAGCCGGGACTCCGCCGGAGACCAGAGGCCTCTGATTTCCGCCTCTCTCATGTGACCGCCCCATCCCAGAAGGGACGCGTCCGTCACAACTGTGTGTTCTGGCTGGGGAAGGGAGAGGGATCTGCCCATGACCCATTGCCGGTTCGAGAGCCACCACTGCAACTGTCTTCCAGTCCCCTCCGAGATCTGGACGTAATCGGACAGGTTCCCCTGATGCTGCGCCCACTGGAACTTCAGGTCCCACTGCAGAGCCCGCATATGCCATCTGGCATGATCGACCAGCAGGATGCAGGAGGCCATGAGGCCCAGCAGCCTCAGGGTCATCCGTACCGAAACCCAGGATAGAGGCTGAAAGATCGGAATCATAGCCTGAATATCCCGGACTCGCCGTTCGGGAGGATAGGCCCGAAACTGCGGTGTCTAGAACTGCTCCGATGAAAAGGAGCTGTGGAGAAGGAATCAGGTGCGACTTCGGCACATTGATGGAGAACCCCAGCGAGTGCAGGAGTTCGGCCGTAGTCTGGAGGTGGGAGACGACTGCCTGGGGCAGAGCCCGCCTTCAGCAACCAGTCGTCGAGGTAGGGGAAGACTGGAACCCCTGCCCGGCGCAGATGAGCTGCGACCACCGCCATCACTTTCGTGAACACCCGTGGGGCGCTGGTAAGGCCAAAGGGAGCACGGTGAACTGAAAATGCTCGAGGCCTACCGTGAACCGCAGGTAACGCCGGTGGGCCGGCAGGACGAGGATGTGAAAATATGCGTCCTGCAAGTCCAACGCTACCATCCAGTCTCCGGGGTCGAGGGCAGTCAAGACCTGAGCTAGGGTGAGCATCTTGAACTTTTCCTTCCGGAGGAAGCGATTGACGTTCCGGAGGTCCAAGATAGGACGCATGTCCTCCTTGTCCTTTTTGGGCACCAGAAAGTAGTGGGAGTAACAACCACGCCCTCCTTCTGGGGTAGGAACGCGCTCGATGGCCCCCTTGGCCAAGAGGGCCGCAACTTCCTTTTGAAGAAGCACCAAATGATCCCCCGACATGCGGTGTCATTGAGGTGGCATGGCTGGGGGGGTAGTCTCGAAGGGGAGGGAGTAGCCCCTTCGGACAATGTCTAAGACCCACTTGTCCGAGGTGATGGCACGCCAGTGGTGAAGGTGATGGCGGACCCTGCCCCCTACTGGCGTGCTGTGGACCTGAAAGGATGGACTAGGAGGGCTTGGAGGCCGCGGACGGGGCGGAGGCCTGACCCGCACGCTGGTTACCCGACCCGCCTCGGCGGGAGCCACGTCCACGCGAAGACGCTTGCTGCGCGGGCCGGTGGCTGGGCAGCGGACGTGACTGGGCGCCCCTTCCGTGGCCATGAAAGGGGCGAAAAGCAGACTGTTGCGGAGGGCGCACAGCAGAAAGGCCCAGGGACTTGGCTGTAGCCCGCGAGTCCTTAAAGCGCTCCAGCGCATGGTCTGCCTTGTTGCCGAAAAGGCCGACACCATCAAAGGGCATGTCCATAAGTGTGTTCTGGACATCGCCCGAGAAACCAGTGGTCCTCAGCCAGGCGTGACGGCGCAGCGCCACTGTCGTCGCAAGCGATCTGCCTAGCGAGTCAGCGGTATCTAGGCCACATCGGATAGTATATTTTGCCGCATCTCTTCCTTCCGCAAAGGCGCGGGAAAGCAGTGCCTGGGCCTCCTCAGGACACTGGGGCAGGACCTGCGCCACCGAATCCCACAAGGAGTGGGTATATCGGCCCAAAAGGCAAGTGGTGTTGACGGACCGCAAGCCAGCACTGGTGGAAGAAAAAACCTTCTTCCCAAATTGGTCCAGTTTTTTGGATTCCCTATCCGGGGGAGCGGTAGGGAAGGCGCTTTGGGAGGCAGAGGCTTGAACAACCAAGCTCTCAGGGATGGGGTGTTGGGAAAGGAACAGGGGGTCGCCCGGAGCAGGGCGATGGCGTCGGGCTACGTTCCTATCCACAGGAGCCCCTGTGGTGGGCTTGGACCAGGTGCCCAAAAGAACGTCCGAAAGTGCTTCGTTGAACGGCAGCAGTGGCTCCGCAGAGGTAGCCGCCGGTTGAAGCACTTCCGTTAGGAGGTTAGTCCTGACAGCCACTGTAGATAACTGGAGGTGCAGGACCTCAGCTGCCCTACGCAACACCGTAGCAAAGTTTGCTCCCTCCTCCGTTGCCACGGAAGGAGGAGACGGCATGCCAATGTCTGGAGAGGTGTCCAGACCACTGGCCTCCCCAAGTTCCTCAGCCCAGTCCTGATCATATTCACATTGGGCAGTGAGAGGGTCCTCAGACCCCTCCCAGTTTCTTCGTCCTCCAAATCAGGATCAATGTAAGGAGGAGGGACATGTGGGACCCAAGGTCTCAGCGGCGCCGGAGCCGATCGACGCCGGTCCGGCGCTGAGTCCGGATCTGGAGAGAGCCTGGGGACGACGTCGCCCGGAGCCCCGGGCGGCGTCGTGAACGGCACCGGTGAGATCGACGCAGGTGGAGGTGTCGTTAGGTCAACGGGCGTCGACCGGGGTTGTGGCAGCACGGGAGCCGAGGCCGGGGCCGGGGCTGGTGTTGCTGGCGGCGATGGGACCGGAGTCGCGGGCGGCGCCGTTGGAACCCCATTAGGGCCCGCGGGGCCCGAAGGCGCACCGGGGGGACCTTGAGGCCCGAAGAGGTGGGCCATGGCCGACAAGAACTCCTGTATTTCGGCCGAGTCGCCCCCGAACCCTCAAGTGCGGGTAATGCGGCGGCTGCTCCACAGGGACTCCCGGCGCCGCGGGGACGGTGCCGACGGGACCCTGAGCCGAGTCGCGCGACCGGCGAGGGGAAGTCGTCGAGCGATGACGCTTTTTCGACTTCTTGTGCTTCGACTTACCGGAGGAGTGCGAAGACTTTGACCCCGAAGAACGATGAGGACTCCGCGACCGGCCCCTCGACCTCTCTCGTGACCGGGGCTTGGATTGGCGCAGAGCCAACTGCCGGACCTCGAGGAGCTTTCGAGACCGCTCTCGCAAAGCCTTCGGATGCAAGGCCCGACAGTCAGGGCACGACTTGGAATCGTGGTCGCGCCCGAGGCAGTAGAGACAATGCTGATGCGGGTCCGTGATCGACATCATTCGACCACAGGCGTCGCATGGCTTGAAGCCGGGCATCCCTACCGACACCGTAGGAGTCGAACAACTCGAGAAAACAGTGACAAAAAGTCACAAAAAATTCAGTCAAAAAATGACTGGGGCACTGCTCTCTCCGGATCTGCGCTTACTGGCGCGGAAAAAGAAAGAACTAACGTCAGCGCGCATGGGCGGCGTCTAAGTACTGGCCGCGACGTCATCCCAGCGATCCCGACGCCGACGCCGGACGCGGAGCCGCACAACGCCGCCTACCGACACTGCAAGGGTACTGCTACGCAAAACTTTCCGGATCCAGCCTGACGCCTGGGGATATTCTAAGGTAAGGAATCTGTCACTAACGTGTCTCTTTCAGATCAAGTACATCCCAATGGGTCCTCCTACTGCACAAAGGTGCTGCAGGTAGAGTGCGGTATTATTCCAATATTTTCTTCACTCGTTTCCGCTACGCACGGACGCGTGGTGCAGTGGGTCGCGCCTCTTATTTTTTTACTAATATAAGCAGCTCTATTTTTAGTTTTACACGGTTTTAACTTATTTTAGTGATACCGGTTTGTGCTCTCTGCATTTTTCAAGTGACAAAGTGCTTTACTCACGGGAGGCTTTCTGTGCTGTCTGACCTATGCCCGCAGTCTGGCTTTTCTCTTTCTCGCAATGCTGGGGCCTCTTTTCCTCTCTGTCTTGTGGGACTCTTAGGTCCACCACGGGTTTTCCCGCTTGTGCGGAGAGAGTCCCTTACACTTTCTTTAGCTGGCCGCTATCTTGGGGATTAGCGATCCAGCTTGCGCTTACTTCCGGGTTGAGCATTAAATGCCGAAGCAACCCCGGGCGCGCAGCGGACGCGTGGTGCAGTGGGTCGCGCGGTGCAGTGGGTTGCGCCTCTGTTATTTTTTTTACTAATATAAGCTGCTCTATTTTTAGTTCTACCCGGTTTTAACTCGTTTTAGTGATACAGGGTTGACACTTAAAAACGCAGTTAGCACAAAGTGCTTTACTCATGGGAGGCTTTCTGTGTTGCCTGACCTATGCCCTCGTTCTGGCGTTTCTCTTTCTCCCGCTGCTGGGGCCTCTTCTGGGTTGAGGCATTAAATGCCGAAGCAACCCCGGGCGTGCAGCGGGCATGCCGCTGGTACGCCAAAAGCAAGCCCGTCTACGCCTGGGCAGCGCCAGGGGCCAGGCATGCTGCCCGTTTTTCCCCAGAAGATAAAAACGCCCTGGTAAGAACCTACTCCAGGACATGTCTCCTCAAACTACCTCCCAAACCACTCCACGTGGGTTTTGCAAACAAGCTTGTCCTGACTACTGGGGAGGCTGAATACTGTCAGCACTGCAATTTCAGACCCACATATGGTCTGGCCTCTGTCCCTGCCTCACTTTGGTGGCCCCAGGAACTGGGGATGGAGACGAAGACTGGGACCAACGTTCAGGCTGGTTCCAAATCCAGTCCTTTTTGGGGAGCATTAATAAACGCATACTCCGTGGCCAAACACAAAACCGGAATTGCTCTGATTATCCAAACACTTAACTTAGACTGCCTCTTTGTCATCGAGACATGGGCCAGGGAGTACTCGGGTCCAGACCGGACAGATGCCGTCCCCCCCTGGCATTCTCAGATGTGACCGCCTCTACCGTAGAGGTGGCAAACTGGCCTTGGTGGTTCGCGACTCCCTTAGATGCACTCTGTGCATCGTGGATGGTGATCCTGGCTCACTACTGGAGGTAGCTTCGTTCTGGATTGAGCTATCCGATAATTATAAAACTTTTCAGGCCTCCTTGTATACTGCCCGGCTGGCCCTAGAACCAGGTCTACAGAGACTTGGTGAAAAATTTGGTAGCCATTTGTTACTTCCACTCATCTCACCATATTTGGGGATTTTAATTACCATTTAGAAAACAAACAGGACAATGACTCAGCGCTCCTTCTTGAGCTCATGACATCTTTGGGATTTGAGCAATTGGTTCAATCTCCAACCCACAAAGCCGGCCACACCCTGGACGGCATTTTCACCAACCACGACAACTTAGAGATCGAGGCTGTTCAGCCCCTCAGTTGGGTGGACCATTGGCTGATCGAGTTCAAAGTCTGCCCTACCCTCCCCACTGCAGTGAAGGAGGGTTCTATTCCTAGGTCCATACGCTGTAGAGGTTTGAACAAGCTCACAGCCACTAAATGGGAGGCCGCCTTGGTTACGGCCTGTGAGGGGAGGCACACTCTGTTCACCCCCATGGCCGATGGCTTCCACAACTGGATCAATAAGGCCCTTGACATTGCTGCCTCTTTTAAAAACTGCATCACTAGAAGAGCTAAACCATCGGCCCCATGGCTCTCAGAAGAGCTCAGATCCCTTTGGCGGGAGTGCAGCAGACAAGAAAGTAAATGGCGTAGGAAACCCTGCTCTAGGGAAAAGGTTAAGCAGAAATCCCTGCCACTGAAATTCAAGCACGCCATCTTCCAAGCCAAATCCTGTTTCTTTACTGAAAAGATTCTATCAGCAGACAATTCATCTAGTATGCTTTTCAGGGTCATCAAGGAGATCTGAGCCACCAGGAACACAGTTGCCGACCCCCTCCCAAGATTTCTGTGATAGAGTAGCTACTTACTTTCAGGACAAGGTACTCAAGATCTTCCAGGAGTTTAGTACTACGGAAACTGAAGATGCTGAGGAGGTTACTCAGGACCGCGAGAAGCATGTATCTAACTCCTTCCCACAAATCACAGTCCAACAACCGAAAGAGGTTGAGGAGGTTACTCAGGACCGTGAGAAGCATGCTCTTACCTACTTCCCAACAAACTAAAGATCTCCTAATGGGCTTCAAATCCGGCCCACCATCAGATACCTGTATGCCCTCCATACTTAAACTGGTTACTGACCCTGTAGCTAACTTTCTGTGCAAGGTAATCAACAACAGTCACCTCTCCAGGAGTTATCCGGCTACCTGGAAGGAGGCTATTGTCTCACCACTCCTTAAAAAACCTAACACCGACCTCTCAGAGCTGAAAATCTATCGCCCTATCTCCCTTCTCCCCACCTGCTAAAATTGTGGATAAATTCCTCAACACTGAACTGATGAATCATGTTGAGTCCCAGGAGAGCTTAGACCACTCTCAGAATAGGTTCCGCACCTGTCACAGCACTGAGTCTGCCATTATTGCAGCCACTGACCATATCTGCATGCAGGTGGATCAGGGAGGATCGGCGGTGTTGATTATGCTCGACCTGTCGGCGGCTTTCAATACCATCTCCCCGACGCGCATGGTTCAGCGTCTGCGGGAAGTGGGCGTTATGGGTAAATCCCTGCAGCTCCTCCATTCTTTTATGTCAGGGAGAACGAACATCGTTAGCTGCGGAGGTTTTAGAGCTAGGGCCTTCAGCCTTCCATGTGGAGTCCCTCAGGGCTCCTCACTGAGCCCCACTCTATTTAACATTTATGTGACCCCCCCTGGCTGAGCTGGTGAAATCATTTGGTTTCCAGGTGATCTCTTATGCGGACGACACACAAATCATGGTCTCCATCTCTAATTATTTGCAATTGAATGCGGAGAAATTCAACCAGTGCATGGCACACATTATCTGCTGGATGAAAGGTAACTCCCTTAAGATTAACGCTGAAAAGACCGAGATACTGGTTTTTGGCTTACAGAACCCCATCTCGTCAAGTGCCTGGTGGCCTGCAGACTGTGGTCCCCTTCCTGTCCCAACTAAGACAGCAAAAAATCTAGGGGTCATTTTCGATGCTCAGGTCAACCGTACGGTCAGCACCTGATTCTATATCTTAAAGATCCTTAGAAAGGTGTTACCGTTTTTCCCGCCTGAACTGCATCGGTCCACCATCATTGCACTTATCACCTCCCGGATTGATTACTGCAATGCTCTATACCTTAACATCAATGCAGCCTCTCTGAACAAGCTTCAGGTTGTTCAGAACGCAGCAGCAAGGTTGATCTTCAACATTCCAAAGCAACAATCTGCCAGAGAGGGGATTCGTGCCTTGCACTGGCTTCCCATTAGGAAACGCATCTCCTTCAAGGTTCTGAGCACGGTATATAAGGCCGTGCATAGTAAAGGCTCACCGCAGTTGAAAACCATGTTCCAATGGTATAACTCTGGGAGAGTTCTGAGATCCTCTTCCCAGAAAAAATGTATCTCTCCAAGATACCGCAGGGCTAGGTTGGGCGGTCGCTCCTTCTCTGTAGCGGCCGCCAAACTCTGAAACTCCCTGCCTTACCCCATTTCCAACGCGGAATCTCTTCCAGCTTTTAGAAAGCTGCTGAAATCATGGCTATTCTCATCCTGGTTGGCTGTCTTATGCTTCTCCCCTCACCGTCTTGCGCTTTGACACTCCCAGGTATAAGTGCCCTTTATAAGTTTTATCCTATCCTATCCTATTCGACAAGGACCCTCTTACTGCATCCATCCGGATTTCTGCAAGCTAAACCTTCTGCATCAACGAAATCTTTAGCACCAGCTTTTAAGGCCAGGCGGTCTACCAACGGGGCATGGGCTTCACACAAGGACAGTGGTCTTTGGTGCCACCTCGACGTTCTGCACCTCTTTTGGTCTGGGGGACTTGAAGAGCTTGATCCAGGACTGTACGTTGCCAAGTTTCCAAATGGGCTAGCCTCCTCAGTGCTGAAGAGATCTTACTTCCTGAAGATATCTAGGGCCGTAAAATGCATAGTGCCCCAGTGAAGCAACAGGCAGGTGCACCCACTTGGTGTGCCGGGAGGGGGAGGGAGGCGGGGGGACTATGGTATTAAGGAGGAGACCACAGACGCTTGTGCAGCCCCTTCTGTAATACGGATAGCTCTACCTTCAGCGGACATTCCCTCATTTGCATGGAGGTGTGGTCCATGAGGGAATCACTTTGCCTCTGGGAGCAGAGACAAACAGGAATTAGGAGGCATACTGTCAGTGCACCCCCGGGACAGCCCTCTCGAGGGTTGAAACGGGGTCACTCGGAAGCCCTCCCCACCCCCAAACGCACCTACAGGGGGATCTCTGTCCCCTCTTTAAAGAGCAGGCAGTCGCAGCCTGCACAGAGAAAGAGGGAGTGGCTGCTTCAGTCTCCTGAAAGTACGTCACTGAGTGCACTGCCTTAAAAATACATGATTTGTATTAGGGTGTACCTCCAATGTTTGGGCCTGGCACATCTATTTGAAGGTGCACCATGGTGCAAGCTGGGACAGTGCACAATCACACGAAACTCAAACTACTTTAGGGAGGAACTTAGGCTGAGTCCTCATAACTACCTTAGAGGAATGAAAAACTGTATATGGCTCTTGACAACAGAGTGCCTGAAGTTCGCTAACCCTGCGGGCAGAAGTTATGGCCACAAGGAAAGCCGTCTTCCAAGACAGATGCTGAAGAGAAGCCTTATGAATGGGTTCAAACGGTTCCCTCATCAGTCGAGAAAGAACCACATTGAGCTCCCAAGGAGGCGAAGGACGCCTAATGGGAGGAAACATTTTTTTCAATCCTTCAAGAAAATCTCTGATGACTGGGATTTTAAAAAAGGAAGTTTGTGAAGGACATGTCCTATAAGCAGTTAAAGCTGCCAGGTGAACTTTAATCGAATGAAACTGAAGGCCAGATTGAGCTAAGTGTAGCAAGTAAGGAAGGATGACATCTTCCTTGCAGGAGGTAGGATCCACATTCTTAGACGCACACCAGATGCAAAATCTCTTCCATTTATATGCATAGGAAGTGCGTGTAGATGGTCGTTTGGCCTCCTTCAATATCTCCATGCAGTCCAGAGGGAGATTCAAATGTCCGTACTGTACTAACTCAGGAGCCATGCCGCCAAATTCAACGACGAGAGGTTGGGGTGCACCATCTGTCCGCCGAACTTCGTTAGAAGGTCCGGCCGGCAAGGAAGACGGAGATGTGGCAGGAGAGACCGATGGAGTAGGTCTGTGAACCACCACTGACGGGGCCACTCCGGAGCAATGAGGATCATCTTGGCCCGTGATTGTGAGAGCTTGATCAGTACTGTCGGGATCAAGGGAATTGGAGGAAAAGCGTAGAGAAAGCCGCGGTAGCGAACAGATCGACCTCTGGAGTACCCCATCTTCCGAAGATGTCTCGTAACACTTCGTCGTTTAAGACCCATTCGTGATTTTCTTGAATGAGTCTGCTGAGAGCGTCCGCCTGAGCATTTTGAACACCTGGGAGGTGAGTTGCTGTGATGGTCAGGTTCCTGGCCAATAGCCATTTCCAGATGGCCTGGGCTTCCCGAGATAACGCTCGAGATCTCGAGCCCCCCTGCTTGTTGAGATAGAACATTGTTGTCATATTGTCCGTCTGGACAAGCAGGGAACTGGTGTGAAATGACGGCTGGAAGGCTTTCAGCGCCAAATGAACTGCTCGAAGTTCCAGGAAGTTGATGTGGTACGTGGCCTCCTTCCGGGACCACATGCCCTGTATCTGAAGGTGGTCGGAATGCGCACCCCAGCCGTGGAGAGACGCATCCGTCACTATGGTTTGCGTCGGTATCTCCTTGTGGAAGGGAATCCCCCGTAGGAGATTGCGGGGAGAACACCACCATCGGATGGACTGGAGGGCCTGTTGCGACAGCTGAATCCTGTCTTCCCAATCCCCTAGTTTCTGGTCCCACTGATCCTCCAGACATTCTTGCAGGGGTCTCATATGGAGGCGTGCATTTGGAGTGAGGAAGATACAGGAGGCCATGGAGCCCAGGAGAGAAGATGCCTTCCTCACCGTCGGGGAGGGCATGGTCATGAGAGCCTGAGCCTTCCAAAGGATCGATAAGCGACTCTCCTCCGAAGGACACACGTTTGCCGTGCGGGTATTGATGGTGGCTCCCAGGTACTCTAGACAGTGGGCAGGAGTTGAGACAGACTTCGTGAGGTTGATGTGGAGGCCCAAACGAAGAAGGAGATTGGAACTCCGATTGAAATGCAGTTGCGCTTCCTGAGACGTAGCTGCCTTGATCAGCCAGTCGTCTAGTTATGGGTACACGAACACCTTGTTCTTCCTTAGATGTGCAGCAACTACGGCCATGCATTTTGAAAATGTCCGGGGTGCTGACTTCAGGCCGAAGGAAAGCACGGAGTATTGATAGTGGTTGTTGCCTACGTTGAATCGCAGTAACTTGCGATGTTTCCTCGCTATGGGCACGTGAAAATATGCGTCTTGCAGATCTATTGCGCATAGCCAGTCTCCCAGATGAAGCTGAGGGTAGATTTGATGCAAGGACAACATTCGAAACTTTTCTCTGCGAATCCATTTGTTCGCATGTCGCAAGTCGAGGATGGGTCTGAACTCGTTCTCGTCTTTCTTGCGGACTAGAAAGAACCGAGAATACAGTCCTGTTCCTCTCTGTGCAAGAGGAACCGGTTCTATCGCCCTTTTCTGTAAGAGGATGTTGGCCTCCCCCTGTAACTCGCGTAGCATGTAGCGTGAGCGAGTTGGAGGAATCGACGGAGGAGGGCTTGTGAAACGTAGCGAGCATCCATTGCGAACAATATTCAGCACCCAATTGTCCTGAGTTATTTTTTGCCACTCTGCCAGGTAACTTTGAATGCTTCCCCCCCCACCGGAGTGGGCAACAGAAGAGGGGGAAGTAACCCTTCAGGGCTTGGAACCAGCAGGGGCCTTGTTCCCTTGTGCAGACTGCTGGTTGGACCGTCCTCGCGACTGGCGTTTCTGAAACGGCTGAAAAGACCGCTGAAACTGCTGTTTTTGATTGGACTGACGGCCTTGAAATCGTTGGAACCTCTGGGAGGAATAACGCCGTTGGAATGGGCGGAAGGCTTTGCGCTGTTCTTTAGGCTTCTCTAGACCTACAGCCTTTAAAGTCTCCATTTCCGTCTTCATGCGGGCCATCTCTTCATCCGCATGGGAACCAAAGAGGGTCGTGCCAGAGAATGGTAGATTAGAGATGCGCTGTTGCGCCTCCGGCTTCAGTGAGGTAAGACGAAGCCAGGAATGCCTCCGGAGAGCAACTCCGTGGCAATACCCGTGGGCTGACAGGAGCGAAGTATCCGCTGCAGCACTGATGATTTGATTCGAAACCATCAGTCCTTCGTTCAATATCTCATGAAAATCGTTCCGCTTGTCCCTGGGCAGGAGGTCCACAAACTGCTGAAGCGACTCCCACAGGGATCAGTCATACCGGCCCAGCAAGGCAGTAGAGCTGGCCGCCTTCATGGATGTAGCTGCGGTGTTGCAAACTTTTCTCCCCACCGAATCCAGCTTGCGGCTTTCCTTATCCGGTGGTACCGTGGAAGTCGGAGCCGTAGCATGCTGTTTCTTTGCCGCCACCACGATGACCGAGTCCGGGGTGGGGTCCATTCGGAGGAAGGCAGGATCCGAATCAGGTGGGCGGCATTTCTTCTGTAGCCTAGAAGGCGCAGATTTTATAGAAGATGGTGTCAAGAACACTTCCATAGCAGGTTCCAATAAACCAGGCACCAACAGAAGCAAGGGACGAGATGCTTGTCTCTGCTGGAGAGTTTCAAATATAACTGAAGTCGACGTTGAACGAGGAGACATCCGCGACGGCGATCTCTCCGTCCTTCTCCTCGACGTGGAGCGTCGACGTCACTTCGACCCAGAGCCCTGAGTCGACGGAGAGCATATCGTTGTCATACCTGACTGAAACATGGCTCTTTCCCTAAACCCAAGTGCTAAACAGTCTCCGTCCTGTATCATTCCAGCGCTGAGATGCCCAGGGGTAGTCATGCGCTTTACAAATCTCATAAACATAAACATAAAAAAACATACCTACTCTCGACGTCGATCGTGACCGGTGTCGTTTTTCCGCCGTTTTTCGACTGGGGAACCCCCCAGAGGTCGAAGCATGGGTTTTGGCAGAGGACTTACCCTCTCCTTGCCCAGAGGCTGTAGATGCTGCCTTCAGTCTTCGCTGCTCCAACCCTTGGAGTCGAATCATCTCCCTGTCACGCAGGGTGCGTCTAGAAAAGATTTTGCAGATAGAGCAGGTGTCAGGCACATGAGAGACAGGCAGACACAGAATATAGACTCTGTGTGCATCAGACTTGGCCTTCTTTCTAACACAATCAGGACACTTGTCGAACAGAGAAGGCATTAGGACAAGAAAACTGTAGGAATTCTGCCAAAAAAGTACAGCAGATGGTAGATACAGGCCAAAGACGTCGAGTGAAGTTGCAAAAATTCAAATACTGAAGTAAATACTGAAGAAAATACCAAAAAAGGTAGAGCTCAATGCTCCAGGGTCCTGCTAGCAGGAGCCGGAAAAAAGAACTGAAAGTAACTGCCTCTGGCTGTGCATCATGGGATACCGGGGGTCTCTGGAGACTCTTAAAGGCACGGTATCCATTTGCAGACACATAATGGCAGCCTATGGGGGCTTCTCTGTCCAACCCTTTCATCTCTATCATGAAAAAGGAGTTTTGTGAAGGGGAGTTTTCTATGTGTTGAAACTCAGTAAAATTGCTAAATTTAAATTTGACTGGCTATCTTTTTTCACTTCAAGATGAAGTAATGGCCAGTGTAGCCTAGTTATTTAGGCTCCATTATTGTCTCTTTATCTCTTAAGTGTCTATGCAGGCCTTCCTGAAGAAAGGCAGAAGATGACAACTTAAGAAGATATATCTAATGAAGTGCTCCGGGGTCCACGTACATGGGCGGGACTATTCACATGATTATGACTATCACGGAAATCCCCTACAAGAGAAGTAACCAGCGCATGAACCATCGTTTTACGTGCTTCATAGGGAGGGGGTCCAGAGTCTTTCTTAACATTTTCAGAGTGTTGAAGCACTTCCCAGACGCACAGCTGATATGGATTTCGAAAGAAATATTGGAATCGAACCAAACACCTAAGTTATTAACTTTCGGTTTACGTTCAGGAATCTGGCCCAGGGTGTCAGGCCACCACGCTTTTGACCATATAGATGGAACCTTGCCAAGTATCATGATGTCCGTTTTATCGGCATTGAGCTTTAACCAGCTCACGGTCATCAATGATGCTCGTTCCACCAAGCAGGATTTAAACTGAAGAGCCGAACTGTCCTCATGTTGAGAGAGAGTCACAATCAATTGCGTGTCGTCAGCGTTTGATACTACTTTGATATTTTTCTCAATGAGCTCTGCTAGAGGGAGAATGTAGACATTAAATAGAGTGGGCCTCAAAATAGAGCCGTGGGTTCCCCTTGCGGAAGAGTTAGTGTCTCTGAGGTGAAAGGTCTCTGGGCGATTTGAAATGTGCAGTTAGACAAAAAAGAAGAAAGTCATCTTAGGGCTAGGCCTCCGCATTCCTCTAGACTCTGAATCAGGAAGCTGTGGGATACGGTATTAAAGGCTGCACTTAGGCCTAGTAGTATTAAGGCCGAGGTAAGACAGTTGTCTGCATCATGTCTTAGCGTTTCGGTTGTGAGAAGTACGGCATATTCTGTCGAGTGGGCAGTCCGAAAACCTGATAGAGAGAAGTGAAGCAGTTCTCTTTCTTCAATGAGGCGAGTGAGTTGTTGATTAACATGTTTTTCCAAAATTTTCGAAAATAAGGGCAAGAGAGAGATGGGTCTAAGGTTGTCTAGAATCAAGGGATCAAGAGTCAATTGTTTTAGGTACGGGAAACACTATAGTATGTTTTCATTTCTGGGGTACACACCCCAGCTTGAGAAACATCATAATGAGTTGTCTGAGATGTGGAAGAATGGAAAACATTCCTGACCGGAGGATCCTTGGCGGGCCAGATCCAAAGGACACCCAGATTTAATATGTAGGAAGAGTTCCAGCAATTCCGTCATGGAAGGGCAGGTAAAAAACTCGAGAACGCCATGAGTGAGTAAGTTATCAGTTTTCCCTAACATGGCACTCCATTCCTTGGCTTCTGGTGGGAACACAACATAAATTTTTACTACTTTAGCGGCAAAAGAATTAGCAATGCTGTTACAGGTATCCTGAGAAGGAGTTCCCAAGGTGGATGCTCAATCGAGAGAGGGCTGGGACTTGAGTATGGTGAAGAGTTCTTTAGTACAGTTCTTAGACCTATTGATCTTCTACCCATAGAACACTCTCCGCGTCTTTCTAATTAGCTATTGATATTGTTCAAGTGCTAATTTAAGGTTGGAGCAACCACTCTGGTTATAATCCATCCGCCAGGAGCATTCCAGGCGTCTGCATGCTTTTATGGCTGCCAATAGTTCGTCATTAAAACCAGGGTGCCGAGGAAAAGGTGCATGTCAGACGTTTAGGAACTAAGGGGGCTATGATGTCTAAGGCTTCACTAATCTATTGATTGATATTCCTGTCTGCCTGATCCACATTCAGACGGGGGGCTAATTGTGCCTTGGTGAAGGTCTCGGTGTCAATATTGGCCCATTTCCTAGAGAGCACAGTAGCACCCTTATCAACTGGATGTATCGGCAAGAAGTGGAAAAGAGAAAGGTATCCTAAAGTAATCAGAACAGGGGACTATGTTGGGAGTATCCCCCAGCAAAGTGGGAAAATTCGAAAAAATGGGGTCTAGGGTGTGACCTTTCACGTGAGTGGGACCAGAGACTCTCTGTAGCAGATGAAATTTATCTGAAAGAGACAATTAGTTATAGATTCCTTACCTTGTGAATTACCCCCAGGCGTCAGACTGGATCCGGAGAATTCTTTCGTCAGCAGTACCCCTGCGTGTCGAAAGGTGGCGTCGGTCGGCTCCGCGTTCGACGTTGGCGTCGTAGTCGCCAGAATGATGTCGCGGTAGCTACTTAGACGCCGCCCTCGCGCGCTGACGTCAGTTCTTTCTTTTTCCGCGCCAGCCAGCGCAGATCCGGAGAGAGCGGTACCTCCAATCACTTTTTGACTGACTTTTTGCTGACGCCGTTTTTGAATCTTCAACTCCTGGTGCACGTCAGGGATGCCCGATTTCAAGGCTTGCGGTTCCTGCCGAAAACTGATGTCGGTGACGGATCCGCACCGCGTGTGCCTGTGGTGCCTGGAACGCGACCACGATCCCAAGTCGTGTTCCGACTGCCGGACCACGAATCCGAAGTCTTTGCGGGAGCGGTCCCGAAAGCTTCTCGAGGCCCGACAGTCGGCTCAGAGCGGGAGGTCAAGGGACTGGTCGCGGAGCCACCACCACCACTCGTCCTCGAAGTCTTCGCACTCCTCAGGTAAGTCGAAGCACAAGAAGAAGTCGAAGAAGCATCGTCGCTCTTCGACTTCTACCCGTCCGTCGGTCGACGCGACGAGGGATGCGGGTGTTGCCCCTCCCGCGGCTTCCGCGTACGGAGCCCGAAATCCGAATTTCCCTCCCTTTCCGGGACCTGGAGCGACCCCTGCCCAGCTTAGAACTTTCTACGAAGCGATGCACGCCATCTTTGGGCAGCCCGACTTTGCTGGCGCACCCTCGGGCCCCGCGGACTCGGCTGGGGGCCCTGGGCCTTTGACGCCGGCGGTTTCGGCCCTGGCACCGCAGGGTCCCCTTGGATCCAAGCCTGGATCCGGATCGGTGCTGGTCGACCTCATAACACCTCCACCGGCATCGATTCAACCAGCACCACACCCGCAGCCGACGCCGGTTGTGTCCCCAGCCGGCGTCGACCCGGCCTCCATCCCGAAGTGGGCACGGAGTCGGACCGACGCCGGATCCGGGTCCGATGGGAACTTTTGTACCCCGGTTCCACCATGGCTCTTTTAAGCCACATTGACAACCAGAGAAGGGTGAGGAGGACTGGGAGGGGTCTGGAGACCCTTTAACTGACCAGTTGGAATATGATCCGGACTGGATAGAGGAGTTGAGGGATGCCAGTGGTTTGGACACCTCCCCAGACCTTGGCATGTTGTCTCCTACGGTGGCTACGGAGGAGGGAGCTTCTTACGCAGTGGTGTTGCGTAGGGCGGCCGAGGCTCTCAACCTCGAGCTACCTACGGTGGCGGTCAGGACTAACCTCCTGACAGAGGTGCTTCAACCGGCAGCGAGCTCTTCGGAGCCCCTGCTGCCGTTTAATGAGGCCCTCACTGACATCCCTTTGGGTACCTTGTCCAGGCCCAGCACAGGGGCTCCCGTGGATAGGATAATTGCCCGACGCCACCGCCCGGCCAGGGGCGACCCCCCTTATTCTCTCCCAACACCCCACCCCTGAGAGCTTGGTGGCCCAAGCCTCTACATCCACAGGCGCATTCCCTAAAGCACCACCTGATAGGGAATCCAAGAAGCTGGACCATCTTGGGAAGAAGATGTTTTCTTCCTCCAGCTTGGGACTGCGGTCGGTGAACACCGCATGTCTGTTGGGCCGTTACACCCATTCTGTGTGAGATAGGGTAGCGCAGGTGCTGCCACAGTGCCCGGAGGAGGCCCGGGCCGTGCTCTCCCGTGCAGTCGCCGAGGGGAGAGACGCAGCCAAATTCACCATCAGATGTGAGCAGGATACCACCGACTCGCTAGGCAGGACGATTTCAACGTCGGTAGCCCTTCGACGCTACGCCTGGCTGAGGTCAACTGGTTTTTCCGGGGACGTCCAAGCTACCCTTATGGACATGCCTTTTGATGGCCGTCGCCTGTTGGGCGACAAAGCAGACAACGCGCTGGAGCGCTTCAAGGACTCTCGAGCTACGGCCAAGTCCTTGGGCCTCTCCACCACCCGCCCTGCGCAGTCTGCTTTTCGCCCCTTTCGTGGCACGGAAGGGGTGCCCCACCATGTTCCGCCCAGAGCCACAGGCCGACGCAAGCTGTTCAGCCCCTGCACGGCTGGGGGCGTGGGGCCCACCGCTGTGGGTCTGGGGGCCAGCGAGCGGGCCAGTCCACCACCGCCCCCCTCTGCAGCAGCCTCCAAACCCTCCTAGTCCGACTTTTCAGGGCCACCAAACGCCAGTGGGCGGCAGGATTCGCCATCACCTCCCCCACTGGCTCACCATCACATCGGACAGGAGGGTTTAGCAAATAGCCCGAAGGGGCTACTCCCTCCCCTTCGAGACTGCCCCTCCATCCATGCCACCTCAGCACCATCGCATGTCGGAGGATCATCTGGCCCTTCTCCAACAGGAAGTTTCGGCTCTCTTGGCCAAGGGAGCCATCGAGCGAGTTCCTGCCCCAGAAGTAGGTCATAGTTGCTATTCCCACTACTTTCTGGTGCCCAAGAAGGACAAAGGCTTGCGTCCTATCTTGGATCTCAGGAACGTCAACTGCTTCCTCCGGAAGGAGAAGTTCAAAATGTTGACGCTAGCTCAGGTTTTGTCTGCCCTCGACCCTGGAGACTGGATGGTAGCGTTGGACTTCCAGGATACTTATTTTCACATTCCCGTCCTGTCGGCCCACCGGCGTTACCTGCGGTTCACGGTAGGCCACAAGCACTTTCAGTTTACCGTGCTCCCTTTTGGTCTTACCAGCGCCCCTCGGGTGTTCACGAAAGTGATGGCGGTGGTCGCAGCTCATCTGCACGGATCAGGGGTTCCAGTCTTCCCCTATCTCGACGACTGGCTGTTGAAGGCGGGCTCGCCCCAGGCAGTCCTCCAGACTACGGCGGACCTCCTGCACTCGCTAGGGGTTCACTATGAACGTGCCGAAGTCACACCGGACTTCCTCTCACCAGCTCCTTTTCATCGGAGCGGTTCTGGACACGAAGCAGTTTCGGGTTTATCCTCCCGAGCAGCGAGTCCGGGATATTCGGGCTATGATTCCGATCTTTCAGCCTCTATCCCGGGTTTCGGTCAGAATGACCCTGAGGCTGCTGGGCCTCGGCCTCCTGCATCCTGCTGGTGGATCATGCCAGGTGGCATATGCGGGGTCTGCAGTGGGACCTGAAGTTCCAGTGGGCACAGCATCAGGGGGAATCTGTCCGATTGCGTTCAGATCTCAGAGGGCACTGCACGTCAATAGCAGTGGTGGCTAACGAACCAGGATTGGGTCAACAGCAGATCCCTCTCTTCCCCAACCGGAGTACACAGTGGTGACGGATGTATCACTTCTAGGGTGGGGTGGCCACATGGGAGAGGGGGAGATCAGAGGCCTCTGGTCTCCGGCGGAGTCTGGGCTCCACATCAACCTTCTGGAGCTTCGGGCGATCCGTCTTGAACTGAAAGCATTCCTTCACTCTGTCCGGGGAAGAGTGGTGCAGGTGTTCACGGACAACACCACCGCCATGTGGTACTGCAACAAACAAGGTGGGATGGGGTCTTGGACGCTATGTCAAGAGGCTCTCCGTCTCTGAACATGGCTGGAACATCAGGGCATATCCCTGGTGATTCAGCACCTGGCAGGTTCACTGAACGCCAGGGCGGACAAACTCAGCATCAGGTGCATGATGGATCATGAATGGCGTCTTCACTCGGAGGTGGTGCAAGGTCTCTTTCAGCAGTGGGGAGTGCCTTGGTTAGATCTATTCGCCACCGAAGAGAACGCGCAATGTCAGCAATTCTGCACGTTGGAATTTCCAAGGCGGCACTCACTAGGCGACGCTTTTCATCGCGAGTGGAGTTGCGGTCTTCTATACGCCTTTCCGCCTATACCACTTCTGCCCAGAGTGCTGAAGAAGATAAAGAGCGACCTGGCCCAAGTCATCCTTGTGGCTTCAGATTGGGCACAAAGAGTCTGGTATCCCGAGCTGTTACACATGGCCATCGATCCTCCGATCCGACTGCCTCTTCGGGAGGATCTTCTGTCGCAGCAGCGGGGGACGGTCCTCCACCCGAACCTGTCCAGTCTCCACCTCCTTGGGTTGAGATTGAGCGGCGGCAGTTGACAGCCTTCGACCTTCCTCCCGAAGTCTGTGATTTTATCTTGGCAGCCAGGCGTCCCTCCACTAAGACGGTATACGCCTGCAGATGGAACAAATTTGTGGCATGGTGCGCAGCAAAGGCTGTGGATCCCCTTTCTGCCCCCCTTTCTGAGGTTCTCTTGTTCCTCCTATCTTTGGGCCAGCAGGGCTCTGCTCTGGGCACTTTGAAGAGCTACCTCTCAGCCATTTCAGCCTTTCTTAGGCTTCCTATTCAACCTTCTCTTTTCAAGTCCCCTGTTGTAAATCGCTTCCTTAAGGGCATTACTCATCTTTTTCCTCCAGTTCCCTTCGTAATGCCTCAGTGGGACTTGATCTTGGTTCTTACTTACCTTATGTGCGCTCCCTTTGAGCCGCTTCATAACTGTCCTCTCAGACTTCTTACTTTAAAGACTGCCTTTCTGGGTGCCATCACCTCTGCTCGCAGGGTGAGTGAGCTACAAGCTCTTTCTTCAAAGCCTCCCTTTCTGGCTGTTCATCCGGACAAAGTCGTCCGCAGAACCAGACCTTCCTTTCTTCCCAAGGCGGTTCCTTCTTTCCACATTGGTCAAACCATCACTTTGCCCACCTTCTTTCCGCCTCCGCATCCTTCTAAGTAGGAAGAGAGGCTCCACCGTCTGGATCCAAAACGTGTGCTTTCATTTTATTTGGATCGCACCAAGCAATTCCGGGTGGATGACCAGCTCTTTGTTGGCTACGTGGGCGCCAAAAAAGGTCGGGCCGTGCACAAACGGACCATCTCTAGGTGGGTTGTTCTGTACATCAAAGCTTGCTACTCTTTGGCAAAGAAGGAGCCTCCAGTCGGACTGCGCGCCCATTCCACCAGGGCGACGGCAGCTACCACTGCTTTGGGACGGGGAGTCCCCCTCAATGACATCTGTCAGGCAGCTACGTGGGCATCTCTGCACACGTTCACAAAACACTACTGCCTGGACAGCCAAGTCCGGAGAGACGGCTTCTTTGGCCGTTCTGTTCTCCAGGACTTTCTGGTGTGAACTTGGTTCGCAGACCCACCTCCGGGGTTGGTATTGCTGGAGTATCTATTCACAAGGTAAGGAATCTATACCTAATTGTCTCTTTCAGATGAACAAGATACTTACCTTCGGTAACAATATATCTGTAGGAGACATAGATTAGTTATAGATTCCTTACTGCCCAACCCATCCTCCCCGTTCTGCGAACTGACTTCTATAGTCAGGGAATCCTTTTCAGGGCCCTAGTTTTGTGCACCAGTGGTCAGTGTCTTGCAGGGCTCTGTGCTTCTGGCGTGGAATGTCGTGTAAAAGAACTGACATCAGGGCGGCGTCTAAGTAGCTACTGCGACGTCAACCTGGCGACCACGACGCCAACGACGAACGCGTAGCCGACCGACGCCACCTTTCGACGCGCAGGGGTACTGCTGATGAAAAAATTCTCCGGATCCAGTCTGACGCCTGGGGGTAATTCACAAGGTAAGGAATCTATAACTAATCTATGTCTCTTACAGATATATCGTTACCGAAGGTAAGTAACTTGTTCTTCTAGGTCATTGATAAGGGACTGAGGCCCCCTGTAAGAGCTTTATTCAAAGTGAAGGTTGAGATCACCAAGAATAAGCTTATTATGAAGACCTGCCAGAAGGGAAGTGCAGTCCACCAGGGATGATATACACTTGGACGATAAATTAGGAGTCCTTTTAACGTGCAGGTGCTTGTGAGCGTTCGTGGAAAAAGAGCAGCTTCACACTCATCAATGGACACCACGCTAAGAGAGCATTTTATAGTGAGCTTAAAAATAATAGCAATACCTCCTCTATGGGACAGGTGGTCTTGTTTCACAATACCATATCCATAGGGTATGGCATCTAAAATCTCTGGGGTGGAGGTTTCAGTGTTAAAAACTAACAGTGTGGGCTAGAAGGAAAATGCTACTTACCCAGTATGCATCTGTTCTTGGCATGTAGAGCTGTAGAGTTGTATACTTTAGCATAGATCGCCATCTGGTGTTGGGCTCGGATGTTTGCACTTTGTTTTTGTCTAAGAAGTCTTTGTAGTCACGGGATAGGTGACTCCTCCTTAAGATGATAGTGCGCATGGGCATCGACTCCATCTTCAGATTGTTTTTCGCCATGAAGGGTGATGATGGAGCTAGTAAGAGTTAGAAAGGGATATCCATGTGATGTATCTAAATAAGATAATACTGCAACAGATAAAGGTACCCGGGGAGGTGGGTGGGCGTATACAACTCTACATGCCAAGAACAGATGCATACTGGTAAGTAGCATTTTCCGTTCGAGGCATATGAGCTGTAGATTGTATACTTTAGCATAGACTATAAAGCAGTTTTTCCTCCCTAGCGGTGGCAACCAGTATCCGTTGCAGTAGTTTGAAAAAGTGTTCTTAATACAGCCTGGCCCACAGTAGCCTGTTGCTTTGCTTGCACATCTACACAATAGTGTTTAGTGAAAGTATGCGGTGTAGACCAAGTTGCTGCTTTGCAGATGTCATCTAGGGGAATGTTTCCCAAAAATGCCATAGAAGCCCCTAGTTTGCGTGTGGAATGAGCTCTAGGGGGAATAGTTAATGTGCGTTTAGCTTTGAGATAGCATATTTGGATGCATTTAACAATCCACCTTGCAATTCCTGTTTTTTCCAAATGGGATTGCCTTTGTGAGGTGGGGAGAAGGCTACAAAAAGTTGTTTTGTTTTTCTAAAACTTTTAGTTCTTTCGATGTAGTAGAGTATCGCTCTTTTAACGTCTAGCGTGTGGAGAGCGCGTTCTGCCACTGAGTCTGGTTGAGGGAAAAATACTGGAAGTTCAACCGACTGATTAAGGTGAAAGGTGGATACCACTTTAGGCAGAAAGTTTGGATTAGGCCCAAGAACCACTTTACTATGGTGTATTTGTAGAAATGGTTCATGTATGGTTAATGCCTGGAGTTCACTAACTCTCCTAAGTGATGTGATAGCTACCAAGAAGGCTACTTTCCAAGTAAGGAACTGTAATTCGCATTTGTGCAGAGGTTCAAATGGGGGACCCATGAGTCTGGTGAGGACTATATTGAGATTCCATACAGGAGAAGGTGGAACTCTAGGTGGAATTATTCTTTTAAGTCCTTCCATAAACGCTTTAATAGCGGGTACTCGAAACAACGACAAATGTTGTCTGTTTTGGAGGTAAGCAGCAATTGCAGCAACATGTAGCCGTATAGATGTATATGCTAGGTTACATTGTTGTAGATGCAAAAGATAGATAATATTTTGGATGGAAGCATCTAGCGGATCGATTTTGTTATTTGTACAATAAATGACAAATCGCTTCCACTTTGCTGCATAGCATGCTCTAGTAGTAGGACGTCTAGCCTCTTTAATGATATTCATGCAGTCTGGCGGGAGATTAAGGTAGCCAAACTCTAGGACTTTAGGAGCCAGATCGTAGGATTGACGATTGGGATCTGAATGCCTTATCTCTCCATGGTTCTAAGTGAGGAACTTGGGGAGAGGTGGAGCTTTTGATGAGGCACTACTGAAAGTTCCAACAGGGTTGTGAACCATGGTTGGCGTGCCCATGTTGGAGCAACTAGGATCATTGTGAGGGAGTATTGTTTCAGCTTCCGAACCAGTAACGGAATGAGTGGGAGAGGCGGAAAAGCGTATGCAAATCTGCCTGACCAGTTCTTCCATAGCGCATTGCCTTTGGACAATGGGTGTGGATATCTGGAGGCGAAGCTTGGGCATTTTGCGTTTTGGTGTGTGGCGAACAGATCTATGTCTGGATGACCCCACATGCGAAAGAATGGAAGAACTTGAGGATGAAGTTCCCATTCATGGATCTGCTGTGTTTGATGACTGAGCAGATCCGCGATCTGATTTTGTACTCCTGGTAGATGTTCTGCGAGGAGGTAAATGTTTTGAGGAATGGCCCATCTCCATATGCTTTGCGCTAGTTGTGAAAGCTGAAGAGAGTGTGTCCCCCCCTGTTTTTGTATGTAATACATTGCTGTCATGTTGTCTGTACGGATCAAGACAGCTTTGCCTACTAGCAAGAGTTGAAAAGACTTTAGAGCCAGAAAGATTGCCAGTAACTCCAGGTGATTTATGTGGAGTTGTTTTTGTTGATGGGTCCATATACCTTGAACGGTTTGGTTTTGGAGATGAGCTCCCCAGCCGGGGGAAGCGATGAGTCTGTGGTTAGCACTATCTGTGGAACCGGGTCGAGGAACGGCCGCCCTTTGGAAAGGTTTTGTGTGTTCCACCACTGCAGAGAGCGATGCGTGCGGCTGTCTACCAACACCAGATCTGTTAACTGACCTTGAGCTTGGTTCCACTGATGGGCTAAACATTCTTGTAAGGGACGCATCTGAAGTCTTGCATAAGGAACGATGAGGATGCAAGAGGCCATCATCCCTATTAGCTGCATGAACACTCGAGCTGGAAGGGAGTGTTGCGGTTGAAATCTTGATATGAGAGCTTGCATGCTGGCTAGCCTGACTGGATTAGGGTATGCAAGGGCTTTTGAGGTATCTATTGTGGCACCTAGATACTGAAGTAGGTGGGACGGTTGAAGGTGTGACTTTGGTAGGTTTATTGTGAATCCCAAGTTGTGGAGCAGCTGGATTGTTTTGTGTGTATTGTGCACACAGTGTGTGTGTGACTTGGCTTTTATGAGCCAGTCGTCGAGATAAGGAAACACGTGAATGTGTTGTCTGCGCAAATGAGCTGCGACTACTGCGAGACATTTTGTGAAGACTCGGGGTGCTGTAGTCACTCCGAATGGGAGGACTTTGAATTGATAGTGCTGTCCGTCCACTACAAACCATAGATATTTTTTGTGTGCGGGGTGAATGGGAATATGAAAGTAGGAATCCTTGAGGTCTAGAGTGGCAAGGAAATCGCCCTGTTGGAGCAGTGGGAGAACCTGTTGGAGAGTGATCATGTGGAAGTGGTCCGACTGCATGTAGAGAGTTAACGGTCGGAGGTCTAGTATTGGTCTGAGAGTACCGACCTTCTTTGGGATTAGAAAGTAAAGGGAGTAAACCCCTGTTCCTTGATGAGATAAGGGAACCGGTTCTACTGCGTGTTTTTGTAATAAGGAGAGAACCTCCTGTTTTAACAGTGTCAGATGTTCTTTGGACATTGGACATTGTTTGGGGGAGTTGAAGTGAGTTCCAGGCAGTAACCATACTGGATAATTTGTCTTACCCACTTGTCTGTGGTGATGGAATTCCAGACAGGTAGGAACTGTGATAGTCTTCCCCCCGACTGGAGTGAAATGGTCGGGGGGAAGTGGAGGGAAGTCACTGTTTTGTAGTAGGAGAGGTGCGGGTGTTATTACCGCGGCCTCTACCCTTGTTATTGTTGCCTCTATAACCTCCTCTGAAATAATCTCTGTTAGGGAAGGTTTGAGTAGTGTTTTTGTAGGAGGATGAGGTGTTGTCCGTCCCAATAGTTTTAGAGGCGCCCCTATAAAAGGAGCGACGAAAAGAACCTCTAGTGGTTGTTGCCTGTAGGGCTCCCATGGACTTAGCTGTTTCTGAGTCCTTCTTCATTTTTTCCAAAGATGTGTCTACAGTGGGTCCAAATAAGTGTTCTTGATCAAAGGGCTGATAAAGAATTGTGGACTGCATATCCGGTTTAAACCCAGATATGCGTAGCCATGCGTGTCTGCGTAGTAAAACGCTTGTGTTAACTGCACGAGACGCTGTGTCGGCTGCATCAAGAGCACACTTTATAGAAGTGTTTGTAATTAATTTTCCCTCTTGTAGGAGGTCATTAGCCTTAGTCTTATACTGATCGGAAAGATGTTGTATGAGCTTTTCAAGCTCATCGTAATGAGCTCTATCATACCTGGCCAGTAAAGCTTGGGTATTGGCAATGCGCCAGTGATTCGCTGCTTGTGAGGCAATGCGTTTGCCAGATGCGTCTAGTAATTTAGACTCTGGAGGTGGGGGCATCCCCTGATGGTTGGGAATTTGCTCGTTTACGTGCATTTGACACAACCAAGGAATCTAGAGGGAGCTGTGCTTTAATATAAGCTGGATCGTTGGGAGCTGGTTTATATTTTTTCTCAATTCTGGGATTGAGAACTCTAGCCCTGACGGGGTCTTTAAAAACATCAGGTGCATGTTTGACGATACCTTTTAAAATAGGTAGAATGCTTGTTGATTTTTGTTACTGTGTGAAAGTCTCTAACAAAAAATCTTCCTCCTGTGGGTCCGAGTGTAATTCTACCCCATGATATTGTGCAGCTCTATTTATGAGCTGTGCAAAACCTATGTTGTCATCTGGGGGGGATGGCCTAGATGGGTAGGAGTCTGGATTGGGGAGATCTGGGACATCTGGTGGATTATCATAAACCTCCCAAGGATCAGGTAGTGGGTGAGTAGTGTCATCATCATTATCCTCTTGTGGGTTTTCATCCCCACCCCCAACCCCACCCCCATCCCCAAGGTGATGATCATCATCATCTTGTGGTGTAGGTGAATATGGAAGCATTGGAGAGTGTGCTGGAGAAAGTGGTGTTGTGGGGATATTTGGAGGAGAGAAGGGTCTGGCTGGAGAAGTTCCCATGTCTCTCTTCTTTAAGGGTACTTTGGGTTGTTCTGGGGGGTCCAAAGGTCTCTTTTTAGATAGAATTGTGTTGATATGACCAGTTTTAGGGTCAATGTGAAGGGTTTTTGTTTAGGATCCACTGGATCTGGTTGAAAAAGGTCTTTTAATCCAGTATCCTTGTTCGGCACCGATGATTTTGGTTGTTTTGGTTTCGATTCCAAAGCTTTCGGAGAAGTCTTAGTGTCCTTTTGCTTTGGAGGAGCTGTGGAGTCCGAGGACTTTTTCGGCTCCGAGGATTTATGGTCTTTTTTCGGTTGCGAGGATTTATTGTCTTTTTTCGGTTCTGAAGATTTGCTCTTTTTTGGTTCCGAAGATTTGTGGTCTGGTTTCGGCTCCGAGGGTTTATCTTGATGGTGTTTCGGTGCTGAATGTTTGTGTTTCGGTACTGGTGATGGTAGTTCGGTACCGATGCATGGCTGGCTCGGTCCCGAGTCGCCTGAAGGCTTGTCTTTGGACTTCGGAGCCAAGCCCGAAGGCGGGGCGTCAGAAGTTTTGTCACGGTGTCGACCTGAGCCGGAAGGCGAAGGTGTTACCGGAGCCTTATGTTTTTGAGAAGTGGTAGGGGTGTCGATGTTGGTACTCACGGTTCGTTGACCTGGAGTAACCGTCTGATCTTCGGCCTCTGATTCGTCGGCCTCGGAGACGCTGATGTCTTCATAGTCCGGTTCTTGTTCCTCGGGAGCATCGGGGTCTGCATCGAAGATGTCGTCCGGCACCGAGGTAGTGGATCGAGACATTACGTGACGTCGAGCCCGGCGATCACGTATGGTTTTCTTTGATCGGAATGAAGCGCAGGCCGGGCAATCTTTGTCCTCGTGTTCTGGAGAGAGGCAAAGGTTACAGACCTCGTGGAGAACAGTGTGTGGGAATTTGGCACCACACAGGGGGCATTTTTTGAATGGAGTTCTTTCCATTAGCTGTAGGGAATGATGGCGCGGATAGGCCCAACGGCCCGCGTCGACGACCGGAATCGAAGGTGTTGAGATTTTTGTTGGATCAGCGTCGAGGAGCGCGATTGAAAAACAATACCGTCGAGTGGTGAAGGATTGCATGTCAAAGGGGAATCGAATACGACACCGACCCGGAGCGCAACCATTTACATCTGAACCCGATGGCGGAAAAAAATCAATCTGAAGATGGAGTCGATGCCCATGCGCAGTATCATCATAAGGAGGAGTCACCTATCCCGTGACTACAAAGACTTCTTCGACAAAAATAAAGTGCAAACATAGGAGCCCAACACCAGATGGCGATCTATGCTAAAGTATACAATATACAGCTCATATGCCTCGAACAAACATGTTCATGAAATGACAATCTCCAAGACTTCTCTGAGAATATCTGAACCCAATTGCAGAAGTACATGGAGTCAGTGTGCATACACATACCCCACTAAGGGAGCTATCACAGCACATCTTTTGACTAAAGACTTCTTCGGAAAAAAACAACTTTCAAATGTCCAAGCCAAACACTAGATGGCAGGACTATGCAGAGCATGTGAAGCTATAAACATACATGCTAGGAATAAAACAGACTTCAAAAGATGAGGAATCTGCAGTTAGAAGTGGGACAAAGGTTTTTTTTTTTTGTTCAAATTAAGCGTAGGTGCTCCTACATTTGGTGCATCTGAGGATGGGAGAGTAGCAGTTTGGCCAACTTGGACTAGATTAATAATGTGTGGTGCTTTCTCGGGGAGGTCATGGTTTATTGGATTTTATTATTTTGCTGATTTTACTTAAACCATGTTGCTCTGCTTCCTCTTTTGAGCTCCTAATGTGCCACTATGTTATTTTCACTAAAGAGGTTAGCCTGGGTGATGTCAGGCATTGGAAATGTTATGCCGATTGGGTTAGGATCTCTTGTATTATACTTGCTGTCTGCCTTAATGTGACTGACGTATTGATTAATACATTGATTTAGCATTAATTGGTTTACCAGATATTCTCTCTATAGCTTTTCTAAGAATGTTTTCCCCCCAACGGTTTCCAAACATTCAGTGGGCTATTTAAGTTGCTCATACTAGGTACATTATACAATATATAGCACCAATTTTAAAAAGGACATAAAAATAGAAGGTAGAATTACTTTAGATTAACTTATCTGGAGTTACAGGGTAGGAGTTAGATGACACAGCTAACTGACTTAACACCAAAGATTTGTGTTTTTTTCACTCATGCACACAGATTGCACCGTTAAATTTAAGGCGAATGCCTCACCGACCCACTGCTTCTCCTTTGCAGTGACTGTGCAATTATCTCTATACTACCACATTTTCTGCAAAGATCTGAGGACAGCTGGTATTTCAGATGAACTTTCAATTATTAACACTTTTACAAAAAGACACAAAAATAAGTTTCCTACCTGATGGACTCTGTATCAATATGTACAGGGGCTATCCGTTCTAGAAGAAACTTGATCATTTCCAGAAAAGGATTTGTAGGTTGCTTCGGATTCCCCAACTTCTTCGTAATATCACGCTGCAATATATATTTATATGTATAAACACTCTATTTGAACTTGCCGGTGACTGTTCTGCTAATATGCAAAACTTAATTTTTATTACCTTGGCGCTAAGAGTCTTGAGGTTCCTTTTTTACCACCCATTTCTAATATGGCTCAGGATAAAGCGTGGCAAGAAGCACATGCATTGCTTACCAGAGAAAAGGTATTTAATGCATGCCCCCAAAGAAGCAAATCAAAACCACTGTCTTCATTTTAGACCAAGAGATATTTTCTGACTAGTTGCATCAAACATTTTAACCACAACACTTGGTAAGTCACATCTGAAGGTGGTGGGTAAGACTAGAAAGGAAAATCTTACTTACCCTGCAAGCATCTGTTCGTAGCTGTAGAGTCACATGCTCTACATACTCCTGCCATCTAGTGTTGGGCTTGGATGTTTTCAGGTTGTTTTTCCTCAAATAAGTCTTTTGAGTCACAAGGTATATGGCGACTCCTCCCTTAATTGGCGAAGCGCATGAACTCCATGTTAGATCATTTTTCGCACAGCGGGTGAGAGTAGAGTGGAGTGTAAATGCAGTGTGGCGCGCAGGAGGATTGCAAAAGGAATCCAGTTAATGAAAAGAAGAGAAAGCTGTGATTGGAGCCACACACTTTTGGGGAGGAGGGTCGGCGCATGTGAATCTACAGCATCACACGCTACAAACAGATTCTTACAGGGTAGTAGCATTTTCTGTTCAGACCATATGTTGATGTAAATACACATGCTCTGCATAAACTTTACTGCAGTTTACTGCAGTGCAGCAATGGCTAGCATGTGGATGATGCAAATGTCTGAAATAAAGTCCTTAAGACTGTTTGGCCAACCATTGCCGGTCTAGGATATCCACACAATAATGCTTAGAGAAGGTGTGTAGGGCTGACCAAGTGGCGGCTTTACATATCTCAGCAAGGGGGATGTTTCCTAAAAAAGGAACAGTTGCAGTCATCTTGCATGTAAATTACCCACTGAGAGGGCTCTTCTCACTTTGTGATAGCAGGTCTGGGAGCATATCACTATCCACATAGCAACGCCCACTTTTAGATATAGGATGACCCTTATGAGGTTTAGCAAAGGCTACAAGCAACTGATCTGCTTTACAAAAGGGCTTAGTCCTATCAATGTAATACAGGAGAGCACAACTGAGATCTAAGCTGTAAAGCGCTCTTTGGTATAGAGGCTGGCTGTGGAGAAAAAGACTGGAAGCTCTAAAGTACAGATGATGGAAAGGGGAAAGCACCTTGTGGAGGTGAGTTCGGAGTATTCCCTATCTTTGTGGAACTTGAATGAAAGGTTCCAGGAGCACGAGGGCCTGCAACTCACATTACCGTGCCTAAATGAAGTTATAGTCACAAGAAAGGACACTTTCCAGGAGTGGTATTGGAAAGGGAAAGAGTGCAACGGCTCAAAAGTAGGTCCCATGAGTCTGGTGAAGACTATGATAAGTTCCATAATGCTGCAGTGGGGACCCTAGGAGGAATAACCCATTTGCTGGTATGCAGAAAAGGGAGGCATGTTCTCTATTTTGCACGTAGGCAGCTATGTCCGCCAAATGAAGCGGCACTGAAGTGTAGGCAAGGCCTGGATTCTGTAGATGAAGCAGGAAGCATATTAATGTCCTGGACTGCCAGTTTAAGTGAATCCAGGTGTTTTGAGAAGCAGTAATGCGTCGCTAGATTGAGCTGCTTGGGACCTTGGTGCTTAAAGGACTTGGCTCGTAGGGAGAAGGTCAGGCCTGTTAGGGGGCTTCTCATGGGGACTGATCAACATCTGTGGGAGTATCGATTACCAGCCCTGTCTGGCCCAGGCAGGGGCTACGAGGATGAGGGTCGACATCATAGTCGCCCCATTGGTCATCGATGGGGAACACATGATCGACCAGTGCATTATAAGGGCCTATGGGCGGCTGCCTTACCCTTCAGAAAAGTAAGGCTAGCGCTCTGATGATTGCGGAGGAGGTGGCTGAGGTGGGGAATGTGGTGGTGGAGGAGGAGATGGTAGAAGAGAAGGAGGTATATATGGGAGAGAATTGTCCTTGAGTTTCTTATGCCTGGTAGAGATTCCATAGCAAGCACTTCCTCAAATGTAAAGTCTCTTTACGCATGAGAGGCAGTTTCATGGAGATATTTCCCGTCAGGGGATGGATAAACAGCCCTTTCTGCTTTGCATTCAACTCCTCTTGGAACATCTGAAGGAAGGACTGATCGGAGTTGTCGGGGTCCACAGTTCAAAGGGGCTTCGACGCAGACAGTTCTTTGACCCTGGATGGAGTCTTCAGACAACATGAGGTTTGATGCCAAGGGTGGCTTCGAAGGTGTGTTTGTTCTTGGTACCAGCATCAAAAGGCTTTTTAGCCTTGAAGACCTTTGAAGTATTTGGGGCTTAACGGCCACTAGGGGTCGACGGCTGTGGATGGGAGCACTGCAGGCTCCGAGGCCTTTGGCAAGAGCCACCCAGAGCACAAGAGTAATGGAGTTCTGGAAGGCTGTGTTCTAGTTGCTGTGCTCGATTGCCCGACTCCATAAGGGGCGGTGCTCTACCCACACACAAGGCCTTTTCAGGGTCCTGGCAAGCGCATCTGTGCCAACCATACTCAGTCCTTCTAGTGATCGACAGACAGGAGGATATGGATGGAAGAGGAGCCTCCAGTTCTTCTTCCTCTGGATCAAGGTTAGAAGAGAAGGCTACCTCTGGGCTAGGCAGTGGCTGTTGGGAGAGATGCCCGAAGGACAGACATTTTCACCCATCTTTGTGTCGGGCAAGTTATGTTCCTTATAGATGTCAGGGAAGTCTTCAGAGGCCTGCTGCATCATCCTCGGGTTTGCCCACCTTCTTTCCCATCAACAGCAAATTGTTTTCTTCAAGCGGAAGGTCAGGTAGGCCTCGCCCACTGTGTCATTGAGTACGGGGGAGAGACAGAGCTTAAACACGTTTTGTCGGTCAGTCTATATGAACTTCGCGTAGCACTGGGGACAGTACTGGACGCACATCTTTTCTATCACCCTGTGTGCATTCTCTGTGAAGAAGGTGTCACAAAATAAAAGATGAGGGGTATGCGGCCCAAAGGGCGACCCAAGGCCCTGACTTTTTCTTGCCGGGAGACTGTGATCAACTCCTAAGTTGATCACAGTCTCCCGGCAAGAAAAAGTTGAGCAACGTGGGCAATGAAGGCTTTTTCCGCCAGAGTGTCAAATTGACTGGTTGGGCCAAAATGACAGCGCAAGGAACATGCCGAACTCGGAACCCCAGAAGTACAAGTCCGAACCTCATGGTGAGAAAAAAATCAATCTAACATGGAGTTTGTGCCAATAATCACTGCCAACTAAGGGAGGAGTCACCATATACCTTGTGACTCAAAAGACGTCTTTGAAGAAAAACAGCCTGCAAACATCCGGGCACAACATTAGATGCAGGAGTATGCAGAGCATGTTTACCTATAGCAACACATGCTACAAATAAGTATGTAACATTCACTGTCTCCTAATGGTAACAAATGAGCCAATGGAAATGAATAGTCACTGTCATACAGTGGTTCTTAACCTTTTGACTTCTGTGCACTCTGCTTAATCATTACTGGAATCCGAGAATCACAGAATCCGGGGCCCCCACTGAGTCATTATTGGAATTTCCAGACCCCAGTCTAAGCAATTTCAATGATTGGAACTGCAAAACAATACCCAGAATTATGAAAACAAGCATTCATCAAACAAATAAACAAGTGACAAAATATTTTTTTATATTCAAAAGTGCAAAAAAAAAAAAAAAAAATTTTTTTATTTATTTTAATGGGAAGGTTGGAACTTTTCTAAATTAAATTGAGCCCAACCCACTCAACACTTTCGGATTGATTCACTTGTGCTGCTCCTATTAATCAATCTGAGGATACCAACTTAATTTTTAGCCTCCAATTTCAAATTCCTTTACAGAACATTTTAAAACATTCAATTTTGCTTCTTTATTAATATACACTTTATTATTCTATTAATATTAATTAATTTTCTATGCAGTCACAAACCCCATGAGGTGGTGTCCACAGGTTAAGAAATGCTGCTGTAATACTTTGTTCTCATAATTATAAATAAACAAGCAGTGGCAAAGTCAATAGGTCTCGCCTATACAAGAGCTATAGGCTTTGGCAATGTGTTTTGTCATGTTGTACACCAGTGTGGCTGCTGTTCAGCATGGCTAAAAGTGGCGTGGAGTGCCATAGAATGGATTTGTTGAAGTAGAGTGTCGTAGAGCGGATTTGTTAGAGTAGAGTGTCGTAGAGCGGATTTGTTGGAGTAGAGTGTCGTAGAGCGGATTTGTTGGAGTAGAACGGATTTGTTGGAGTAGAGCGGATTTGTTGGAGTAGAGTGTCGTAAAGGAATAGGGGAAGTAGAGTGTCAAGAGGCGAGTGTCAAGAGGGGCGTGTCAGAGGGGCGTGTCAGAGGGGCGTGTCAGAGGGGCGTGTCAGAGGGGCGTGTCAGAGGGGCGTGTCAGAGGGGCGCGTCAGAGGGGCGCGTCAGAGGGGCGCGTCAGAGGGGCGCGTCAGAGGGGCGCGTCAGAGGGGCGCGTCAGAGGGGCGCGTCAGAGGGGCGCGTCAGAGGGGCGCGTCAGAGGGGCGCGTCAGAGGGGCGCGTCAGAGGGGCGCGTCAGAGGGGCGCGTCAGAGGGGCGCGTCAGAGGGGAGCGTCAGAGGGGAGCGTCAGAGGGGAGCGTCAGAGGGGAGCGTCAGAGGGGAGCGTCAGAGGGGAGCGTCAGAGGGGAGCGTCAGAGGGGAGCGTCAGAGGGGAGAGTCCAGTGGCAGAGTCCAGTGGCAGAGTCCAGTGGCAGAGTCCAGTGGCAGAGTCCAGTGGCAGAGTCCAGTGGCAGAGTCCAGTGGCAGAGTCCAGTGGCAGAGTCCAGTGGCAGAGTCCAGTGGCAGAGTCCAGTGGCGTGTCAAGATTTCAGTGGCAGAGTGCAGTGGCGTGTCAAGATTTCAGTGGCAGAGTGCAGTGGCATGTCAAGAGTTCAGTGGCAGAGTGCAGTGGCGTGTCAAGAGTTCAGTGGCAGAGAGCAGTGGTGTGTCAAGAGTTCAGTGGCAGAGAGCAGTGGTGTGTCAGAATTCAGTGGTGCAGTGGACTGGCGTAGAGTGGAGAGGCATAGAGTGGAGAGTGGAGTGGCGTAGAGTGGCGTAGAGTGGAGTGGCGTAGAGTGGAGTGGCGTAGAGTGGAGTGGTGTGGAGTGGCGTAGAGTGGAGTGGCGTAGAGTGGAGTAGCGTAGAGTGGAGTGGCGTAGAGTGGAGTGGCGTGGAGTGGCGTAGATCAGAGTGGCGTAGATCAGAGTGGCGTAGATCAGAGTGGCGTAGATCAGAGTGGCGTAGATCAGAGTGGCGTAGATCAGAGTGGCGTAGATCAGAGTGGCGTAGATCAGAGTGGAGTGCCGTGGCATAGAGCGGCGTAGAATGGAGTGGAGTGGCGTAGAGTGGAGTGGAGTAGAGTGGAGTGGAGTAGAGTGGAGTGGCGTAGAGTGGAGTGGCGTAGAGTGGAGTGGCGTAGAGTGGAGTGGCGTAGAGTGGAGTGGCGTAGAGTGGAGTGGCGTAGAGTGGAGTGGCGTAGAGTGGAGTGGCGTAGAGTGGAGTGGCGTAGAGTGGAGTGGCGTAGAGTGGAGTGGCGTAGAGTGGAGTGGCGTAGAGTGGAGTGGCGTAGAGTGGAGTGGCGTAGAGTGGAGTAGAGCGGAGTGGCGTAGAGCGGAGTGGCGTAGAGCGGCGTAGAATGGAGTGGAGTGGCGTAGAGTGGAGTGGTGTGGAGTGGCATAGAGTGGTGTGGCGTAGAGTGGAGTGGCGTAGAGTGGTGTGGCGTGGTGTGGCGTGGCGTGGCGTGGAGTGGCGTAGAGTGGAGTGGCGTAGAGTGGAGTGGCGTAGAGTGGAGTGGCGTAGAGTGGAGGGGCGTAGAGTGGAGGGGCGTAGAGTGGAGGGGCGTAGAGTGGAGGGGCGTAGAGTGGAGGGGCGTAGAGTGGAGGGGCGTAGAGTGGAGGGGCGTAGAGTGGAGGGGCGTAGAGTGGAGGGGCGTAGAGTGGAGGGGCGTAGAGTGGGGTGGAGTGGAATAGGGTGGAGTGGAATAGGGCGGAGTGGTTTGATGTAGTGGGGCGGATTGGGCTGGAGTAGATTAGGGTAGAGTGGGTAGGATTGAGTGGGGTGGACTGGAGTGGGTGGACTAGTGGGGTGTATTGAAATGGGGTGCGGTGGATTGGGGTGCGGTGAATTGGACTGGGGTGGATTAGATTGGTTTCAGGCGGGTGGATTGGCTTGTGGTGGGTGTGTACTGGATTAGAGTAGGATGGTTTGGAGTGGGGTGAAATGGAGAGGGGTGGAGTGGAGTGGAGTGCGGTAGGCCGGATGGATTAGATTTGGGTGTGGTGGACTGAACTGTGGTGGGGTGGATTGGAGTGAGTTGGATTGGGGTGGTTTGGAGTGAGGTGGATTGGATTGGGGTGGGATGGGGTGGGGTGGAAAGGAATGGAGTGGGGTGGATTGAATTGCCGTGAGTTGGAATTAATTGGCGTGAGGTGGATTAGATTGAGTGGGTTGATTTGAGTGGGTTGATTTGAGTGGGTTGATTTGAGTGGGTTGATTTGAGTGGGGTGGATTGGTTTGGGGGTAGAGTGGATTGGTTTGGGTGGACTCAATTGAGCTGGATTGGACTGGGGTGGGGTAGATTGTATTGGAGTGAGGTATACCGGATTAGATTGGAGTGGGGTGGATTCGGTTAGAGTGAGGTGGATTGAAGTGGGGCAGATTGTTTTGGACTGGAGAGGGGCAGATTGTTTTGGACTGGAGAGGGGCAGATTGTTTTGGACTGGAGAGGGGCAGATTGTTTTGGACTGGAGAGGGGCAGATTGTTTTGGACTGGAGAGGGGCAGATTGTTTTGGACTGGAGAGGGGCAGATTGTTTTGGATTAGAGAGGGGCAGATTGTTATGGACTGGTGTGGAGTAGGTTGGTGTGGAGTAGATTGGTGTGGAGCAGATTGTTTTGGATTGGAGTAGGGTGCATTCTGTTTCGGCTACCGCAAAGCGCGACCCCAGCCCAATTGCAGCTGGAATTTTGCCTGTTAAAGAACAAATTACTTACCTTCGGTAACGATATATCTGTAAGAAACATTAGTAGTGATAGATTCCTTACCTTAGAATTACCCCCAGGCGTCAGACTGGATCCGGAAAGTTTTCGTCAGCAGTACCCCTGCGTCGGAAGGTGGCGTCGTGCGGCTCCGCGTCCGTCGTTGGCGTCGTGGTCGCCGAGATGACGTCGCAGCAGCTACTTAGACGCCGCCCCTCGCGCGCTGACGTCAGTTCTGTACACGACTTTCCGCGCCAGGAACGCAGAGCCATGCAAGATACGGACCACTGGTGCCTTGAAACTAGGGCCCTGAAAGGGATGACCTTAACCCTAGAAATCAGTTCGCAGAACGGGGAGGATGGGTGGGGCGGTAAGGAATCTATCACTACTAAGGTTTCTTACAGATATATTGTTACCGAAGGTAAGTAACTTGTTCATCTGAAAGAAACACGTAGTGATAGATTCCTTACCTTAGAATAGATACCCCAGCAATACCAACCCCGGTGGTGGGTCTGCGAACCAAGATCACACCAGAAAGTCTCGGAGAACAGAACGGCCAAAGAAGCCGTCTCTCTGGACTTGGCTGTCCAGGCAGTAATGCTTAGTAAACGTGTGCAGCGAGGCCCACGTAGCTGCCTGACAAATGTCTTGTAAGGGGACACCACGTCCCAATGCCGTAGTGGCCGCCGTCGCCCTGGTGGAATGGGCGCGCAGCCCCAACGGAGGCTCCTTTATAGCCAGAGAATAGCATGCTTTTATACACAAGACGACCCATCGGCAGATAGTCCGCTTGTGTACGGCCCGACCTTTCTTGGCGCCAACGTAGCCAGCAAAGAGTTGGTCATCCACCCGGAACTGTTGTGTGCGGTTCACGTAGAATGAGAGCGCACGTTTGGGTCCAGACGGTGGAGCCTCTCTTCCTCTCTGGAAGGATGCGGAAAGAAGGTGGGCAAAGTGATGGTTTGCCCGATGTGAAAAGCAGTTACAACTTTTGGCAGAAAGGATGGACAGGTTCTGAGCACAACCTTGTCCGGATGGACAGACAGAAAAGGAGGTTTACAAGAAAGAGCCTGGAGCTCACTCACTCTCCTAGCGGAGGTTATGGCAACCAGGAAAGCAGTCTTTAGAGTTAATAGACGTAGAGGACAGTTGTGAAGAGGATCAAAGGGAGCGCACATTAAGTAAGTGAGAACCAGATTCAAGTCCCACTGTGGCATCACAAAAGGAATAGGAGGGAAAAGGTGAGTAATGCTTTTGAGGAATCTATTTACAACAGGGGACTTAAAAAGAGAGGGCTGATCAGGGAGCCTGAGAAAGGCTGAGATAGCAGAAAGGTAGCCCTTGATAGTGCCCAGAGCAGAGCCCTGCTGGGCCAAAAAAAAAAAGGAACAAAAGGACTTCTGGAAGAGGGGCAGAAAGGGGATCCACAGCCTTTGCTGTGCACCATGCCACAAATTTGTTCCACCTGCAGGCGAATACCAACTTAGTGGAGGGACGCCTGGCTGCCAGAATGACATTACAAACCTCAGGAGGCAAATCAAAAGGAATCAACTGCTGCCGCTCAATCTCCACGCAAGGAGGTGGAGACTGGACAGGTTCGGGTGGAGGACCGTTCCCTGCTGCTGCGACAGAAGATCCTCCCGAAGAGGCAGTCTGATCGGGGGATCGATGATCATACTGAGTAGCTCGGGATACCAAACGCTTCAAGCCCAGCCCGGAGCCACAAGAATGACTTGGGCCCGGTCGCGCCTGATCTTCTTCAGCACTCTGGGCGGAAGTGGTATAGGCGGAAAGGCGTACAACAGACCGCAACTCCACTCGCGACGAAAAGCGTCGCTGAGCGAGTGCCGCCTTGGAAATTCCAACGCGCAGAATTGCTGGCACTGCGCGTTCTCTTCGGTGGCGAATAGATCTAACCAAGGCTCTCCCCACTGTTGAAAGAGACCTTGCGCCACGTCAGAGTGAAGACGCCATTCGTGATCCATCATGCACCTGCGGCTGAGTTCGTCCACCCTGGCGTTCAGGGAACCTGCCAGGTGTTGAACCACCAGGGAAATGCCCTGATGTTCCAGCCATGTCCAGAGGCGCAGGGCCTTCTGACATAGGGTCTACGACCCCACCCCGCCTTGTTTGTTGCAGTACCATATGGCGGTGGTGTTGTCTGTGAACACCTTCACTACTCTCCCCTTGACAGAGGGAAGGAATGCCTTCAGTGCAAGTCGGATCGCCCGAAGCTCCAGAAGGTTGATATGGAGCCTGGACCCCGCCGGAGACCAGAGGCCTCTGATCTCCGCCTCTCCCATGTGGCCGCCCCATCCCAGGAGGGACGCATCCGTCACCACTGTGTGCTCCAGTTGGGGAAGGGAGAGGGATCTGCCATTGACCCAATGCCGGTTTGTGAGCCACCACTGCAACTGTCTTGCAGTGCCCTCCGAGATCTGGACGGACTCGGACAGGTCCCCCTGATGCTGCGCCCACTGGAACTTTAGGTCCCACTGCAGAGCCCGCATATGCCACCTGGCATGATCGACCAGCAGGATGCAGGAGGCCATGAGGCCCAGCAGCCTCAGGGTCATCCTGACCGAAACCCAGGATAGAGGCTGAAAGATCGGAATCATAGCCTGAATATCGTGGACTCGTCGTTCGGGAGGATAGACCCGAAAGAGCGTTGTGTCCAGAACCGCTCCGATGAAGAGGAGCTTCTGAGAGGGAATCAGGTGCGACTTCGGCACGTTGATGGAGAACCCCAGCGAATGCAGGAGGTCAGCCATAGTCTGGAGGTGGGAGATGACAGCCTGGGGCGAGCCCGCCTTCAACAGCCAGTCGTCGAGATAGGGGAAGACTGGAACCCCTGATCTGCGCAGATGAGCTGCGACCACCGCCATCACTTTCGTGAACACCCGAGGGGCGCTGGTAAGGCCAAAGGGGAGCACGGTAAACTGAAAGCGCTCGTGGCCTACCGTAAACCGCAGGTAACGCCGGTGGGCCGGCAGGATGGGAATGTGGAAATATGCGTCCTGCAAGTCCAACGCTACCATCGAGTCTCCAGGGTCGAGGGCAGACAAGACCTGAGCCAGAGGCAACATCTTGAACTTCTCCTTCCGGAGGAAGCGGTTGACGTCCCTGAGGTCCAAGATAGGACACAGGCCCTTGTCCTTCTTGGGCACCAGAAAGTAGTGGGAATAACAACCACGTCCTACTTCTGGCGCAGGAACGCGCTCGATGGCCCCCTTGGCCAAGAGGGCCGCGACTTCCTGTTGGAGAAGTGCCAAGTGGTCCCCCGACACGCGGTGGTACTGGGGTGGCATGGCTGGAGGGGTAGTCTGGAAGGGGAGGGAGTAGCCCCTTCGGACTATTTGTAAAACCCACCTGTCCGAAGTGATGGTGCGCCAGTGGTGGAGGTGATGGCGAATCCTGCCTCCCACTGGCGTTTGATGGGCCTGAAAGACCGGACTAGGAAGGTTTGGAGGCAGTGGTGGCCGGGGTGGAGGTGGACTGACCCGCCCACTGGCCCCCTGACCCGCCTCGGCGGGTCCCACGTCCGCGCTGAGACTGTTGCTGCGCAGGCCTGTGGCTCTGTAGCGAACGTGTCGGGGGGCGCCCCTTCCGTGGCCACGAAAGGAGCGAAAGGCAGAAGGCGGAGGAGGGAGAGAGGCCGAAAGGCCCAAGGACTTGGCCGTAGCCCGTGAGTCCTTAAAACACTCCAGCGCACTATCCGACTTGTTGCCAAAAAGGCGAATGCCATCAAAGGGCATGTCCATGAGAGTGTTGTGGACATCCCCAGAGAAGCCAGTAGTCCTCAGCCAGGCATGGCGACGGAGCGCCACTGTCGTGGAAAGCGCTCTGCCCAGCGAGTCGGCGGTGTCAAGGCCACATCGGATTGTGAACTTGGCTGCATCTCTCCCTTCAGCAATTGCCTGAGAGAGCACTGTCTGGGCCTCCTCCGGACACTGAGGCAACACCTGCGCCACCGTATCCCACAGAGAGTGGGAATAACTGCCCAAGAGGCATGCGGTGTTCACAGACCGCAGCCCTGAACTGGCGGAAGAAAAGATCTTCTTCCCAAACTGTTCCAGTCTCTTGGATTCCCTATCCGGGGGTGTGGTAGGGAATACGCTTTGGGACGTGGAGGCTTGGACAACCAAGCTCTCAGGGGTGGGGTGTTGGGAGAGGAAAAGGGGGTCGCCCGGGGCCGGGCGATGGCGTCGGGCCACGTTCCTATCCACAGGAGCCCCTGTGTTGGGCCTGGACCAGGTGCCCAAAAGAACGTCAGAAAGCGCATCGTTGAAGGGCAGCAGTGGCTCCGCAAAGGTAGCCGCTGGCTGAAGCACTTCTGTCAGGAGGTTAGTCCTGACGGCCACCGTAGGGAGTTGGAGGTGTAGAGCCTCGGCCGCCCTACGCAACACCACTGCGTAACTAGCACCCTCCTCCGCAGCCGCGGTAGGAGGAGTTAGCATGCCAAGGTCAGGAGAGGTGTCAAGACCACTGGCATCCCCCAGCTCCTCTGCCCAGTCCGGGTCATACTCGCACTGAGCTGCGAGAGGGTCCTCAGACCCCTCCCAGTCCTCCCCTTCCTCCGATGGCTGTGGTACAGGCCGAAAATACAGAGGCTGGACATAGGGAAAGAAGGGTCCCATCGGCGTCGGAATCGGCGTCGAGCGACGCAGTTCCGGCTCCGTGTCCACATCAGGGCTGAAACCGGGGACGTTGTCTGGTGCCACGGGCGAAGTCGGAAGTGGTGCCGGTGGGGTCGACGTCGGTGGAGGTGTTACAAGGTCAACCGGCGTCGAGCGGGAGCCAGGCCTGGATCCATGGGGGCCCTGCGGCACCGGAGCCGACGGCGATGTCGGGGCCGGAGCCGCCAACAGTGAAGGGCGAGGGCCCCCAGCCGGGCCCGACGGCTCAAAGAGGCGGGCCATGGCTGACAAAGTCCTGCAGCTGGGCCGGAGTCGCCCCCGGACCCGGGAAGGGCGGGTAGGCCGGGGGCGACTGCGTAGGTTCCGCTGGAGCCGCGGGGGTGGCACCACCCACACCCTCAGCCGCGTCGCGTGAGGGGAAGTCGGAGAGCGATGGCGCTTCTTGACTTCTTGTGCTTCGCCTTACCTGACCCCGAGTGCGAAGACTTTGACGATGAATGATGGTGATGGCTCTGCGACCGGTCCCTCGACCTCCCACGGGACTGGGACCTCGAGTGGCGCGGAGCCGACTGCCGGACTTCCAGCAACTTTCGGGACCGCTCCCGCAAAGTCTTCGGCGCCATGGCCCGGCAGTCGGGGCACGACTTGGGGTCGTGGTCGCGCCCCAGGCAGTAGAGACACACGCGGTGCGGGTCCGTCACCGACATCATACGATGACAGTCCCCGCACGACTTGAAACCGGGCATCCCTACGGCACCTTAGGAGTCGAAGGACTCGAAAAAACAGAGACAAAAGCCTAAACAAACTCAGTCAAAAAATGACTGGGGGTACCTCTCTCTCTGGATCTGCGCTTGCTGGCGCGGAAAAAGAAATAACTGACGTCAGCGCGCGAGGGCGGCGTCTAAGTAGCTGCCGCGACGTCATCTCGGCGACAACGACGCCAACGACGGACGCGGAGCCGCACGACGCCACCTTCCGACGCGCAGGGGTACTGCTGACGAAAACTTTCCGGATCCAGTCTGACGCCGGTAATTCTAAGGTAAGGAATCTATCACTATGTGTTTCTTTCAGATCCAAGTGTTAATACAACACGGTCATTTACTTAATCATATGTCACTACTGAGGCGGTCTGATCAGTCGACACTGCGTGCTTAAAGAGATTCGAATGGCAACACCAAAAACAGTTGGATGCAGGCTTTCGATCAGGCTGTGAATGACCTTGAGGCTAATGAACTACGGGAATCAACACTCCCACATGCCCTCTTCAAAACATCTTTGAACAAGCAAATAAAGAAGATCTCATGGATGAGGGACAGATTGTTTTGGATTGGAGTGGGGCAGATTGGAGTGGAGCAGATTGTTCTGGATTGGAGTGGGGCAGATTGTTCTGGATTGGAGTGGAGCAGATTGTTCTGGATTGGACTGGGATAGATTGTTTTTAGATTGGGGTGGGGTGGGGTGGGTAGGGAGGACTGGAGTGTGGTGTGGTATTGTGGATTGGAGTGGGGCGGATTGAGGTGTACTGCACGATTATGTATTAAAGCATGATTTCTGAAATTATACCTAACAAAGAAACAATGTCGCTTTGCAATAAGATAATCTTCATCTTTTCAGAACAGCATTCATGAGCAAAAAGATAACATGAGTGCAAAGTTAGAAAAGAAGACTTGGCAAAATAAAAAAGTTAACTATAGAAAATAAATCTTTGCAGTTTTTTTTTCCTGCTGGGCATGTTTTAACCAGTTACACGCCTTCTGTTTGCAGGGCACTAAAAGTTAAAAAGAACAAAACAGCACCTCGATCACATCGGGAGCAGCGGACGGGCACTGATTAAGTGGAATCAATCAGTGCTTGGTCCTTGCTCCACATAGAGGAACGAAATGTTTGGCCTGCCTTGACGAATTATGAGGCTATCAAGAAGAGTGCCATGCACGCCAACAAGTGGTAAGCAACGGGCGGGCACGAATCTTTTTTTGTTAACAACAGTGTCTCGCAAGCGAGATGCATGCGCTAGCATATGCTCTCACAGGCTCAACCCTAAAAAAGCCAAAGCCACTTGTTTGCTAGGTTCAATATAGACATCTATTTGGTTTTAGGAAAAAAGCAAATACATATACTCTGAATAAATAATAAAGACATTGAAGCACTTGAACCTGTGTTGTGCATGCGGACACTAAGCCCCTCCAACACTAAAAGGGCTGCAGATGCTCTCTTAAGCACGCACTCACATGCTAAGGTATGGGGGGGCAATTATGGGTATTGTAAAGCACAGCCACTTAGTAAAGTACCCATCAATTAGTGGTGTTTTGGGTAGAGTAGTAAAAGCTGATGGAAAGACTGTCCCACAGAATTGAGTGATGGAGCTGTGGAAGATGGAGGGACCCTGAGGAGGTCATTTACAATTAGTTTTAAACTTGAATGGTAGGAGAGGGAAGAAAGAGCAGTAACTACAAGTTTAGAATAGAAGGCTTGGCCTTAAGGAAAGGGGAAAAAGGCTTTGTTGGATGGAAACAAACTGAAGTATGCCTGGTAATTCTTAGTTAACTGAGCAATTTGGCTGCAACCATGCCTGTCTTGTACTGCTGCACAGCCTAGACATGGGAAGAATCAATTTGTTTCCAATTTGTCAGGAGTTTTTTTGGGCTTATGGCCTGTCTATACAGAGACGCAGAGAAAATAGTGTTCATAGACTTTCCAATGACCCCAGTGAGATCCCAAGACAGTAGGCTTTGTTCAGCCACTTGTTTTCCCAGTTTAAGCATAACTAATTACTCTTCCTAGGCAAAGACTGAGAGCAAGTATAATTAACATTACAACAAGCAAAGACGACAGCTATGATGATATTAGTCTTAGCCTATCTAGGTCAGAGACGCTTGAAAACATGCATCTTTTTGGCACAGGACACTGCATTTATGTTGGACAAAGACTGCAGAGAAACTGATATTATGAGGAAAGAGGGCAGTGGTGGTGCAAAATAGTATAAACCATATGAAATGCAATATGGCTTCTTCCAGACTTCCTTGAGGACGTATGATTAGTGCTAGCTTTACTAAGGCAGCAACGGCTACAGCCAGCACATAGATGCCATTCTTCTCCAACAAAAGTGCAGTGTCTTGATGGGCATTGCCTCACGGGTGTTGGCTAGCACAAAGTAGTACCAGGTGATGGGGTGAAGAGTCCTGTGCTTACCATTTCTGGCCTTCAGTTACGTTTTGCTAATGGCAATAGCACCACACCTTCCAGTATTTGTATGGTCCAGAAGCTTTTTCAAAAGCTAGTTCTGTGATTCTGTTGACTGGAATCAAAATGATTTATTACTTATGTTTGTGATGTGTTTTGCTCTAGTCTATACGGTGTCTGGGTTCAACAAGAGCAACCTGAGAGATGGATTAACTAGAGACTTCAATAATGGTCCTACAAGAGTGTCTGGGTATGGACTCAGAGGGGGCAGATGGACTGGCATTATCAGTGCTGAAGGAGGCAGGGGATATGGTGCCAGGGGCATACCAGAGACATAAGGGACTGCACAAGGGTCTGGCTTTTAGCTTGGCACCCAAGGCATACAGAAACAAAGTCTTAAGTGAGATGGGGAGTTAGTGAGTCTTGAGCCAAGTCTACTCAAGAACCAGATATTTATCTTCTGAAGGGTTAAAGGATTCCGATTTGACCACTGCAGAATACACCTCCCCAGAGCGATGGCCATGCAAGCTGGAAGTTGGACTGACATAAGCTGGGACCGCGAAGCCTGAAATCATACTGGAGATTGATATTAACTGCTGTGATTACAAGACAAGGATTTGAAGCTGAAAGGGTGATGTCAATCACCCCTTTGTTCAGTACTGTGGAATCTTAGGAGTGACCGCCCAGAATTTCTCAACATACTCCACCACTTCTTGGCAGTGGCACCTGTTATGCTGCTATTGTCTAGGAGAGGAAGGACCTCATGAATTGGAAGCATGGGGAGGAATGTCTAATTTTTATTTCATGTTGTCTCTTGCAACATGGCTGATTGCTCAATTTTCTGCATAGCTGGGAACAACAGGGGGTGGGAGAGGCAGCTGATTCAGGAGTTAGATAGTACTTTGGCTACCTCCAAGGGCAAGAAAAGTCACTTAAAGAAGATGCACTTTCCTACTCAGTATAAAAATACTTTGCCAAAGCTGCATGAAACTATGTCCCCTGACACATGCCCACAGAGGGCAGAGTTTCTTACCACCCAGTGTAGATGAAAAGGAGCGCTAGTCCCAGGAGTGACTGGCTTTATCCCACATACAATGCGAGCTGAAGACCTCCATAGTTAAGGAACTAGTAATAGTTTGGTCTTTTAAGAACCTTTAAGGAATTTGGCAACTAGACTTTTGGCACTCCTTTCCTAAAGGCTTACCACAGACCCCCGCTAAAGGAGAGTGTTAGGCACCAGGAGAAATGTTCAGTGGACCACATAATTTAACCTTCTTCAAGTTAATCTCAATATCTGCACAGGGCCTGTGAGGATGACAGCCCCAAGGGATGCCTTATGATTTCAGCGACCGAAACAGTACTCAATGCACACTATCAGAATGCTCATGTACAAACCTCAGCATATAAGAGCCTGGACACAGGCCACGCAAAAGATGTTGAACCGCTTATGGGAGTAAGTAGCAGATACTGTAGTTTAACACTAGTGGCACAGGGAAACAAGTTCTGCTGTAATTAATTTATATAACCAAGTAACTCCTCCACTTTTGCCCTGGCTCTGCATTTTTAAGTTGAGCAGTCAAGGTTCACTTTAAACGGTAGTGGCTGAGAGAAAACATTTACAGCAAACAACACATACCCAATATCCAGCCGGCTCCATTACAAATAACCAAAACTAATTTCAGCTCCAACAGGTTGATGTGGAGTTAGGTCTCCACCGGACGCCAGAGTCCTCATCACCACCTCTCTCAGGTGGCCACCCTATGCTAGAAGTGATGCATCAATCACCATTGTTAACTCTGGAAGGGGTAGTGAGGGGTGTCTGCAGCTGACCAGATCGAGATTCAGCAACAATCACTACAGATCTTTTGCAGTCTCTTCCAAAATCTGGTATCGATCGGAGAGATGTGTCTAGTGTTATGCCCGCTGGGACTTCAGATCCCATTGCAGAGCCCACATATGCTATCTGGCATGCTTCACCATCTGGATGCAGGAGGCCATCAGACCCAGCAGAATCAGTCTCACCGAAATCCAGGACTGAGGCAGAAACATCTGGATCATAGCCCGAATGTCCTGGACTTTCCGCTCAGGAGGGTAAGCACAACATCACAATATGTCCATAATGGCTCCGATGAACAGGAGCATTTGAGAAGGAGTCAGGTGTGTCAGACTGATAGTAAACACCAAACAATGTACAAGGTTTGGGGTAGTTTGGAGGTGGATGAGGTCTGCCTCTGGCGAGTCAGCTTTCAACAGCCAATCGTCAAGGTTGGGGAAGACTGGGACACCCAAACTCCGAAGCTAAGTGTAACTATCACTTTCGTGAACATAAAGGGGCACTGGTGAGGCCAAATGGGAGCACTGCAAACTGGAAATTCTCATGGCCCACCGTGAACCGTAGGTAATGTCTGTGGGCTTGCAGTACGGGGATATGAAAGTAAGTGTCCTGCAGGTCCAATGCTACCATCCAGTTTTCAGGGTCTAGGGCAGACAGAACATGGGCAAGGATGAGCATTTTTAGAAAGTTTTTCCTCAGGATGGCCGTCGTCCTTTTTCAGCACCAGAAAATAGAGAAGAAGCAACCAAGACCGCCTTCTGCCGTTGGCACCCTCTCAATGGCTCCTTTGGTCAAAAGAGCCTGCACCTCTTGATGCAACAAGGACAGGTGGTCCTCCGTCTGCCACTGTAAGGATGGTGGCATAGGTGGCGGGGTTTCTAGGAATGGAAGAGTGTAACCCGCCTAACAATATGCAGCGCCCACTCGTGCGAGGTGACAGCTTGTCATTCCGGTAAAAAGTGCCACATTCTGTCTCCTAATGGATGGTGGTGTGTCGCGGAGGGCACATTAGAGAGGTTTGGATGGTGCAGTAGCAGATGAGTAGATTACTTGGCTGCACGTTGTCCCTGGTTTCCATGAAATTCGTGGGAACCTCGACCATTGCCACAAAAATGCTGGGAAGCCCGCGGGCGCTGTGGGTATGGCTGGTATGAACAAGACTGAAAACCTCTACCATAGCCACAGAAGGGGTGAGAAGAAGAGTGCAGTTGGCAGGGGCGGTGGAGAGGCCCAAAGATCGAGCTGTGACTCTGCTGTCTTTGAAGCACTCCAGCGCTGTATATGCCTTGCCATCGAACATGCGAGAACCATCAAAGGGCATGTTCATGATGTTCACTTGGACATTCCCCAAAAAGCCCGTTGACTGCAACAAGCATGGGGCCAAAGAGCCATAGTGGTGCTCAAGGCTCTGCCTAGCAAGTCTGTGATGTCCAACCCACACCTGATGGTGTAATTTGCTGCATTTCGGTCATCATCAGAATAGCTTGTGTAAGGATTGCACAAGCTTCCTCTGGACTAAGCGTAGCGCCTGCGCCACCGAATCCAACAATGCATGGTGTATCGGTACATTAGACAGGCTGTGTTCACCAACTTCAAGGCCAGATTGATGGAGGAGAAAATCCTCTTCCCAAAAGTATCCAACCACTTGGACTGTACGAGGGAGTGGTAGGGAATGCACTTGGGATAACCTTGGTTGTTGAAGTCTGCAGCAACAGACTCTCCAGGGTGGGGTGAGGAACACCGGATCCCCTGGGGCATGACGAGTGGCAATCTGTCGGCTGACTGGGATCCCCTGAACAGGGTTTAGACCAACTCACCAGGACATCCGTGAGGGATTCTTTATATGGAAGCAGGGACTCTAAGCTGATGTGCCCTGGCCAAAGCACCTCAGTTAAAAAATTACTTTTAACTTCCATTGATGGAAGTTTGAGATCAAGGACCTCAGTTACCCTCCTCATAACTCGCAAATGATGCACTTCACTCAGTAGCCAGGCCAGGAGGAGGGACTAAACCAGAGTCTTGTGAGGTGCCCAGCCCGCTGGCCTCTCCCAACTCCTCATACCAGTTATTTTCATGGAAAGACTGAGCAATATCATCAGTGGGGGCAAAGGCCCCGTACTCAGCGTTGTCACCCCCAAAGTCCATGCCAAACTTTGGCCTGCCAAAGAACAGGGACACTGTCTAAGAGCCAGAAGGCTGTCGTGGCCGGTTGGCTCCAGTCTAGAATTCGAGCGGGATCCCTGCAGCTCTGTCACCAAGTCAGACAAGACAGGGGACAGGGAGGGTCGTCATCGTTGTGCGGGGAGATCTTAGCGGCATTGATGGACCGCACTGCAGCGAGGGTCGCAGAGCCGGAATTGAGCTTGGAACTGGATTAGGCCCAGATCTGGCAACAGATCCAGAGGGCCCAAATGGAGTAGGGGAAGGTGTTGCTGGTGGTAACCCAGTTGGGACATCTTTCTGCTCCTTGGGGCTAGGAGGAGCAGAAAGATGTTCCAACTGACTAGGAGGCAAGCCAGAGGGAGATGGCTGCCCAAAAGTGAGGGGCATAGCCTCATAAAAATCCTTAAGTTGGGCAGGAGTTGCTCCAGCTCCAGCAAATTCAGGGATACGTGGAGGCAGGTAGGGTGTCCGCTCCGCAGAAGAAGTGCCAAAGCGGGGCCCAGAGGCATGATGATGCCCCCACGCCCACTCTAGGGACTTGGAGGGGCACTGAGAAGTCAAATGATGCTACTTCTTGATTTTCATTGACTTCGAGGATGACCGGCAGCAAGAATGCCTCCAGGAATAGGCCCGAGATAGTCTGCGGGACCAAGATTTTCCAAGAGACAAGGAGCAATGTGGGGGTTTCCGATGCCGTGCCGCGAGGAGCTTTGGCTTCCGTTCTTGAATCATCTTCGGGTGCATCAACAAGCAATCGGAGTTGTGGCTCGAACCCTAGCACCAAACACGGATCAGTCACAGACAACTGTCAAACATTCCCCGCAAGGTATAAAACCTGTAGGTTTTCTCGGGAACATGTACCTAGCACACTAGAAACAACTGGGAAAAAATGCCGTGCACGTCAAATCCAGCGTGGACGACGCTGACACGGAGCTGTTGGCAAAAACTACCAGAGAGTATAGGTACTACTCAAAATTTGCCAGATCAGGACACCTGGGGAATATTCTAAGGTAAGAAATCTGCAGTTAGAAGCCTTTTCCAGAAATACTCCTGTATCTGGCTCCTGCATGGGAGACTGAGATTACCCCTTCACCCACTAAAGCAGAAGGGGGTGGGGAAATGCTCCACTCAATGTTTGTAGAGAATCTTTTTATGTGTAACCATGTGGCCTTTGAGGAAGGATTTGGGAGGCATACAGGGATGGGGGGAGAGCCACTTCGACTAGGCACACAGCAAGGGGGACTTAAAGAGATACAGAGCTACCACTCATAAGTTATTTTCTTCAAATTCTATGCTGGTCCTGTGGCTCAGATGGGGGGGGGGGTGGCTTCTTCACCTGTGTGGGTAGGACCATCGTGGACGCTGCAGAGAAAACTGGTTGTTGGGCAGAGGGACATAGGTAGGCTACTGTTTAAAAGAAAGACAATATGTCCAAAGTGGGACTGATGCAAGACTCTCTAGGGTGTACTCCTATGAATCACTAAAACATTGGAAATCTCAATGAATGGGTTGATGGGATCACTATCTTGGTGTTTTGAGAGAGATCGGTCTGGTGTGTTTTACTACTTCCTACTCATCCCTCAGCTGCTCTAATACTGGAATAATGTGTTCTTGTGCAGAAAGCCTAGCAATCTACTTCCCCTTTCCCCCTCAGTTAAACAATTGGAGCCCATTCACCAACCTCATCTTATCACCCTTCTAACTTTTTATCGCCTTAATTCATGAGGGTTGCCGTCCCAGGATTTACTGAGCACTGGGCAATCTTGAGCAATCACCATCACTCACAGTGTTGCCACCATTACAGTATAAAACATGAGAAAATGAAAAATAATCATTACACGCAATAAAATACATTTTGAAAAACAGTTTTCATACAATTTAGATGCTATACAACAAACATTTGAGCATTTCTTAATAAAACATACCACACAAGTTTCAGCTTGCTTGCATGAACACGTCGGACTAACAAGTTTCTCTAACTGGCCTCTGATTTTGTCATCATCTTCTAAAACTTGTGTAAATTTCTTCATAAAATCTTGGGCCTTTCCAGGATCTGGTAAGTTCCCTATAGAAATGTTTTTTCAATATAAGGAGAGGTTCATAATTAATTTCATTCAGGAAAGCGTTCGCTTTGTCATAAACTAACATTTGCACATACAACATGCTCATTTTCAGAAGAACAAGCCCCATGTTTTATTGATTGATAGGGCTTGCAACAATGAATCTAATCTCTCTGCCTCAAGATTTACTCAGAAAGAGTAGCAAACTGGAAAATCATTGATAAATAGTCCAATTTTAAAAACCTACAACACGTTTCAAGAAAAACGATACTTGCATAAAAGCATCAGTTGGCTCACTATGTTCTTCCTGCGATCCGCTGTGGGGTGTGGAATATTACTATTTTATTACCTAAAGACTTTGTTTTCAGCTTAAAGAGAGACCCAAATGACTAATGATCTTTAGCGGCATATGATCAAGTTCCTCCAAGACATACACCACCTCAGATAGTGGAATTGTTCTTCCATCATTTCTCCAACAACCCCATGGAGATGGGAATGTTGCATTTGAATCTCAAACAGAATAAACTACAAACTGATGCATACAGGTATTAAATTTCTTTTTTTTTTACAGCATGTGTTTATAGCAGATGAACAAGATGATTAATTTCTGTAATGCTCTTTCTGGTGGATTCTTTATACACAAATTACTCACCTTGTGAATTTCCTCCAGGAACCAGAATGGATATGGAAAACTCAAAAGCAGTGCTCCTGCATGCCGGTAGGTGGTGCGGTGTGACGACCATGCCATTCCACTATGGAAGTAACAAACTGAGCCGCAAATAAGCACCACTCATGCACAGCATCATTTTCTTTAATGCGCTCCTCAGCGCTCACAGCAAATTCAACAAACCAGTGTGCAGATTCCTAGGTTGACAATTTTTTGTTTTTGGATAGAAGACCTGATACCACAGAACGGGAGAGATGGGAGGGAAGTGAGGAATCTGCAACTAGATAGAATATCCATCAGAAAGAGATTTTCTCAAGGTAAGTAACTTGGTCTTCTGATGGATACTTCTAACCACAGATTCCTCACCATTAGAATAAATACCAAAAAAGTACCTCCCCAAGGTGGAGGATCTGTGAAGTGGCCTCAGACCAAAACAATATTACAGGACCGAACGGGCGAACTACCCTTCCCATCAGACTTAGTTATCACTGCAGTAAGATTCCTGAAGAGTTCGATATCCTTGTAGATGGGGCCCTAATCAACTACAACCAGCCATATGTCATGGATTTCTTGCAACGGAGGGAGGTGCCTGAACGGCACCAAGTCCAAGACCATTCCTATTAAAGGAATCCTCTGCAAAGGAATCAGGTTTGACTTTGGAAGGCAATCAGAAGGTAGAGGTCTAAGATAGGCCGAAGTTCTCCATCCTTCTTCGGCATGTGGAAATAGCAAGTCTAACAACTCACCCTTATTTCCAACTCTGGAACCCTCTCCATGGCTTTTTTGGAGAGCAAAGCTTGCACCTCTTGCTTGAGAAAGGACAAGTGCTCCTCTTAAAACTGTTCTGATGTGGGTGGAAGGTGCGGCGGGGCTGAAGGAAACGATACAGCATAGCCCTCTGTATAGAATACTAGTTCCTACCTCCCACAGGATGGTTGTGCTCCACAAATGGCAAGCTAAAGTGGCTCTGAGGGTGTTGCCGCAGGGGAGGGGGACTGGGAGGAGTGATGCCCATGGTGACAGCATGTTGCCCGACAGAGCCACGTCCATGGCCACGAAAGGACTGGTGTGACCTGCGTTGCCTGTACGCCAACTCCCTGGAGTAGTCACGGATTGTCCTGAACTAGTGAGAAAACTGTTTAGCAGGGGTTGAAAGAGCGAGCAGCGGCCCTATACATCTTGAAAACGTTCTAAGGCTGAATAAGCTTTTTAAACAAATAGACACGAGCTATGGAAAGGCATATCCACAGGTGAGCCCTGCATGTCTCCTGAGAAAACTATGGATCACAGTCACGCATGGCGATGGAACACCACACTTGTGCCAAACACTCACCCGAGACAATGAGTAGTATCAGAGCAAGCACAAATCATAAATTTGACTAAAGTCTAAGCCAAGGAGGCCCTACGTTCTTCAGGGACTGCTGGCAAGATCATGCTGCCCATGTCCCAGAGGGCAAGCACATACCGGCCCAGACGGCGAAACCTCTGTAAGAACATTTGTCTGGACTTCAACGAAAGGCAGTTTTCG